>OX579662.1:37500-600768 GCA_951230895.1 Carpatolechia fugitivella
AACGACACACCGACACGCCTCTCCTCCCGCGGCCCCTCCTGGCTGCAGGGGACAAATTCGTCCCCCCCACCCCCTTCGGACGCATCGAGAGCGGGCTTATCGCCCAAGCCCACTCCGAGCGTCCCCTCCTCGGATTCCTTTTAGCTTCACCGTGGGGACCAACCACGGCTACTGAGCTGACAAGATTGGAATCCATCGGGGGAGAAAACCTAACCTAACCTAACCTAACCTAACCTAACCTAACCTAACCTAACCTAACCTAACCTAACCTAACCTAACCTAACCTAACCTAACCTAACCTAACCTAACCTAACCTAACCTAACCTAACCTAACCTAACCTAACCTAACCTAACCTAACCTAACCTAACCTAACCTAACCTAACCTAACCTAACCTAACCTAACCTAACCTAACCTAACCTAACCTAACCTAACCTAACCTAACCTAACCTAACCTAACCTAACCTAACCTAACCTAACCTAACCTAACCTAACCTAACCTAACCTAACCTAACCTAACCTAACCTAACCTAACCTAACCTAACCTAACCTAACCTAACCTAACCTAACCTAACCTAACCTAACCTAACCTAACCTAACCTAACCTAACCTAACCTAACCTAACCTAACCTAACCTAACCTAACCTAACCTAACCTAACCTAACCTAACCTAACCTAACCTAACCTAACCTAACCTAACCTAACCTAACCTAACCTAACCTAACCTAACCTAACCTAACCTAACCTAACCTAACCTAACCTAACCCATTTGACCGAAAAGTCCTACGAAGTCGGGGTTTGGACGGGAGTTATTTGCGCAGTGTCCTCCAGCAGATTAGTTGGGTTTCAGGAGCCTTCAGGCCAGAAATAGTTTTCAGTTTTTCAGGAAAAAATTTCAGCCTGAAAATATTTTTATCGGGAAGTCCTTCTCGAGCCCTTTGCAACGAGCCCTCGCAACAAGGGTTCCGACTATCCGTTCCTGAGATATACCATTTCCAATAAAATTCCAGCCGCCATCTTGGGTTTGGACAAAAATTTGGAATTGAAATTACTCTGGAACCAGTTGAGCTAAAAGGCCGTGCTTGGTATGGTTGGAAAGGGCTCTATGAGACGCATATTTTTAATATAGATTTATTACTCTACCTAGAGTCATTATAGAGTTCGTAAATAAAAAACGACATTTTTCAATTTATTTTCAAAATTTCTCTTATTAAGTGTGTGTGGCAAACCCAACTTTTTATGACTATAAATTAAATATTCGACAAACTCTATTATAGAGATACCGCCTGGTTGTGGAAAATATATTAAATTTTTAGTTTATAGGACCCAGTAGCCCTATTGGACGCTGGAATTAATTATTTAAGTTAAGACAAGCTCTTATTGGAGCCTTAAATATACGTTTTTCTGCAGGACCTTGACGTGCCTTATTGGGCACAATACTTTATTAAAACTTTATTCTTTTGACATAAACCGGAAAGATGTATAAGACCCCACCTAGTGGGAAAGTCAATACGGAGGCGAGGAGGCTTTCGACTCAGCAGACTGATGACTCTATTGTTATGTTAATTATGTCATAATAACATTGGATAACTGTATCTATATAAATAGTTAATATACACTGTCTTTTTGTGTTAGGTTAATTAAGTAATTCATGATAACATTGGATAACTATATCTACATTAATAATTAATATTCACTGTCTATTTTGTCAACCATCTATCTTATTTTAAATGAATTAGTTTACCGATTCTATTGTATAAATATAGTAATTAAAAAGATATTTTAGTTTATAGTACCACTTGGCGCCACTATTGGTCAGTGGCGCCATTAATATAAGTTGTGAATTGATACCGACTGGCGCCACTATGGGTATCCAGTGGCGCCGCCGCTAGTATAAGCTTATAAATACGAGTGTGTTTGACGTTTGAGGCAGTATTGCTGTAACTTTGTGCCGAGAAGGTTGTGTGAATAAACAGTTTGTTACCTAAGCCGGAGTCTGTTTTACGAAATAACCACTTCTGATATTAGTTCAGAAGCGGGATAAACGAGAACTGTAAGTCTCTCGCCACGCCCAGGAATAAAACGTAAGTGTTGTTTTACATTTTTTTTTCTCTCTTCTTTGTTATAATTATTTAATTTCTATGATATGTGAACAATAATTATAGATCAATCATTAATATGTAAAACGATTACAATTTACGTGCTGAAATTTAAAATAGGAAAGAAATGGAAACTATATGATTTTGGTTATATATAATGAATAGATAATTGTGGGAACCTTTAATTGGTTTTTAAACAGCTATGTTACAGTCTACCTATTGCATTTTTAATAACTGTTGGTTCTCCTATAAAAATAAAATAAAATGACGATGTTTATTTCCTGTAGCTGAATTGATTTATCGTATAAAGAAACTTTAATTACCATGCTATTTACTTTAAATTTTATTCGAATATTGTACCTATACCTACATAATTAGTACTACATGAAAACCTCAATAATTAGGCCTCTGTGGACTAGTAGTAGTTAACGTTCGGCGTTCAGCTCACGATCCAGAAAGTTTTGGGTTCGATTCCTAGTGAGACTTTCCCCAGTTTGGTTAAGACTTTGCAGGAAGAATTACCCGAATAAAACATTGATTTCGGGTGCTATCTATGGAGGTTGTTGTTGTATGAGCACATATCTGAGGTTTAATAACCTTGGACAAGTGTTGATCATCTACACAATAAAGATGTGATAACAATTTTATTTGCTCCATTTTTATAGTAAATAGCTGTGACTAAATAATGAATGAATCGTTGTAGACAGTGTGCGGGTTGCGAGTAAAAACACATATTTAAATAATAAAGAAAAGACTGTATTTTCCACTTTACAATGGTTCGTATTATAAAAATAGGTAAGTAGCTAAGAACAACCGATCGCGATGGATGGAAACGTGCAACTGTTCAATATTACAAAGACATTCGCTACGTCACAGCGCAGGAAGACAAAATCTTATGTGCGATTCGTACATATTCCGCAACAGGACAAAATTAACAAATTTTATAGCTCATCTCTAAGAATATTGTAAAGACAGCTCATAAGAGTTTATATTAAAAAAAATATATATGTTTAAGTTTTTTTTAACATTAATAGTTTAACATTTTATAAACTCTATCTTTCCTATCAACTTATGAATTTTATAAAAGAGAAAGTTTTATAAACCGAATCTGTGATGCGGTATTTCTAGCTATCAAAGTTACAAATATTGCATTATGGTTTGCAATATAAAATAACAAAAAGAATCTAATAACAATTAAGTAATAAATCTACTCCGACTCTACAGGAAGCAAACAAACTTTATGTATACTTGTTCTTACTATAGTTCCAGTGGAAGTTTTTATGGAAAGTGCTCTCACTTTGCCATCAGGCCCTGGAAAAACACCAACAACCCTAGCCATAGGCCACCTTAAGGGGGTTATATTCTCATCCCTAACTATTACTAAAGAACCAACTCTGATATTCTGGTTAACATTATGCCACTTAGGGCGATTTTGTAAGCTGACTAGATACACTTTACTCCATTGTTTTCAGAAATTTTGAACCATTTGAGTACATTGTTGCCAGATTTTCAGACGATTCACAGGCACAGTAGTATGATCACCTTCAGGATATGAAGTGAGCGGAGCACCAGTCAAGAAATGGCCAGGAGTCAAATAGGACATCTCATTAGAATTTGTTGTTGGCAAGGCCGCTAACGGACGAGAGTTTAAGATTCCTTCTATTTGAATTATAACCGTATTTAATTCTTCATACGTCAGCACAGCGTTGCCCACAACCCTCTTGATATTATGCTTTACGCTTTTAATTCCCGCCTCCCAGTGACCACCAAAAACCGGCGAATATGCGGGAATAAATTTATATGTAATGCCCAAGTCCGCACTAAACATTTCTACCTTATTTTTGTGGTCTGTGGAAGACTGCAATTTATACAAATCATGCAGTTGGTTCTGTGCTCCTTTGAATGTACTTGCATTGTCACAATATATAATTAAGGGCTTATTTCTACGAGCAATGAACCTTTTTTAAAAAACATTCTGTTGTTAAATTGGTGACTAATTCCACATGAACTGCCTTTGATATAAAACAAACGAATAAAAGTATATAAGACTTAAATATCATTGGCTTCCTAACTCTACACATTATAACATTGAAAGGGCCTCTATAATCAATACCAACTTTTTCAAATATTCTGCATGGATTGACTCTATCTGATGGAAGAGATCCCATTAGTTGTTGTGAATATAATACTTAAATATAATACATATAATAAATATAATACTTAAATAAATATAATAGATCAATCTCACAGCGAAAGATAATGCTCTTTAACTCGCTTTTTAAATAAAGAGATAGTGCTACAATCACGGACAGTATATGGTAGAGAGATCCACAGCCTTGCAGCATGGACGACGAACGAATGGGAGTAAAAACTAGTATTATGAGAAGGTAGGGATAAAAGAGTACGAATATTAGAACGGCTGGGATTACCCTCAGGACGCATGAAATTGAAGCGTTCGCGCAAATAAACAGGAGAAGATTTATTATGAAGTATATTGAAGAGAACTGATAGAATATGAGTATTCCTGTGGAAACGGATTGGGAGCCACTTGAGTTGAGTGCGAAATTGAGATACATGATCGTACTTGCGCAGTTCGAAAATGAAACGAATGCACAGATTCTGTAGGCGCTCAAGTTTATTTAAAAGCTCCTCGGTGGCGTCCAAGTAGCAGCAGTCGGCGTAATCTAGAATAGTTCCAAATGGATGAAAAGCTGCGAGGTGATGATGCAGCTGGACCATCGCGGCGCCGATCACGTTCGCAGAGCAGGAGCAGCGGACGTGAGCGTCAGAGACGCAGCTTGCGGACTCCAATCAGTAACCGTGGCCGTGATCATGAACTAGATCTGAGGTCCAAAAGTAAGTTTCATATTTAATATACAACGTGTATCTAATAAGAGCGTTTCCGGTCTACGTGCTACGAAAGGCACAAGATTTGATTTGATAAGGGATATGAACAACGTGGTGTGACACGTAGTAAAAATGACGATCGTGTAGACGAGGAGCATGAGCGGCGTCTACTCGACATGTGAAATAGAGGTCACCGTAATCAGAACGGTGAGCATGAGCGACGTTCTTTTTATCGAGGCCAAAGCCGTGTTGGTAGTGGACGGACGGTGAGCTTGAGCGACGTTCTTCCACTACTAACACCTCTGAAGAACGAGACAATGTCGGTGAGCTTGAGCAACGGCATAATAGGAGATCCATATCTCGCGGTAGATATAACCATGAAGAGATAGATAAGATAAGATAAGATAAATCTTTATTTAGCATAAAAGTACAGGAATACAAAATAATCGGAAGCCCTGCAGCCTGTATTAGTTTTAAACTGTGTTACAGGTTACAGTGTTCCCCAAGCTAATAATAAGTTAATACTTTAGTTAAATAAGTACATAACGCATTTAATACAGTACTTTACATAGCAAGGCAAGTTTGAGTGAGAGTATGTGTGTAGTGAGTGAACGTGTGAATATAGGTGTTATTATATAGTGAGCGGCTGTGTAATTTAACTTGTGTTAATAAAGTGTTATTATGTGTAGTATATTATGTGTGTATTAGTTCATTATTATGTAAATAAATATGTGTACTAAATTAAATAGTCTTTGTTGAAGAGAAATATGGAGAAGCTTCTCAATATCGTCGTGCAACAAGGGAACGATCTCGATCACGATCGCAACCACGGTGGACTAGGTCTCGCACTAGGGAATCTGTTACAAATAACCCTACGAATATGTTTAATATGTTTATTGAAGCGTTCAAAAATGTAAAGCAGTCAGGTAGTCATGATAAATCTGTTGCAAATGTTATTCGTGAATTTGATCCCATGTCGAAAACTCAAACCATTCTCAATTGGCTTACTAAGGTAGAAGAGTGTGCAGATATTTACGATTGAGACGAACGGAAACCACAAAGTTTGCAGACTAATACGAACAATAAGTCTGTTGCAGCTAATACCAAACCACCGATAAAATGCTTCAATTGTGGGACGGAAGGACATCCTAGTTTCAAATGTTTTAAACCACTGGAAAATGTAATAACTGTTACAAGATAGGCCATCGCACGGCTTCGTGTCCTGTCATGCCCAAATCCAAACCATAATTTCATAATTCTTTATTACTTTGGACTTGGCTTCAGGGTATTACCAGATACCCATTGAAAAAGAATCTGTAGCCAAAACTGCATTCGTTACACCAGACGGCCAGTTTGAATACTTGCGCATGCCGTTTGGGCTAGTCAACGCACCGTCGGTGTTTCAGCGAACAGTTAACAAGATTCTTGCTGATGCCAAGGTCAAGTTTGCTGTCATCTATATAGATGACATACTTATACCTGCACACAGTTTTGATGAAGGGATAACAAGGTTGAGAGAGATGTTGAAATTGCTCAGAGATGCCTAACCCTCAAACTGAGTAAATGCCACTTCTTTTACAATAGCATTGACTTTTTGGGGTTTGAAATAGGAGCTGATGGCGTCAAACCTGGTAGTCGCAAAACGGAAGCTGTAAAGAATTTCCCAATACCTAAAAACCAGCATGAAGTATGAATGTGCACACCATAAAGCAGCGGGAGGCCCTAAGAAGGGGTTCCTCCACTCCATCCCAAAAGTGGAAAAACCTTTCCATACCATTCACGCGGGTCACTTAGGCCCTTTCGTTCGTAGCAAACGTGGGAATAGCTATCTGTTAGTAATCGTGGATGGGTTTACAAAGTTTGTGAATATCACGCCCGTTCGAAACACTAAGGCTACGACGACCGTAAGGGTAATCCGTGATCATATCAGTTATTTCGGTACCCCATCACGACTAATTACGGACCGTGGATCGTGTTTCACGAGTCAAGTCTTCAAAAATTTCATCAAAAACACTGGCATTAAGCATATACTTAATGCTGTTGCTACGCTTAAGGCTAATGGCCAAGTAGAGCGGTTCAATCGAACAATATTAGACGCTCTATCAACAAAAATTCATGGTCAGGATGATAGGACATGGGATGAACATGTACCAGAAATACAAATAGGATTGAACACCACAGTTCATAAAACGACACAGAAAAGTCCTTCTGAACTTTTATTTGGGTTCAGAATGACTAACATCTCTGAGTCGATAATGAACGAGGTGATCGACGATACTTCGTCTATACTATCCCCGGAAGATATAGCGGAAAGTAGGAAGGAAACGGCTGAAGTGATTAAAGCACTACAAGAAAAAGTTAAAGAGAGGTTTGATAAAAAAAATTAAAGAAGCCACACAATTATAAACAAGACGATCTTGTTCGTATCGAAAGAAAAAATGTCAAACGATGGGAAATCAAAGAAACTTGTAGCAAAATACCAAGGACCATACCGAATCGCTAAAATTCTTCCAAATGATCGCTTTGTTGTCCAGGATACACCAATCACGAGGAAGCGCAATCAACCGTACAATGCTGTAATAGCTGCAGACAAGCTGCGTCCTTGGTTAAATTTAACTACAGATTTAAATAGCTCATCAGGAGAAGAAGAAAATACTGACGATGATGAGGATCATTAAAATAGATTTGAGGAATCGGCATGAGATCAGTAAAATGAAGTAAATTGTAAAATAATCTTTAGGTATATTGAATGGTCAAACTTAAAAATGTCCTGTACTCTGTTGAAAATCAAAATTATGTACAAAATTATAACACATTATCATATTTAAATGATTTATTACCAAAAGTAAAAAAAAAATATTTTCCTACTAAATAAGTTGATTTTTTGACCTGTATAGTACCCTTATTTATATCATATTTAAATAATTTAGATAATTGCAAACTTTTACAATAATGAATTACTTACATATTGGTAAATTGATTTTAAAATGTTTTCTAGCAATGTTTTATAAATATATTTTTATTATCTGTTCTAAAGAGAAACTAATTTAGTTAAGTTAGGTATATGATTACTTATTGTTCTATTTTATTTAGCACAAGATATTTTTGCCAAGAATAACGCACCATGTGTAAAAGTGTGTAATTTTTTATTTATTTTTTCCTAAAGTAATCGAGTAAGTAGTAAATAAGGGATGAGGACGTTCCTTGAGGTCAGATGGCCGAACTGTTATGTTAATTATGTCATAATAACATTGGATAACTGTATCTATATAAATAGTTAATATACACTGTCTTTTTGTGTTAGGTTAATTAAGTAATTCATGATAACATTGGATAACTATATCTACATTAATAATTAATATTCACTGTCTATTTTGTCAACCATCTATCTTATTTTAAATGAATTAGTTTACCGATTCTATTGTATAAATATAGTAATTAAAAAGATATTTTAGTTTATAGTACCACTTGGCGCCACTATTGGTCAGTGGCGCCATTAATATAAGTTGTGAATTGATACCGACTGGCGCCACTATGGGTATCCAGTGGCGCCGCCGCTAGTATAAGCTTATAAATACGAGTGTGTTTGACGTTTGAGGCAGTATTGCTGTAACTTTGTGCCGAGAAGGTTGTGTGAATAAACAGTTTGTTACCTAAGCCGGAGTCTGTTTTACGAAATAACCACTTCTGATATTACTATAGACTATGTTGGCGCGGCGAGGAAATACTTTAGAGACGCCAAGGTCCAGATGGAGCTCTCTGGAAATTTGAAGACTACGATCAAAGAACAGGTTAACAAAAGCCTGAAAGGACTGCTTGATATAGTCTTACGACTTCATGAGGAGTTGGGGCCTCCGCTGAACCGGACATACAAGATGGAGAACAGTGGGAAGGAAGACGAAGAAAAGAATACCTGGACGAAGGAAGTAAGTGGGAAACTAGATAAAGTTCTGGAAGCACAAACAAAACAACTAGAAAATCAAAAACGCTTGGCAGAAGAGGCAAACCAGAAACTGGAAGAGATCCAAACTAAAATGAAGGAGCTCGCTTCCGTACAGGAGGAAATAAAAAGCGAAGTAAACAAGTCCAACAATGGAACATTTACGTACGCAGATGCCTTGGCAGGTAGAAATACCCATAGTATACCAACAAGTAGGAGACCCACACACACTATAATAGTGACTTCCAAGGAAGACAAGGACACGAGCGAGGAAGTCTTAAAAAAAGTGAGAACCGCAGTAGATGCTAGGGAAGGTAATATAAAAATAGATAGAATAAGGAAAGCAAAGAATAAGAAGGTGGTTCTCAGCTGTGACACCGAAGAGAATCTGAAAAGAGTCACAGAAAAGATTCAAGCAATGGAGTGTTTACAAGCTGAAAAAGCGAGGAATAAGGACCCACTCGTGATTATCAGGGATGTCCTGTCTTACAACAAGGATGAAGACATATTGGAAGCCCTGAAAAAGCAAAACGCACATACTCTCGGAGATATACCTGAGGAGGAATATAGAGTCTCTGTCAAATATAGACGCAGAGCCAGAAACCCTCATGAGAGTCATGTCGTGTTGGAGGTCTCACCCAGGGTGCATCAGAGGCTGATAGTGGCTGGAGTGGCCTATATAGACATTCAGAGAAGAACCGTGAGGGATCAGTCCCCCCTCATACAGTGCACAAAATGCCTAGGATTTGGTCACGGCAAAAAGATGTGCACTCAGACTGAGAGTCTATGTAGCCATTGCTCTGGGCCCCACCTAAGAGCAGAATGCCCTGTATGGGCGGCGGGTGAGAAAGCCACATGTAGGAACTGTCATCTGGCTAAGTTGGACCACCACAATCATAACGCATTCGACTTTGAATGCCCGGTTAAGAAGCGGTGGGATGCGCTGGCGAGAAGCAGCGTGGCATACTGCTAAAGTTCTCTCTCAATTAGTACAGTATAGAATTATACAAGCAAACTTGCAGCGTAAAAGGCTGGCTACAGACGAACTCTATCATGAGTCAATTAAAAGAAATGTCAGCATCGCGATGATTCAGGAGCCATATGTTGGCAGCGAGGGGGTGCTAAAGCAGTATCCTGGCACCAGGGTGATTCAACTTGGGCAGGGTAGGCAGGGCCCAGTAAAGGCGGCAATTATGATATTTGGGGGTGAACTTCAAGTTTTCGACGAGCCGGATCTCACAACCGAAAATGTGGCAGTCCTCACTCTAAAAACAGCAAATAGGACAGTAACTTTAGCGTCAGTCTACTTTGAGGAGGACAAACCATTGACTCCATACTTAGACCACGTGCAGAAAATCATTGACAAACTCGGAAACAGCAATCTTGTCATAGCGGGAGATGTTAATGCGTGGAGCATGTGGTGGGGGAGCAGGACCGAAAACCATAGAGGAGCCGAACTCTCTGCCTATTTGGAAGAGGCTGGACTGCAAGTACTCAATGTAGGGGATGATCCAACATTTGAAACAGTCAGGAATAACAAAGTCTACAGCAGTAGGGTGGATGTGACGGCTTGTGGTCCAAACATGCTACAATATGTAGACAAATGGACAGTAGATAAAGAAGTTACCAGCTCGGACCATAATGCCGTTACGTTCACGCTACTATTTGGGAAGTCTACTCCAAATACAAGATACACCACCAGGGTTTATAATACTAAGAAGGCCAGGTGGTCAGAATTTAAAGAAGACTTGAAAAATAATTTAAATTTAGAAAAAATAGATAAGGAAGAAGTGGACAAGATTTCGGACTGCATGGAGCTTGAAAAAATAGTTGGGATATATGTAGACTGCATCACAAAGAGCTGCGATGCATGTATCCCGAGAAAGAAGTCGAAAACTAAAAAAAGGAAATTGCCGTGGTGGAATGAAGAATTGGAGAGATTAAAGAAAGCGGCTACGACTAAAAAGAGACGGATACGTAATGCGGCGGAAAGTCGGAAATCATACGTAGTACAGGACTATCTCGAAGCCAAAAAGCAGTACGAGGAAGCAGCTCAAGAAGCCCAGACTACGGGATGGAAGAACTTTTGCACCAGGCAGGAGGGAGAGTCGATGTGGGGGGGAATATACAGGGTTATTAATAAATCGCGGAAAATGGAAGATGACCAAGTACTTACATCTAACGGTAAACAGCTGGGCCCTGAGGACTCAGTAAGGCTGTTGGCTGCAACGTTCTTTCCTGAGGATAGTAAAGATGGGGAAACAGCAATCCATACTAAAACAAGAAAAGATGTAGAAAATGACAAGAACGAGGATTACAAAGATGGAACAGGAAAAGATCCACCATTCACCATGGTAGAAATGGAAATTGCGGCCAACAGCTTTAATCCGAAAAAGGCTCCCGGAATCGACGGCTTTACCGCCGACATCTGTACTGCAGCGCTCGCCGCGAACCCTGAAGTATTCCTAGCCATAGCGAACAAATGCCTGAAGCTGGGACATTTTCCTAAAACGTGGAAAATCGCTTCGGTATTGGTACTGAGAAAACCGGGTAAGACCGATTATTCTCAGGCCAAATCATACCGACCCATAGGGCTGCTCTCCATCCTGGGCAAAATATTGGAGAAAATGCTTGTCACCCGCTTAAAGTGGCACCTTCTTCCAAAAAGCAACAAGCGGCAATACGGTTTTATGCCTCAGCGTTCGACCGAGGACTCCCTCTATGACCTGGATAACCACATAAAAAGGAGACTCAAGCGAAAGGAGATCATTACTGTGGTATCGCTTGACATAGAGGGAGCCTTTGATGGGGCATGGTGGCCGGCAATAAAGCTCCAACTGCTAAAAAAGGAATGCCCAAAAAATTTAAGAGCAATGGTAGATAGCTACCTTAACGAGCGTAAAGTCACCGTCAGATACGCGGGAGCTGAATTCAGTAAGGAGACCAACAAGGGCTGCGTACAGGGGTCAATTGCAGGACCGACTTTCTGGAACTTGTTGCTGGACCCGTTACTGGATGAGCTCGAAAGAGAAAGTACGTATACTCACGCTTTTGCCGACGATGTGGTCCTGGTTTTCTCCGGGAAGACCGCAGAGGAGATCCAATCGAAAGCCAACTGCACATTAGAAAAGGTTAATAAATGGGGAATAAATAACAAATTAAAATTTTCAGCACATAAAACAAATCAGATGACAATCACAAATAAACTAAAATATGACGAACCGAAGTTAAGTATGGGAGGGGACAACATAAAGACAGTAGATGATTTGAAAATTTTAGGCTTAACAATAGACAAAAAGCTAACATTTAATAAACATGTGACAACAGTATGTAAAAAAGCAGCTAATCTATATAAGCAGTTGGCTAGAACCGCGAAGATCTCGTGGGGAATTAACTCGGAGATAATCAGAACCATTTACTCGGCAGTGATTGAGCCTATTATAATGTATGCGTCTAGTGTATGGGCTCCAGCAACAACGAAATTAAATATCCAAAAACAGCTAAACACCATCCAGAGAGGATTTGCGCAAAAAATATGTCGTTCATATAGAACCGTTTCCCTGAATGCGGCCCTCTTGGTCTCTGGTCTGCTTCCTTTGGACGTAAGAATAAGAGAGGCTTCCTCAATATATAAAGCCAAGCGAGGAGAAGAACTACCGTGGTTGCCCCCAGATAGACCTATTGAGACCAGAGTTAGTGTATTAGAGAAGCCACACCCTATAGGTCGATCGGACAAGCGGAAGACCTGCAAGAAGAAGAGCCGGAAACCATGTACATCTACACGGACGGCAGCAAGATTCAGGACAAGGTGGGTGCTGCAATCACATGTTGGCGAGGAGGAAAGGAAGTAAAAAGCACCAAGCTGAGATTGGAGCCCTATTGCACGGTCTTCCAGGCGGAACTCCTGGCGATCCAGAAAGCAATGGAGATAGTGCAAAAAGGAAAGTTTGGGAAAACAATGATCCTCAGTGACTCGAGATCGGCCTTAGACTTGGTTCGTAGTAGCTCTGATTGTCACCCCCTGTCACACGAAATTAAGCGGTTGATGGAACAAATTGAATACCAGGGCAAAAAAGTTGAACTGTGTTGGGTAAAAGCCCACGTAGGAATACCTGGGAATGAGAGAGCGGACCACCTGGCCAAAGACGCCGCGCTCAACATGAAAACAGCTGCCAATTATCGGAGCGTCCCCGTCTCCTATGTTAAGAAAATCATACGTATCAATTCGATACAAGAATGGCAGACGCGGTACACATCCGAGAGCACTGCGGAAATCACCAAATTGTTTCTTCCGGATGTGCACCTGGCATATAAGGTCCTGCAGAAAATAAACATACAACCAAAATTAGTTCAGGCATTGACTGGTCATGGTGGCTTTTCTTCCTATTTAGTTAGGTTCAAATGTAAGCAAGATTCTGCATGCATCTGTGATCCGAGTGTGGAAGAAGATATAGTACATCTCTTGACGGAATGTCCCAAGTTCGGAACGATAAGAACAGAGTTGGAAGTAAAACATGGAATCGCCATGAAGAAAAGTGACCTCAAGCAATGGCTTGAAAACGTACACACAAGAAGCGACTTTATAAAATTCTGCACTCGAGTCACGGAGCACGCGTGTTTAAGAAATAAAAATAGGTAAGAAAACTATGTATACTGTATATAATTAGTATATACACGAAACATATATAGAATAAGCATAGGCAATAAAATTTAGTTAAAAACCTTGTCAAGTACATACACAAAAAAAAAAAAATATATATATATAAAAAAAGAAAAAAAAGAATGTGAACTAATATCATGTTGATATGAAAACACATAAAAAAAAAAAGTATATATATATGAATAAAATTGAAAATTTAAAATGTATACTTAAATGAATGTTTAGTAGGACATACTGTGTAAAGTAAAATCTGAAAGTGGCCGAAAAGAAAGGCCATCATGAACACTATAATGCCAAAAAGTCTGCTAAAACTAAAAAATAAAATAAAAAATGGCACCGACCCCAACATCGGTGGATAATTTGAAAAAAAAAAAAAAAAAACCTAACCTAACCTAACCTAACCTAACCTAATGGTTTAATTTCGAAATGGGACAGTGATACGAAACTATTTCGAGTATTTTCATATGTATCACGATTCATTTATAACTGCCGAAGTGAGAATAAAATTGTTGGTCCAATTTCATACAAAGAAATAAAACAGTCAGCTCACACATTAACGATGTTTTCACAAATTGAATCCTTTCCTACAGAGTATAAACTACTTAGTAACAAACAAGATATACCGAAAAGCTCGAAAATTAAATGTTTATTGCCATTTCTAGATAAAACTATTATCAGAGTAGGTGGACGGATAAACCAATCACAATACACATATGACAAAAACATCCCATATTGTTACACAGCAAACATATACTAACAAAATTGATCATGCGCAATGAACATGTTCGATGGCTGCATGCGGGCCCTCAGCTACTACTTTCTTCCGTCAGAGAACGCTACTGGCCTCTACAAGGTAAGGTTCTAGCTAAACAAATAGTGCGTGAATGCGTGACATGCTTCCGAGCCAAGCCAGAACCTACGACTCCAATAATGGGCAATTTACCGAGCGGTAGAGTAAATCCTGCTCCACCATTTTATACCACAGGCCTAGATTACGCCGGTCCATTTTCTCTGCGTGATCGACGCGGACGTGGTTATAAAATTTATAAAGCTTACATAGGTGTATTCATATGTTTTGCAACGAAGGCGGTGCACTTAGAATTGATATCAGGTTTAGAATCAGAATCGTTCCTAGCGGCGTTGCGGCGGTTCATAGCTAGACGAGGTATACCTAAAATAATGATTAGTGATAATAGCACTACCTTTCACGGTGCTAATAACGAATTAAAGGAAGTTTATGATTTTATTTCTCATATTTCAGACGAATTGATAAATTCAAGTGCTAATCAAGGCATAGAGTGGAAGTTCATTCCTGTTTATTCTCCCCATATGGGTGGCCTGTGGGAGGCGGCAGTAAAAAGTTGTAAATTTCATTTGAAACGAGTAATAGGTCAAAGTTTGCTCACTTTCGAAGAGTTATCGACATTGTTGGCCCAAATAGAGTCTATTTTAAATTCAAGACCTCTTTGCCCCATTTCCCATTCTGATCAAGAATTTATCCAAGTCCTAACACCAGCTCATTTCATACTAGGAAGGCCAACCACAGCATTACCTGACTACGATTATAATGATGTACCTACAAACAAGTTAAAACACTATCAACAACTCCAACAGATACATCAAGGCTTCTGGCGCAAATGGTCTCGAGACTATATCTGCTCACTTCAGCAGCGAACCAAGTGGCGGAGCTCCAGGGGGCCAAATCTGTCTCCAGGCACAGTGGTCCTCGTCATGGAAGATCGCCTTCCACCATGCCTGTGGAAGCTAGCAAGAATCGTCCACACTCATCCCGGTCAAGATGGAATTACGCGCGTCGCGACGATGAAGACGTCCAAGGGCAACTTAATCAAGAGATCGTTTAATAGAATTTGTCCTTTACCTATTAACATAGATTAACATTTGCTATGTAATTTTGTAAGTCATTCTGTAAAATTTCAATTTATAACGTTATACTATATTGATAGGCAGAAGTGGGAAATAAAATCTCCTACTGTTAGGTTAGTTTTATTGTATGTTAGGCTTTGTACCTACTTGATTTTATTTGTACGCAATTCATTAAGTACGATGTAGGTACAAACTAGATAGGTAGGTAGTTCTTATATTTTTTTTTGTTGTTCACTTAAAACTTCCACAAGTTTATTTATTTTTCTTATAGGTGGTTACTTTAGGTAGGTAAATAATTTGCAACCCTAATTAATTTCAAAGTTAATTTACTTTCCTTTCCATTTTCCCTACTTTGAAATAGAGCTATGTACTACACACACATATATATCTATTTCAAGGGCGCGAGCATGTTAAATTTGTTTAAAGCGCCACCTAGTAATCTAAAGAGTAACTAACTAATATGTGGCGCCATCTCTCACAAACAGGTAGAAAACCAATTGTCACTTAGCTTCCATTTTGAGATCTCTAGTTGGCGCCACCTGTATCCGTTTCCTATTGACATTTATATAAAAGCATTAGCAGCTAGGGTCTCGCTCTCTGTTTCCACAAGATTCCGACTCGATCCGTGCTCTGCTCACCCCGCAATAAAAAGACACGTTGGAAGCCAATCGTTTAATTTTACGAGCTGTATGCCGTGAAATGCGGGAAACCTCTGCAAGAGGCGCAGGATAGAAGAATGGAGACACGCATTCCATTCTTCCGACTTCCACATCCTGCGCTTCGGCCGGAGGTGCGATACACGGCATTGTACCGCCTAGAGGGCGACGCACCCGAGGGCAAACAATCTGCCCCCGTCATTATTTATACTGACGTCAGCAAGATCGAGGGCAAGGTCGGTTGCGCTTTCACCTGCTGGAGAGACGGTTGTGAAGTGCTGAGCAAAAAATACCGACTGGAGGCTTTCTGTACCGTATACCAGTCGGAGTTGCTCGCACTTCACAAAGCGGTAGAGCTGTCGGTGAAGGATCCTCGCTACAGGGAGTGCGACATCTTGAGCGACTTACGCTCCACCCTAGATGCGATAGCAAACCCGCGGTCCACGAACCCGTTGGTGCATGAAATCAGGTCAAATCTGTCGCAGGCAGCCGAGCAGGCACGGCTTGTTGGCACGGCTGGAAACGAGCGCGCGGACGAACTCGCCATGTCTGCCGCCCTAGGTTAGGTTAGGTTAGGTTTTTTTTTTTTTTTTATAATTCAAGTTCAATCCTGCAGACTCTGTGGTCCGCACTTTTTTATGTTTAGTTTTATTATATTTTTATGATCAATCACAAATTTTTTTTCGCTCCGCGTAGCGGTCTAGCGGTGGTATTGCTAGACTGACAGTGAAGGTACAATTATAAGTCATCACTTACATACTAAATTAAAATAAAAAGAATACAATACACACAAAAATTTTTTTTTGTTTTTTTTTTTGTCTTATATAGGTTTTTGAAATGTTAGTTTTTTTTTTTGTTTTTTGCTTGTTCTTTTGCTTGTTTTTTCCTTTTTTTTATGTCTTATTATAAGTGTTTTTTATGTTAGTTTTTTTTTTATATTATTATTATTACATTTCTAGGTATTATTCTTATTTCTAGGGTGTTATGTTTTTCTTTTAAGTAAAGTTTTATCACTATTAAATTATTATTAATGCATGCTTTTATATACAATACAGTAAATAGTCTCTTTCTGCAGACATCACTATGTCCGCCCCTTTTTTTTTTGTTTGGGTGACGCGAGCTGGGACGCCGCTGCCGATTCCCGAAGGCTCCGGAGGATTCCGTCCCTGACTTTCTCGTCACCACGTCTTATTGCCATTTTAAGGTTATAATCTTGGATTCGTGTCGTCGTCGCATTCTCCGCGCGAAGTATCAGACGAGCGGTTGCATCATCGTTTGTGCTGTCGGTGTAATATGTGCAGCTTTTTATGT
Organism: Carpatolechia fugitivella; assembly: GCA_951230895.1. Lineage (NCBI taxonomy): Eukaryota > Metazoa > Arthropoda > Insecta > Lepidoptera > Gelechiidae > Carpatolechia > Carpatolechia fugitivella. Next base: position 54,897 of record OX579662.1, read on the forward strand.
GCCTAGAGATTGCGACGACGGCATGAGGGACGCTTTTTATGAGGTCGGTCTTTCGGGAGGTCGTACGTACAATAACCACGGTCTCATAAGTCAGTCCCTGTGCTTCATGTATGGTTAGGGTGCGGGATCCCGGTTGCTTACCGTAGCCCTGACTGATCAAGAGTGCCTTCTCAGCCTGAGTGTGGACGAGGTATAGGGTATCGTCCGTTACTGGGATTTCCGCTCCCGTGTGCCTTTTCAGCGACAGGGATTTGGTGAGAGATTGAGACGAGTATATGCCACTATATATTTCACTGAGGGCATATGCTACGTCTTGCGGGTTTCTGTACGTACAAAGGAGCTCCTTTGTAATATCGGTTATTAAATTTGGCCTGTTGTAAAGCATAGGGAAGATGTTGTTTCGGTCAATGTAAGGGAGCTGGTTGTTGTCCCCTATGAGAAGGGCTTCGCTGGCTTTGGCGATTTGGATGGCCATTACTATGGAACCGAAATGATTCATAAGGGCCTCGTCCACCATAAGGCGTGTCGTTGCCATCTTGACCGGGATGAGTGTGGACGATTCTTGCTAGCTTCCACAGGCATGGTGGTAGGCGATCTTCCATGACGAGGACCACTGTGCCTGGAGACAGATTTGGCCCCCTGGAGCTCCGCCACTTGGTTCGCTGCTGAAGTGAGCAGATATAGTCTCGAGACCATTTGCGCCAGAAGCCTTGATGTATCTGTTGGAGTTGTTGATAGTGTTTTAACTTGTTTGTAGGTACATCATTATAATCGTAGTCAGGTAATGCTGTGGTTGGCCTTCCTAGTATGAAATGAGCTGGTGGTAGGACTTGGACAAATTCTTGATCAGAATGGGAAATGGGGCAAAGAGGTCTTGAATTTAAAATAGACTCTATTTGGGCCAACAATGTCGATAACTCTTCGAAAGTGAGCAAACTTTGACCTATTACTCGTTTCAAATGAAATTTACAACTTTTTACTGCCGCCTCCCACAGGCCACCCATATGGGGAGAATAAACAGGAATGAACTTCCACTCTATGCCTTGATTAGCACTTGAATTTATCAATTCGTCTGAAATATGAGAAATAAAATCATAAACTTCCTTTAATTCGTTATTAGCACCGTGAAAGGTAGTGCTATTATCACTAATCATTATTTTAGGTATACCTCGTCTAGCTATGAACCGCCGCAACGCCGCTAGGAACGATTCTGATTCTAAACCTGATATCAATTCTAAGTGCACCGCCTTCGTTGAAAAACATATGAATACACCTATGTAAGCTTTATAAATTTTATAACCACGTCCGCGTCGATCACGCAGAGAAAATGGACCGGCGTAATCTAGGCCTGTGGTATAAAATGGTGGAGCAGGATTTACTCTACCGCTCGGTAAATTGCCCATTATTGGAGTCGTAGGTTCTGGCTTGGCTCGGAAGCATGTCACGCATTCACGCACTATTTGTTTAGCTAGAACCTTACCTTGTAGAGGCCAGTAGCGTTCTCTGACGGAAGAAAGTAGTAGCTGAGGGCCCGCATGCAGCAATCGAACATGTTCATTGCGCATGATCAATTTTGTTAGTATATGTTTGCTGTGTAACAATATGGGATGTTTTTTGTCATATGTGTATTGTGATTGGTTTATCCGTCCACCTACTCTGATAATAGTTTTATCTAGAAATGGCAATAAACATTTAATTTTCGAGCTTTTCGGTATATCTTGTTTGTTACTAAGTAGTTTATACTCTGTAGGAAAGGATTCAATTTGTGAAAACATCGTTAATGTGTGAGCTGACTGTTTTATTTCTTTGTATGAAATTGGACCAACAATTTTATTCTCACTTCGGCAGTTATAAATGAATCGTGATACATATGAAAATACTCGAAATAGTTTCGTATCACTGTGCCATTTCGAAATTAAACCATTTATGAAGTCGGTTTGTGTGTGTATAATAGTCGTGTTACATGTCGTGTTTTGTTTTTTAAGTTCTGGTAAATCATGTACTAGTTTGCTAACATGTGGCCATTCATCTGATGGTCTGCTTAGCCAAGGCGGTTCCTGCCACCACATAGTACACGATGCAATTTTGTCAGCTGCAACCCCCCTTGACAACAAATCGGGTTGGGTTGTCGCTTGTCGATACCCAGTGCCAATCATTTTGGTTTGAAATTAATTGTGGTATGGCCGTTGTATGTTTGGATTGAATGTGGTTCACAGGTATATATCCTTCTTTGTCTTTTTCCCGCTATTCCTATACCTTGCATTGCATCCTTCTCTTTCCCCCCGTACAAGCAAGCCTGCGACGCCGCGCCCCGCGCCACCTAGCGCTACAACACCGCGTCTGTCGACGGCAGCGACAGCTTCCAGTTACTCGGCTTGACTCGAAGAGAGAACTCGCTCGTTCGCTCCGCACCGCACCGCTAATATTGTTTTTCGCCGAGTATCCCTCCGCTAAATTCATTGACTACACCGCGCCCAAATTATTTCTAGAACTGAATCGCATTTGTGTGTGTGTTATGGTGATTGTAAACTGTGACGACAGTGATCGTCAACGCTGGCTGTACTGGATTTCCTTCATCGCCTTACCCTGTAAGTACCTGTGTTCTTTTGGTCTATCCATGCTTCGGCCTTTCAATGTGTTCCCATAACATACCATCATTTACATCCCCGAGTAAATAACATACAGTCCACAAAAACAAACTTTGCAAAATACCTAACCGGCGACCGCCCCTTCATTTAGCATACATTAAGTTTTGGTCCTAATCGACCCGGATTAGGTATTTTTCCATCAATCCGCATATAGTTTAGGTCCTAGGGACCCCGCTCTTTGTTATTTTCGCTAATCCTGCTATAGATTGTTCGTATTTCGATTATTTTCGCATCGTTTTGTCACGTGTTTAGTGAAAAAACATGGCGTCCGCGAACGCCAAATCTGCAACCGCTGTTGATGATAGTCGTGATCCCAAAATTGCGGATCTTAACCGCAAATTGTCGCTAGCCAATGCTAGAACTACCGCGTATATGCAAAGAATGAGTTCGATTGTCGAGTCTATGCCCGCTTCTACTTCTACCGTTTTGACTAAAAGAGCAACGGAATTTATGACGAAATGTGTAACGATTGATACTATACGTAACGAATTTACAAACTCACTTGACGAGTTAAACAATATAATGTCGCAGTTAAATATGGATTTCGCATCTAACTTCCAGTTACTCTTTGAATTTGATGACATGTATAACAAAGTTAAATATGAACATTCTCGCATAATCTCATCGCAAGTTAGTGAAATAAAGAAAGATAACCGCGAATCGTCTTATGAAAACAAATCTAACGTAAAGTTGCCCCGTTTAGAATTGACTAGTTTTGATGGAGACATACAAAAATGGCCAATGTTTTATGAGAACTTCCGCACTGTTATTCACAATAACAAATCTTTGTCAGATACTGAAAGAATGCAATATCTAGTTGGAAAGTTGACAGGTAGCGCTCATAACCTTTGTAAAGGTGTAATACCTACTGGTGAAAATTATCCATCGCTTTGGACCGCGCTTTGTAATAAGTATAACGACAAGCGCGCACTCGCCGATTCGTATCTTAACCAGTTGCTAAAATTGTCTCATGTAACCGCTGCTACTCCGTCTGCTTTGGATGATTTTATTGATAAATATTCCGCCATAGTCTCCGCTTTGAAACAATTGCATATTGAGGAGCTTTCAGAATTTATGTTTGTGCATATTGGTTTAAAATCGTTGGATATTGACACGGTCAAAAGTTTTGAAATGCATAACCGCGATAATGAAGATTTCCCGCAATCTGACGAGTTAATAGAATTTGTTAGAAGTCAATCCCGCATTCTTAACCGCGCTCATGTTGATAGTAACCCAAAAGTAACACGCTCTTTTCCTTCTAACAAACCGCATCAAAATCAGTCTAGCAAAACCTTTGTTAGCTTTGAAAAACCCGCATCTAACAATAATTGCATTTGTTGCCAACTTGGATCGCACCAACTATACCAATGTTCGGTGTTTACTGCTAAAAAACCGTTTGATCGCTATAATTTCGCCAAAAATAATCGTTTGTGTTATAATTGTCTTAGTAACCGCCATCATATTAATAACTGCCAATCTTCGCATTGTTGTCGCTTTTGTTCGCGCAATCATCATTCGCTACTTCATTTTGATAACAAGGAAAACGCATCCGTGTCTTGGCAGAGGAACTCTGCTCCCGCACCGCAAAATAATAATAATGTAGTTACGAGTCGCGCCATGTTTACGCGCTCGTCTGCCCGCACCGCCGCGGCCGCCGCTGCGGACCGTGCCACGCCTCAGCCGCCCGGTCAGCTGTTCCCCGCAGTTCACTCGCACGTTCGCGCTCTCGCGCAGCCCGCTGCCGCCGCGTATTCGGGTTCGATTCCCGCGCAAAGTATGTTCACTCAGCCCGCACCCTCTACTACGCATGCTCGTGTAGGTGGGGGAGATTTACACACTACGGAACGTAATAATAAAACCGCTTCGACTAATACTTTGGATAGTCCGATTTCGCTTTGTGTTACTAATCCGCAACCGCCGCTATCAAACGCTAATGTTAATAAACACATGACCGTGCTGTTAGGTACAGCAGTGTGTTACGCACGATCACATCATACTGACCCGGTATTACAAGAGTGGATTCCTGTCCGCGTTTTGATTGATTCTGGTTCTATGAAAGATATCATAACCCGCGAATGTTGTGATCGCTTAAACTTGCCGCTATTTTCCGCTCAGAATGCTCAAGTTTCTGGTTTGGGTGATACAATTAATAAACCGCACGGAATAACTTCGTTAAATATTGTTTCTCGCATGAATGATATTCAATTCACTATACAACCTTATGTAGTGGACCGAATTACGAGTGAACTTCCCTCGACTTCGATTGATATTACTACGCTTTCTTATTTGGAACAATTACCGCTCGCTGACGAACAGTATTTCAAGCCCGGTGTTGTAGATTTAATACTTGGTTGTGATATTTTTGCACGCATTTTGAAACAGAAAAGGATTTCCCGCGCTCCTGACGAGCCCGTCGCAGTTGAGACGTCGTTCGGCTACCTAATATTAGGTACCGCGCCTACCGCTGTTCAAGATGATACCGCCCGCTCGTTTTGTACGTTCGAACATTGTGTTTCGCGCTTCTTTGAGGTAGAAGAGTTACCTACCGAAAAGTTACTTACCCCGGAAGAGCAGCAGTGTGAAAGTATCTTCACTCAGACTACTACCCGCGACGACACAGGTCGTTACTCCGTCGCATTACCTTTTTCCGGTGACCCCGCTGTTTTAGGTGAATCAAAACACATTGCTGAACGCAGTTTTTTATCGCTTGAACGAAAATTAATCGCAAATCCCGAAATTAAATCCGAATATGATAAAATAATTCGTGATTATATTGATAAAGAATATATTTCGCCCGTTGATGACCCGCACCCGCAAAATGAGTATGTAATTCCGCATCACGCTGTAGTTCGGTCAGATAAACTAACTACTAAAGTCCGCATGGTATTGAACGCAAGCATGAAGACCACTTCAGGTGTTTCTTTAAATGATATTTTGCACACTGGTAAAAATTTGCAGTCGGATTTATTTCGCATCATACTAAACTTTCGCTTGTTTGAAATCGCAGTTAGTGCAGACATTAGGCAGATGTACTTGCAAATTCTTGTTCAGGAGGCCTTCCGCTGTTATCAACGCATTTTTTATAGGTTCAATCCTAACGATCCGCTTTTGTTGTATGAGTTTAACCGCGTTACTTTCGGCATGACAAGTAGCCCGTTTCTTGCAATGCGCGTACTCCGTCAACTCGTCGCTGATGAGCGCGACCGCTTTCCTGATGCCGCCTCCGTGCTAGAAAGAGACAGCCTATATATGGATGACCTCGCTTTGAGCTTTATGTCGCAAAATGAAGCTACTAAAGTATCAAAACAATTAATTGAGATGTTTTCAACCGGCGGCTTCGAACTTGTTAAATTTGCAAGTAACTCACCCGCGTTTCTTTCTGAAATTCCCGCTGAATCTCGCGTTACCGACTTGATTGATATCGCCCCTGACGAAAATATTAAAATTCTCGGGTTACATTGGATACCTACCGCTGATAGTTTTGGATTCACCGTCACGAATGACGACCGCAATTGTACTAAACGCAATATTCTTTCGTTTGTCGCACGTATTTGGGACCTCATGGGTTTTGTCGCACCCGTTACGTTGTTGGCTAAACTTATAATAAAATCTTTGTGGGAAGATGATGTAGGATGGGACGACGCTCCCCCCTCCAATGTCGTATCGCTTTGGCGAAAATTCGTAGATGAATTACCGTCATTAAAATTGATTAAAATATCGCGTTTTGTAGGATGTCAACCACATTTTGTATTGACCGTTCTTGGCTGCGCCGACGCCAGTGAACGCGCTTATGGTGGTGTTGTGTACCTACACGTTCATTGCCAGCAAACCCGCCAGACTATGGTCAGCTTACTATGCGCCAAGTCCCGTGTAGCCCCGTCCAAGACAAAGGTTACACTTGCTAGGTTAGAGTTATGCGCCGCTCTCGTGTTGTCGCAATTAATAAGTACAGTCAAAGACACGTACAACGCTCGTTGTCAAATACATAATACTATTGCATTTTCGGACAGTACAGTGACCTTATCTTGGATCTATTCGTCTCCCGCTCGCTGGCAGACTTATGTCGCGAACCGCGTCTCTCGTATTCAAGCCCACGTCGACCCGCATAATTTTTATCACATCAAGGGAACTGATAACCCCGCAGATTGTCTTTCACGTGGACTTACACCGTCGCAACTTGTTGACCACCCGCTGTGGTTCAATGGACCGCCGTTTGTTCATTTACCTGTCACAGAGTGGCCGCTGCAAAAGTTTGATCCGCGCTCTGTAGAAGACCCGCCGGAAATAAAAGCTAGAGTTTTGATTACCGCTGTTAGACCCCCCCCGCGTCCGCTGTTGTATGAGTTAGCTTCTCGTATATCGTCATGGCCGAAACTACTACGCATTGTTGTTTATGTGTACCGCTTCTTGAAGAAATTACCGCGTTGTTTTGAACCGCATCACTTGCTTACCGCTGAATTGGCTGTTTTACACGCAGTCCAACAAGTACATTTTGCATCCGATATTAAAGCCGCTCTCGCAAATGAAAGATTACCTCGCAAATTGAGTAAACTAAACGTTTTTGTACACCGCGATAACCTACTACGTGTAGGAGGTAGGTTAACTAACTCGGATTTGGAATTTGATAGTAAACACCCGATTATATTGCCCGCGCATGATCATGTTGTTGATTTATTAATTGATTACGAACATAAAAAGAATTTGCATACAGGACCAGGACTCTTACTTTCGATATTACGCCAACGCTATTGGATTCTCGCCGCTCGAAATATAGTTCGCAAACGCACACAAATGTGTAATTTGTGTTTTAAAAATAACCCGCGTCCCGAGTTCCCACTGATGGGTAACTTACCCGCTTGTCGTGTTCGCGAAGCTAAACCGTTCCTGCACACCGGTGTAGACTACGCTGGACCAATCCCGGTCATCCCGCACCGCCGCCGAGGTGTTCGAAGCACCAAAGCCTATATTTGTCTGTTCGTTTGTTTGGTGACACACGCAGTTCACGTCGAATTAGCTTCCGACTTGTCGACTCCCGTATTTTTAAACGCTTTGAAACGTTTTTTGTCCCGCCGCGGCCCAGTCAGTGTTATGTACTCAGACTGTGGCACAAATTTTGTTGGAGCTAAATCATACCTGAAGTCGCTCTATGATTTAGTTTCCTCGCCCGCTTACAATCAACAATTTTCGGATACGTTATTAGAAAACCGCATTGTATGGAAGATGAACCCTCCCCAATCCCCGCATCACGGAGGTATTTGGGAAAGCAATGTCAAATGTGTTAAAACGCACTTGCATAAAATCGTAGGTGAACAACTCTTCACCTACGAAGAAATGTCCACGATTCTGGCACAAATCGAATCGTTGCTCAATTCTCGCCCGCTTTCTGTATTGAGTTCTGATCCGAATGATCCGCTCCCCCTAACACCCGCGCATTTTCTTACGCTCACACCGCTCAGATCCTTGCCTGTCGCTGATCTTTCTAACGAACGTCTAAGTTTATTACAAAGACACCAACTTGTTGATAAAATGGTACAATCGTTCTGGAATAGATGGAGGTTGGAATACCTAAACACGCTACAAAGTAGACAGAAATGGCTGATAAATTCGCGCTCTATTGAAGTAGGTACGGTCGTGTTGGTAAAATCTGATAACGCTCCTGTATTGCAATGGCCCATGGGTATTATCATTAAAACATATCCTGGAGCGGATGGAATAGTTCGCGTCGCTGATGTTAAAACTAAAACTGGTACTTATCGCCGCCCTGTTGTCAAACTTTGCCCGCTACCTAGTCAATAATCCCGCTACATATTCGTTCTTAGTTAAGTACCTTAGTTAATTTTATTTCTCGCGTGAAATTGTTATCAGTCGTTACCATTTGAATCCTACGGTATTGTTTGTGCCTCGTTTGCACTCGTTTATAAGTTTGTAATTTGTAGTTCATCGTAAAAATAAAAATAATATTTTGTTTGTAGTTCCGCGTAAAATTTTAATAAATTAAATTTCTGTTGGTGGTATTGTTTGAGAGCTTTGAAAGTGGATTAATCATCCCCTTTCAAGGTGGGGGAGAAATGGTATGGCCGTTGTATGTTTGGATTGAATGTGGTTCACAGGTATATATCCTTCTTTGTCTTTTTCCCGCTATTCCTATACCTTGCATTGCATCCTTCTCTTTCCCCCCGTACAAGCAAGCCTGCGACGCCGCGCCCCGCGCCACCTAGCGCTACAACACCGCGTCTGTCGACGGCAGCGACAGCTTCCAGTTACTCGGCTTGACTCGAAGAGAGAACTCGCTCGTTCGCTCCGCACCGCACTGCTAATATTGTTTTTCGCCGAGTATCCCTCCGCTAAATTCATTGACTACACCGCGCCCAAATTATTTCTAGAACTGAATCGCATTTGTGTGTGTGTTATGGTGATTGTAAACTGTGACGACAGTGATCGTCAACGCTGGCTGTACTGGATTTCCTTCATCGCCTTACCCTGTAAGTACCTGTGTTCTTTTGGTCTATCCATGCTTCGGCCTTTCAATGTGTTCCCATAACATACCATCATTTACATCCCCGAGTAAATAACATACAGTCCACAAAAACAAACTTTGCAAAATACCTAACCGGCGACCGCCCCTTCATTTAGCATACAAATTGTATTTGAGAAACTCGATTAGAAACAAATGTGTTTAATTTGTACGGTTTAGTCTTGATCCAAGCTAATGTAATACTGGAGTCTGACCAATATTTAACTTTATTTATCGGTACTTTAAGTGCATTTTTGATATTTTCGATATTTTTTGCTAATAATAATGCCGCGCATAATTCTAGCCGCGGTATTGTTTGAGATTTGAGTGGAGCTACTCGTGACTTTGCCAATAACAATCGTACCATAATTTGGCCATTATTACTTATAGTGCGTGCATAGACAGCTGAGCCAAAGGCTTGCTTAGAGCTGTCAGAGAAGCCATGAAGTTCCAACGTCGTATAGTTACTTATTGCAACATGCCTGGGTACTTGTAAATTATTAAGGTACTTAAGTTTATCATAGAAAACATTCCACTCTTTCAATAAGTCACCAGTAATTTCATCGTCCCACTCTGATTTATCTACCCATAATTTTTGAATTAAACATTTAGCTGTGATCAAGACAGGACCTATTAGTCCTAAAGGATCAAAAATACTTGAAATTCTCGACAGGATTATTCTTTTTGTGATTACATTTGGCACTGGTTTCAATTTAATGGAATAAATTAAATTATCGGTATTACTAGACCACTCTAAGCCCAAAATTTTATCGCTTTTGTCGCCTAGTTTATTTTGTTTAATGTGTATGAGTATCTGTGTTTGGTAATTTACCTTGAATTACAGGTGAGTTCGACTTCCATTTACGAAGCGTGAAGTTGGCACTACGAAGAATATTATTAATTTCATGTGCTACCTCGGTGACCTGATGCTCGTTGTCCCCTCCATAAATCAAGTCGTCCAAGAAGAAATCTGATGCAATCGCCGTTGCTGCGGCAGACGTTACAGCAGCAGCGACAGCAGCTGTGGATTGTGTTTTTATTTTGGCATGAGTTTCCTGTGATAATTGCAACAAACATCGTGTAGCTATGTGAGGGGCTGCCCGCAGACCAAAACTTAGTGTGGTTAGAGCATAAGTTTTTAGTCTATGAGTTGGGTCTTCCCGCCACAAAATGCATTGAAGATGCTGCTGTTCTGGATTCAACATAATGTTACAAAACATTTTTTCTATGTCGGCATTAACAACGTATTTATGCAAACGGAAACGCAATACAATGTTTATCAGTGTGTCTTGTTTTATTGTGCCTTTGAATTGCAAATCATTTAAAGATACCCCAGTGGATGTTGGACATGAGGCATCAAAAACTGGTCGTACTGGAGTAGTTGTCTTTTGTACATTGACAACCGGGTGGTGAGGCAGATAATTAATTGGTAAACTTGGTTGAAAACTTGGTTGTATCATGCGGCCTGCTTCCTCAAACTCCCTCATATATTTAATGTACTTTTCCTTAAGCCATACGTCACGAGCTAATTTTTTTTCAATAGAGTAAAATCTCTGTGTAGCGATGGTCTTTGACTCGCCTAACAGTAACTGAAGCTTTCAATGGAAGGTTGACCACAAAGTTACCATCAGACGAGCGAGTATGTGTTTTGAATATCTCTTCGCATAGTGTATCATCATTTGATAACATATGTGATTCATCGGTACTTGTAAAATTATTATTAAACTCTTCTATCTCCCAAAATGACTTTGATCTTGAATTTAAAGATAGATTGCAACGTACCTTTTGTACTCCTAGGGACGGAGTGGTTAAAGCACCCGAAACTATCCATCCTAGTTGTGTTTTTTGTAAAATGGGCAGTCCATCTCCAAGTCGATGCTGTCCAATGCATAGCAAATCGTAAAATAACTCGGCACCAAGCAATATATCTATATAGTGATATAGATATATTGCTTGCTATATATAAGTTTTCGTCTGCCAATTCCAAGTGCTGGGGAATATTCAATAAATCGGTATTAAAACTTACATCGTAATTCGGTAAACTACAAATTTGTGGCACAATCAAACAAGTAGTATTAATAGAAAACCTTTGTTTTATCGATTCAAGCTTCAACTCGCAAAGATATTGAATGTTTGTTATGTTCTCGTTAAAACCAATCACTTCGAAATTCACTTTTTCTTTGTTTAATTGTAATAAATCGTAGGCTGCTTGAGTTATAAAATTGGACTGTGAACCCGAGTCTAACAAAGCACGTAATACTCGGCGATCGTTGTTTCGATCATAAACATAAATTAGAGCGGTAGATAGAAAAATTGTTTTGTTTTGCAGGGTATGCGACGTTACAGTATTAGCGTGAGTAGACTGTCGGCTACTCGTAGATGCGCCTGCGCTCGGTTGCGCTTGTGTCACTCGGTCGTTTATGCATAGAACGTGCATCAGTAGATGCATTCATGGTACTAGTATGTACCTCGTTCGTTTGCGAGTTAAGTAAGGTTGATTGTGAATGATCATTTGTTATGTTTTGAGTGCGATCAATATGTAAAAGGCTATGATGCTTACCTTGGCTGTACTTGCAGTGGGATGACCGACAGTTAGGCGTTATGTGAAATGAACTTAAACAATTTGTACACAGCTTAAACTTCTTAGCTACGTGAATGCGTTCCAGTACACTTCGCGACAAAAATTTAGTACATTGGTTTATATAGTGCCTACCTTTACATTCCGGGCAAGTAACCGTGCGATTGACAGTACACAGCGGCGGTGTGGAGGACGGGAACGTGGATACTAAAGCCTTCTTAGTTGATGATGTTTGCAAACGGCGATCATCTATACCTCTGGTTGTCATGGATTCCAAAAAGTCAGCGTGTTTTCGAAGAAAGGTTTTGAAGTCCTGCAACGAAGGTGTCTCTATAGAATCATTTCGTTCCTCCCATTTTCTTTGCATCGCAGCGGGCAATTTAGCTGTCATGAAGTATATTATCACTATATCCCATTCATTGCAAGGTATTTTGAGTGATTTTAGGCAACGTAAATGCTTAGTAATATTATCAGCAAAAGCTCTTAAAGCGCCTGCGCTGCTGTCGGTATGGATTTGTTCGATTTCAAATAGCGACTTTAAATGATTAGCTACAAGCAAGCGTGTATTATTGTATCGCTCGCATAATAAGTTCCAAGCTAAAGAATATTTTTCTCCTGTGTATTCAACAGAATTGATAACTTCCAGTGCACTATCTTGTAGGCAACTGCGTAAATGTTTAAATTTTTGTATAGGCTTGAGTGAAGACTGATTGATCAAGGCATCGAATGTTTCTTTAAACTCCAACCATTCATTATAGTCCCCTTTAAAAATAGGAAGAGAAATTTCTGGCAAATTTATTTTATCATTAATAGATTGATTTGGAGGGGGTGGTTGTGTATTTGGATTAGGCTGATTTGGTTTGGCTATTTGAAGATAATTTTTAGCTTTTGCTACAAGTGAAAAATACATGTCCTCGAATTCGAGTCGTTTTTCTACTTGTTTGTCTGTATTTGTACATATTGATTCTAATTTAGTTTGCACTTTATAAAATTTTTTGAATACTGATGTAATGTCTTCGACTCGAGCTTCTAAATCTAAAATACCCTCAGCATTTAGTTTAGTTATTCGGTTTAAATATTTACTAAATGAAGTAAATTTGCCTTTGTATGCAGCTCGAGAACGTTTTAAAAATTCAGATTTTTGATCATCAGAATCTTCTTCAGAGCTCGACATTTTATAATATTATGATAACATAATTTACTTTAGCGGGTTTTATTTTTGTTTACAACTCTTTTTGCAATCTTTTCGCAGTAGTTCATAAATTTTTCTATATTTTACTACACATTACATCCTTAATAGATTCCCTTGTTAGCCTTATATTTAATTCTTGTTCAACTTCAAACCTTTCTCTTTCGTAAATTGGGCATTGGAGTAGCAAATGTGGAACTGACTCTTTTATTTCAGGATCGCATAAACATGATGGGTTCTCCTTGCACTTAAAGCGATTTAAGTATTCGGAGAACCCACCATGCCCTGTCAATATTTGCGTTCTTATATTTGATAATTTCATTTTACGAACTATCTTGTACGCCACAATGGCATCCGGTAGGAACAATTTAGTTATTGCTCCAGTCTCGCCGTCGGTGTATCGTCGGTTCCACACCTCAAGCGTATCTGCTCGTATGCACTGCGCTTGACGTGTGAGATCGGACACAAATCGTAGTCGGGCTTCCGTTTCAACCTTGTGGCTTCTTTTGCAAGCGTATCGGCTCTTTCGTTGCCTTCCATCCCTGCATCTGTTCAATTTTGACACGGGATTTCACGTAAGTCCTTTATCATCATCACTTACTTACTACCAAGTATAAGGAAACATCCTTGCCCAAAGTTTGAGTAATCGTATATTAAACCATGATGTTTTCCTGAGGAAATTGTTACAATATCCTCCTCTCTGTGAGCAGTTACCACAATAATTGCTTTCAAAAGATTGAAGTTAATAATATGATGCAAATTTTTAATAAAATCTGCGAAAGCTATGTCAGACTTTGCTCCGAGAACTGGATTCGGGCCGCCTCCGTGGTTCAAAAATAATGACGGTGCCAAATATTCACTACACTTTGTTCAAGACTTGATTGTTGCTATTTAACTACTGCCTCGATACTGAGCTAACTGCAACGTACACAGCGGGCAGCGTGCCGTTGTTAACTGAGTAGTAATAAGTAGGGCAACATAATTATAAATACCGCTTATTGGATCATTCAAGCGCGATATCGATGACTGTCGGTTAGCGTTCCGGTTTATCGAGTGGAGGGTGGATAAGCGTAAGATTATATTTTATAAACTTTTCTTTCTTCTTTAATGTCTTAATTATTATATTATTTATTAAGTATTAATAAGGATAAGTTTAGCCAATATTTATGGGAGAATTTAATAATAATACAAAAATAACTTCGATAGCGTTTTATTAAAACGTCCATTATTTTATTAATCCATTTTCATTAAAATTTACATACAACCTTCTTTACACAAAATAAATCATCATCACTTTTCAAAATTGCTCATTCCATACAAAAATAGGTACACTCTTCAACATTTATTTACAAAATTACATATTTACATAATAACGTCGCAACTTCATCATCAAACACAATAAATAGTGAGAACACGAGTCGGGCGCGGGGGATGCGTGTGGGATAGGGGGGAGGACCCGCGCTAAGTACACTTCTGCTTACACACTACACTAGGCTAGCTTAGTATCACACGGAGGCGCGGAGTCAGCTTCATACGAGTACTGTGAGCCGCTCGGGCGGGGGGCGGCGCGCGGGCGGCGGCTCGGGCGGCGGCAGCGCGCGCTTCGTCAGCTCCTTGTCGCGTGGCGGCGTGTTGTTACGCGCGTCCGCGTTCTGCGCCTTGTACAGCGTGTGCGCGCGCGGCAGCTCGTCCGCCGGCGCGCCATGCGCATGCGTGTGCGTGTGCGTCATCGGAAGCGGCTCGTCGCGCAGCGGATTGGCATAGCGCCGCAGGTTCTCCTCGTTCTGCAAGTTGTTGGATTTCTCCTCGTCGCAGCGGCGCGAGCGTTCGGTGGCGGCGGCGATGCGGCGCCGGCGGATGAGCAGCACAGTGGCGCCGGCCCCAAGCAGCAGCAGCGGGACGATGGCTGCTAGAGCCAGTAGTGCGCCTGATTGCGGCGCATGTTGAGGCGCAGGTGGTGGCGGGGGGTGTGGCACGCGCAGGCGCAGCGCTGCGCCCAGCAGTGCGTGCGACGCCAGCCGCCGCCGGGAGACCAGCTCGGACAGTGCGCGCACCGCTGTCGCGAGCGTCTCCGCGTTGGAAACGCTGTCGGAGCCTTCCTCTTCACCGATCCACTGTAAAATTAAGACACACAATTGATACTATACATGACATTGTGTTTGGAAGAGCTTGAAAATTGTAAGGTAGTATATTTCTACTTACTAAAGCTAAATCTAGAGCATCATCATCATCAGGTGCGAGATCACAGAGAAGGACGAGCGGAGGCGCAGGTGGTGCGCGCGCAGCCAGTACGGTTGCGAGGGCGCGGCGCAGCGCTGCGCAGGCTCGTTCCACATGCGCCCCGCGGGCCAAGCGCTCGCGGGCTAATTGTAGCTGCGCGCGCGCACAGCCAGCGGAGGGGGCCGCGGGCGCAGGGGGGCGCGCGCCGGGCCAGCACGCGGGGGGCGCGGGCAGCGCGGGCGGCTCCACGCGTCGCCCTGACACGCGCCGGCACTCGCCCAGCGGTGCACACGGCGCTCGGAGACACAACGCTGGCGCAGCTGGCACGCATACCTGAGAAAGTGTAAGGTTTGTGTTATAATCAGAGAGATTATAGTCAGAGAGCAACCGCAATTAGAATTGTTTCGTACAAAACCCCTAGAAATAAGGCGTATTTACACTAGAGACTTCTTCGAGCCCTCCCATTCACGAGCGTAAATTTCAATGTACATTCCAATATATATTAATTATTTGTTGCCCTGTTTAATATTTTAATAATATTTGTTTGCATAATATTTGTTTGTCCACTGCTACTACTTCAGACTCCAGCTTATCTGAATTTATCTGCGAATACCTATTATTGACTACGTTGTAACTTATTTGTATATATTTCCTATTTTTGTTATTGAATATGCTGTTGGTATTCCGAATAAAATAAAATAATAAATAAAACATAAAATAAAATTATTTTATTGTTTTTCTTCGTTCTATAATTTAGAATCTTGCTTAAGACCCGTGAAATAGTCATTAAAATGTAACAAGTACCTCGTCAGTGCGGCACGGCGAAGCTCTGGGCGCGAGGCAGTCGGGAAGGCCGCACCACAGGCGCGTGCAGACGGGCGTTCGGCCGCCGGAGCCGCACGCGCAGGCGTTGCAGCCCCACCACCACGTGCCGTTAGACGCGCACGCTCCCGCCGCGCCGCCCCACGCGCTTGCCCGCGCTTCTTCCTCGCCGATATCTGACACTTCCGACCCATCAACGCCATCGACACCACCATTGTCGTCCTCAAAGCCAAGGCCAGCGATTGCTTTAAATAAAATGTTTTAAAATTATATTTTTTTAAAGATAAGAAAAAAAAAATAAGAATAAGAAAATTATTTACGGCACATAAAAGAAAACACACATAGTTTACCACAAATTTAACACATAATAGTTTAACACAAATTAATTTCAAACTTAACCGTATCTCATCACGTTCAAAACCGACTTTTTATGCCAATCCTTGTCGCACAAATTATGCAAAAAATTCATATTTCAGACGTGCAATGCGTAACCACAACACATTGATCAATGATGTAGATATCTTTGCCTCAACTTTACCATATTATAAGAAACAGGTAGCTAACAACTATTTGCATGCTTAAAGAACACTGATCTGAAACAACACTAAACGCCCTGCGTGTGCACTGGTTTAACGTAAGCTCAATATGTAACAATATTATTTGAAACTAATTTTAAGGAACTATAGGTTTTTAAGTACATATGTGCATGTTTATAAAGTGAGATATAACTGTGTTTCCTGAATAAAAGAAAAAAAAATAGTTACAAACAAAAAAAAAAAACATAAAACATGCAAATCAGATGCCACCGCAACAGTTACAGTGGCGATCTGAGCAGCCAAGAGTGTCTACACCAGCCAGCGCGAGAACGAGCCAACTGATGCCACCACAACAGCGGCGACCTGAGCAGTCAAGAGTGTCTACACCAGCCAGCGCGAGAACGAGCCAACTGATGCCACCACAACAGCGGCGACCTGAGCAGCCAAGAGTGTCTACACCAGCCAGCGCGAGAACGAGCCAACTGATGCCACCACAACAGCGGCGACCTGAGCAGTCAAGAGTGTCTACACCAGCCAGCGCGAGAACGAGCAACTGATGCCACCACAACAGCGGCGACCTGAGCAGTCAAGAGTGTCCACACCAGCCAGCGCGAGAACGAGCCAACTGATGCCACCACAACAGCGGCGACCTGAGCAGTCAAGAGTGTCTACACCAGCCAGCGCGAGAACGAGCCAACTGATGCCACCACAACAGCGGCGACCTGAGCAGCCAAGAGTGTCTACACCAGCCAGCGCGAGAACGAGCCAACTGATGCCACCACAACAGCGGCGACCTGAGCAGTCAAGAGTGTCCACACCAGCCAGCGCGAGAACGAGCCAACTGATGCCACCACAACAGCGGTGACCTGAGCAGTCAAGAGTGTCTACACCAGCCAGCGCGAGAACGAGCCAACTGATGCCACCACAACAGCGGCGACCTGAGCAGTCAAGAGTGTCCACACCAGCCAGCGCGAGAACGAGCCAACTGATGCCACCACAACAGCGGCGACCTGAGCAGTCAAGAGTGTCCACACCAGCCAGCGCGAGAACGAGCCAACTGATGCCACCACAACAGCGGCGACCTGAGCAGTCAAGAGTGTCCACACCAGCCAGCGCGAGAACGAGCAACTGATGCCACCACAACAGCGGCGACCTGAGCAGTCAAGAGTGTCCACACCAGCCAGCGCGAGAACGAGCAACTGATGCCACCACAACAGCGGCGATCTGAGCAGTTTAGAGTGTCCACACCAGCCGGCGCGAGAACGAGTCAACTGATGCGAACACTCCAAGCACACACTATATAAAAATAAGATACACAAAATGCACATGAATCGTGCGTTCCATTTTTTAGAAACGTAACATTTTTTATGGATTACCTAAAGTAAACGGGAACTTTGAAATGGAGATAGGTTGAACCTGGATTAATACATAGGATACTGCCACCTGTTGACTCTTATATTTCTGTTATGTTTTCCTGTTTTGTTTCTGTTTGGTGTCAATAAAGTATATTTGAATTGTATTGTATATTGAGCCGACGAATTAAGCTATTACGACTTACCTTCAAGACATCTGGTGGCAGCGCGGGCA
This sequence comes from Carpatolechia fugitivella, assembly GCA_951230895.1. NCBI lineage: Eukaryota > Metazoa > Arthropoda > Insecta > Lepidoptera > Gelechiidae > Carpatolechia > Carpatolechia fugitivella. Next base: position 72,991 of record OX579662.1, read on the forward strand.
GGAGCTTCAGGACAGACACATCGCGCGCCAATGGCGTCGTGTGTGCAGGTGGCGGGCGCGGGGCATGGCGGCACACAGGGGGCGGGAGCGGCGCGGGGGGCGCTGCAGTCCGGCCCTGCCCACCCTGCACCGCACTCGCACGCCCACCATCCGGCGCCGCCTACACAGCGCGCGCTGTTACGGCAAGGCGCTGACGCGCAGCCGTCCACGGCCAGCTCACAGCGCGCGCCCGCCCAGCCGTCGCGGCAGGCGCACGCCCAACCGGAGCCCTGCGCCACGCACGAGCCGTGCAGGCATGCGCAAGCGCCGCCCGCGGGCGCGTCGCAAGCCGCGCCCGACCAGCCAGCCGCGCACGCACACCGCCACGTGCCCTGTTCTCGCACGCATGTGCCGCCATTGGCGCAAACACCGTCAGTGCAGTGACCGTTTTCAAGGCGCACTGAACATGTTTTACCTGAGGGTTTTCGAAGTAATTTGTTTTTATAAATAAATGTTTTGATAAATCAGTAGTTAACAAAATAAAAGAATCAGAATTAGTGTGTTTACCTGTCCAGCCATCGAGACACAGACACGCGAAGTCAGCGGGGCCATCCACACATGTAGCATTGTTTCTACAGGGGTTCATTGCACATTCGTCTATCTCTGGAAACACAAAGGTTAAGTGTGTTAAGTTATTTCAGATTTGGGTTATAACTATGTTAAACATGCATGTAAAAACAAAATATTTTTTTTATAACTGAGTTTTAGTTTGTCAGTGTATTGGAATTGTCAAGGCTTGTAGATTCTCACCATGTTCGCAGCGCGGTCCGGTGACGCCAGCGCGACACACGCAACGGGATCCTGCCCCAGTGTCAAGGCAGCTACCGCCAGATCCACATCCACTCACCACGCAGTCTTCTATGCCTGTATAATATTATTACCTATTATTGGCTACGCTGTAACTTATTTGTATATATTTCCTATTTTTGTTATAGAATATGCTGTTGGTATTCCGAATAAAATAAAATAAAATAAAAAATATATAAAATCCCCATAAAATACTGCTCCATTTCAAAAATGAAGACTAATGGAATTGAAAGCATTCTGCTCATCAAAAGAACAATTTTTTCTTGATACTAACGTTCAGTACAGAGCGGACCAGCATATCCAGGTGAGCAGACGCAGAACGGCGCGATGCTGGTGCTAGTTGTGTGTGTGGCGGGACTAGCGGGCGCAGGCGTGACGCAGTGTCCGTTGCGACAGGGTGCGCCGGCGATGCAGGGTGAAGCACCGGGGCGGGCGGGGGGCGCGCGGGAGGTACAGTTCTTGCCGGTCCAACCAGGCGCACAGTGGCAGTAGTAGTCGCTCTGAGCGGTGTAACATGGCGCGCCATTTGCGCAAGGATTGCCCGCACAATGGTCGCGGTCGTCCTGCAAGACCAATCAAGATGCTTTCAACTTTATCTTTACAAGATGCACTTATTTGTATAATCCACGCGATGAAATTAAAGCCCTTATGGAGAGAGATATTGCCTCGCTTGTGAACGGCATACACAGAGTAAATGATTAGATCTTTATTTGCCGCATGCAATCTATAGTATTAAATTATTCTGGAATAAAGCGTGCATATTACATAAAAAACAAAACACGTATGAGATGATGTGAATTTGGTACTTACCGGGCAGTAGCGTCCGAAACAGGAGGACAACTAAAAGCAGAGGTTGAGTTAGTGTGTTAGTGCTAACGCGACAGGTCCTGAATAATGAAATTGTATTAAATGAAAAGGGTTTTGAAGAATGAAGAGTGAAAGAATACAGACGGTAATTAATTCATTATAAAAAACAAGTAAAATTAGGTACGAACCTCGCAGTCGGTACCAGAAAAGCCGACTGGACAGATGCAACGGTAGGCGTCTAGTAAGTCAACACATTCGCCGCCATTACGGCAGGGCCTTGGTGCGCAGTCGTCCACGTCGCGTGCGCATGTCCGGCCTGCATAGCCTGCCGCGCACGCGCAGTGGAAGTCGTCCACCAGGTCGATGCAGGTGGCACCGTGAAGGCACTGGCCCGTGCAGTCGTCCACGTTGAGCTCGCAGTCGCGGCCCGTCCAGCCGGCGAGGCACGTGCACGCGTACCCGCCGGCTGTGTTGTTGCACGAAGCTGCGTTCACGCAAGGTCCTAGCGCTCCATCAGTCACCTCGCTACCTTCGCGACTCGTCGCACACTCGTCCACGTCTGCAATACGTTTCAAGGTTAGAAACCAAGCCCTGGAGTTACTGTGTTGGTGGTATATTTATTTATTATATTGGCTAGGGCTGCTGTTTCCCATCCAGGAGATGTGGGTTCGATCCCCACCAAGTTCCAATGTATTTAGAATTATGAATTCATAAACTTATATTCAACGCTCTTACGGTGAAAGGAAACATCATAAGAAAATCTTCACACCCTTGTGAATAAATTAAAATATTTCAAAGGTCGTGTGTGAAGAGCACCCCAACCCTAAGGTAGGCTTAGGATTTCGGCTTAGGGGAGTCCCTAAGCCGACGTCTAAGAAGACGTTTGTGGGCGGTTGATGCAGCTTATCGTGTTACTGACCGTCAGTACAGGTGGCACCGGTCCAGCCGGGAGCGCAGTCGCATGCAAAGGCGTCGACGAGGTCGCGGCAAGTGGCGCCGTGCGCACAGGGTGCGCTGGCGCAGTCGTCCACGTCGCGGTCACAGAGCGTGCTGGTCCAGCCGGGTTCGCACGCGCACGCGTAGCCGGGCGGTGCGACGGCCAGCGTGCACACGCCGTGCGTACACGGCTGCGGCGCGCAAGGGTTGTCCACGCGCTCGCAGTCCACGCCAGAGAAGCCCTCGGCGCACGTGCACAGATACTGGTCGGGCGCAGTGTTCTCACACGTGCCCCCGTGCTGGCACGGCTCGTGCGTGCCGCAGTAGTTGAGATCTACGGAACATTCAAATCGACGTTAACTGCTACCCTTGAGGTTGATAAATATCGTCATTTGGAGGACGTCAACAAATTCAAAATATATACCTTGATCACAGAGAATACCACCCCAGTTGGTATCGCAAGTGCAATCCCAAGAAGAGCCGTTGCAGTAGCCGTGTTTGCAGCCAGGATACGGCTGACACTGCGCACACAACTCGCCTCGCCAGCCTGGTCGGCAACTGAATCACGAAAAGGAATTCATATGATTTTAACATTCATCAATAAGTACAGTGGTATATTTCATACCAATTAAGACACAAGACACTTACTCGCAGTCTCCAGGGCGATCACAGCGACCGTGCGTAGGATGGCAGCCTTGCTTGCAGACAGCTGAAATACAATAAACATGTATTGTAAAGAACTAGATCGTATTCGTAAGTAGCGTAGATGGAATTACTTAAATGAAGAGTCACTTACGTTTCTCGCAGTTATCTCCCTGCCAACCGGGCAGGCAGCGCTTGTCACCTTGCTGAGAGCAAGAGTAGTGGCCAAACTTGTCGTCGCGTGGGCGGCAGAAGGTGGTGCAGGTGGCGTTGTAGTAGTTGGGCTGGCACGTGACGCGCACGCGGAACGCGAGGCTGGCCGCGCCGCCCGCGTGCCGTAGCGCGTGCCACTCCGCACCCGGCTCCACGATGCCCGACCACCACGCCTCCTCTATCAGACCCGTCTCGTCTGCGATACACAAGTCAATTAACATCCCAATCACTGGGTAACATTACCAGAAAAATGTCGTCATAAACAGAGTTAATTGAAAAAGTTGCCAAATGGTCAAGAGGAGCTGATCATCATCACTGTAATAAATCAAATTACCGGGATCTGTGTAGTTGTAGTCGTCGTAGGCTTGCAAAATAAGTGTGCACGACCTCTGAAACATAAAATGTCTTGTTAATTTAAAATTAAGGATAAAAAAAGCAAGATATCAATGATAGCACAGAAAACTCACCGTCCAGCGGAAAGAAAATGGCAGTGAGAGCGTATAGAGAGGCTCGGCGAGCGTAAACGAATCGGTGCCGAGGACCGGCGAGGCGGCGCGGCCAAAAGAGCAGGCCCCGGGTGCGGCCGTGGACTGGTACTCCTTGAGGCAGAGCGCGAATCTGGTCCGGCAGGGCTGCGCACACGGCGCGACGCCCCCGGCCGGCGCTCCGCCCCCGCAACACGCGCCCGATGACAGCCGCAGGCGGTAGTTGCTGAACTCAAGGATCTGCAGCTCGAACACGCCCGCCCCCGCCGCGCTCTGTCAACAAATAAAAAATAATAATGAGTAATTATTAATAATCACTCTTTACCAGACGTGCGCTGGTAAGTAGTTGTCGATTTGGATGCTATTCAGATGCGTACTGATTAGCTGGTTAGGGAGAGGGTGTAAATGATAAGAGGTTTGAGTTCAAGTGCAGAACTGATTTATTGTTGGCCGTCTATTTATACTAAATTCATTATTAAACTACCGTCTAAATATGTGATATGTAGGGACACCTACATGGCTCCCTCCCAAGTGTTAACGTTACATAAATTTTATTATTAAACTACCGTCTAAATATGTGATATGTAGGGACACCTACATGGCTCCCTCCCAAGTGTTAACGTTACATAAATTTTATTATTAAACTACCGTCTAAATATGTGATATGTAGGGACACCTACATGGCTCCCTCCCAAGTGTTAACGTTACATAAATTTTATTATTAAACTACCGTCTAAATATGTGATATGTAGGGACACCTACAACTTAAATTAGGCATAACTTTAAAATGGTTCTATTTTAAATCTATAAAGTATATTACAACTCTATGATGAACTCTGTATTAAAAAATATCAGTTAAAAATATCAACTAGACAACAAAATCTTTTGCCATCTTTTGAGAATAATGAAACAAAAAATTTGTATCTGGAATTAAAACACGATAGGACAAACATCACAACGTTGAACAAATTTATACATAGCAGCCAAAAGTCGTGGACTACAATCTAATGGTGCAAAAAACAAGACGGACCACAAAAACGCTACACAAACATGTAACGGGACCACGCGGCGGCGCCGGCGGCGGCGGGTCGCGCGTCAAGAAGGCGGGGCGAGCTGTGGGCGGCGCCTCGCCGACCGGCTAGCGCGCTGGCACGCCCACCGGCGCTAGAGCTTACTGAACTGAACGAAAGCTCTATCCAAAGGTAAGAGATTTGGTAGGACTAGTAGGGATTGCGCACGCACGCAATAAAATAATGTTTTAAATAAGGTTTTTATATTTAATCACTGAACCCTAAATAAAAATACTGTTTTATTTATTTGCACTAGTTAGACCTTGTGTCAGAAGTTTTATAAAACAGGGAATTAATAAGTGATACATTTTTTTTATTTTATTATTCCTTTTTGGTATTGAAAGGTAGATAACTCGTTGGTCGTCAGCAAGTTTGAAGTTGTTCAGTTGTTGTTGAGTTGTTGTTGTTGTTTTGTATTGTGTGATGTAGTTTGATCAATTTGTGATATTCATTGTTTAAAATAAAATTGTATTTTATTATTCTTCTTATTGTCACTTATTGTGTAAGTAGGGAGTCGATGAACTCAAAAACTTTGGTGTCAATAGATGGCGTTAAGAGTATGCTTTATTATTGAACTATGGAATATAATAGACCTAATAAAATTAAATGTAATATTATAAAGTAAAAAAATATTTTTTTAACAACACGTACGCACTAAAAAGTAAAAAATATTTTTTATTGAGATTTTTATTGGTGTAGTACTCTTGTATGACTTAAAACGAAAAACGTGGGGTGCATGGAATAGACATTCTAAGAAGTAGAAAACGAGGTGATGGCTGAAAAGCAGCATAACTGACGCTGTAAGCTTTTCATTGTCTTACTTATTTTCATGTCTGTCTGTACTACTTATTGATACATAACATAATAATATTATAGTTAATGTAATGACAATTAACAAATGTCTTCTAAATCTTATGAGTGCCAGGGGTTGTTATGTGTTATGTTTTGAAAACTTACAAATAGTTATTATTAGTATATTATTTTCAGTGCAATTCAATTGTTGTGTTTTTATTATTGGAAAGACTTGCGTTTGACCATTATTCTAGCTGATGGAAATTCATTATAAGGTGAAAGATGGACCACGCTCGCCTAGAAGATGTTTATGTTTTTTTATAAAAGGGCTAAATTCTCTATAGTTTTTTGAGCAACACGGTTATGCTTCAAAATCTACACCATGCACCCCACGTTTTTCGTTTTAAGTCCTACAAGAGTACTACACCAATAAAAAATTCAATAAAAATTATTTTTTACTTTTAAGTGCGTAAAAACGTGTTGTTAAAAAAGTATTTTTTACTTTATAATTATTTTGTGCTTTTTAGTCCAGCGTATTTAAATGTTGCAAGATACCCTGAACATCACGTGGGACAAAAATTGCTAAGACTAAAAATCCCAAGTATGCCGAGATTATGTTGTTACGATGAGATTACCCTCCGGCTCCATCATGAGACCCTGGACATCACGTATGACTAAAGATCTTGTCAAGACAAATCCAACGAGCCCAAACACGTCAAGGTTATGTTGTGTTTTTGGGGAGTTCCTATGGCCAACTTCCGGCTCTATCATGAGACCCTAGACATCACGTATGACTAAAGATCTTGTCAACACAAATTCAACGAGTACAAACACGACGATGTTGTGTTGTGCATTTTAGAAGTTCCTATGGCCACCTTCCGGCTCCATCATGAGACCCTGGACATCACGTAGGATTAAAGATCTTGTAAAAAAAATCCAAGGACCCCAAACACGTCGAGGTTGTGTTGTGTTTTTGAGGAGTTCCTATGGCCAACTTCCGGCTCTATCATGAGACCCTGGACATCAAGTTTGACTAAAGATCTTGTCAAGACAAATCCAACGAGTCCAAACACGACGATGTTGTGTTGTGCATTTGAGAAGTTCCTATGGCCACCTTCCGGCTCCATCATGAGACCTTGGACATCACGTATGACTAAAGATCTTGTCAAGACAAATCTAACGAGTCCAAACACGACGAGATTATTTTGTGTATTTTAGAAGTTCCTATGGCCACCTTCCGGCTCCATCATCAGACCAGCTCCATGATATCATAATATTGCATTGTCATCGAGGTTACATAAGTGTACCAAATTTCAGCACAATCGAATGACAGTACGTGCTCCAAAAATGAGTTGCAAGATTCGGACCGAACAAACCCACAAACAAACAAACAAACAGACAGACAAGAAAGCGAGTTAATAAAAACGTGTTAAAAAAGCTATCATCATTCTCAATCAGGAAACAACGGGGATGTTTCTGCTCCGTGTTTAACATCTGATGATGGCTGTCATGCTTTCGTTTTATTTTATGTTTTTGGAAGCTAGTTATTATCCAGTGGATACTCTCATAGTAAGTTTAATTTTTTGCGGTCGCATGGTTCCTTTGAGTAGTTTTTCTATTGTTTATGTAATTTGGCATCCAAATTTGTTTACTTGGTTCTGCGGTCGTTCTCGCATGCGCTGTTGGCAGCCGAGTGTGTGAACTTTTCTTTTATCTATCAACCCTGTTTAACCACACTTACTGCAAATAAATTACTTTGAGATCCTGTGTCCTAAAATTTGTGTCGCACATAATGATGATGATAATATTATTATTGATCTTTCTTATGTAGGTAATATTTAACAGCTTTTACCGAATAAATGATGCCGAAAAAATATTTTGTTAGATAAAGGAAAATTTGCGTCACAATAGATTAGCGTTAGATCAGATTCGCTTTTTGACGGATTCACTTTAAATCATCATCATTATCGTAATTCTGGCCGTTCTGGTTATAAGGTTTTTGACTGGTCCCAAAAACCGTGGTGTCAGAATGCCGCTCAAGGGTACAGGACTCATCATCATCATCAGACACTAATATTATCATCATCATTATCATTTCAGCCGGAAGACGTCCACTGCTGAACATAGGCCTCTTCCATAGGTTACCAACGTTAATGTCCTGCGCAACTTGCATCCACCGGCACTCAGCCACTTTCACCAAGTTATATGTCCACCTTGTGGGAGGCTTGTATTTATCTATTTCAGTAATGTATATCAGCTGTCTGGTAACCATAGTGCAAGCTCTGCTTAGTTTGGTATCAGATGGCCGTGTGTGCAGATGTCCCCCCACATATTTATTTATTATTTATTTTTATTTATCCAAAACCATGCCTTACTTTTTCTGGCACTCTTTGTGCCAGAAATTTTATAAAAGATAGAGAAACTTGCATTATAATGAATCAATGCTTCCTTGGAATGCTTAAAACTTGTACATACTTTGTGCAAAGTGAAAAATGGGAAGGCACTTGGATGATGTTGACAGTAGGATCCTACTTCTATGAAATATTCTAAATTACCACGAGAATGCCATTTATCAAATTAAATGGAATTGGATATAAGCGATATTTTAAACTGAATTAAAAACAAGGTGTTAGATTAGGTTAGAGAAACAATAGCTATGTCGACAAGTTTTGTGATAAGTACCTAAATTATTTTATTTCAGGGGTGGAGACTGAAAAAGGATCGACAACCGTTCTGTGACCGGCAAGAAGCATCATTGGATGAGAACTCATGGCAAGTGCAGTGATCTTATCTTTAAGGACAGGTCTACTACGAGCTCGGACTGATACAGCTTGATGATGATCACTAAAATTATAAATGTGTAAGTTTGTATGTTTAAGTGTTTGTTACGGCTGAAGATTTTGTGGGACAGTTAATAACCTGGATTAACACATTGGATGAGCCGTATTAATAGATATTGGCAGCTAAACAATTCTGAAACTGGGGTTTATGAAGTCGGTCATAGAACTTACAACTCACACGATGTGAAAATCAACACATGATACTAAACTTTATGCAATTGTATAACATGGTTCGCCAACTATTATCAATTTATACTAAAACGCTCGCATTATGTGAGATTTTCTCGTGGGAATATAATTTTTTCCCCTATAAAGTATCCTATGTAGTAATCCAAGTAACAAATTCACTTCAATCCATTGAGTACGTTAAGCGTGAAGGGGAAGAAACATCTAAACATCCGAATATATTTCCACATTTATTTAATTATTAGTATGATGTGATTATTACTAAATTTAATACTGAATAATATTAGCGCCATCTAGTGATAATATCACTAGATGGCGCTGCCGTAACTTTAAGCGACCCAACCTCCCGAAACCCTTCCCTCTGGACCCGATTCAGAAGTCTACGAAGGCAAACCCGCTGGTTCCAACGTATTTAGACAGTTATCTCAAATGCCCGAAAATAAAGTACTAATATTATATACATAAAAAAAACTTTACCTGCTATTAACTACTGTAGTAAAAAAAAAAGAAAAACTACTAACCTAGATAGATAGGCACATTGTATGAAATCATTAATTATTTTATAAAAACTTAAACGCCGCTAGTTTTTTTATGATCAGATAAACTTGGATGCGGTCCTATTATTAAAAAAAAATTACGTGATTATACAATTATTATGATTTTTTACCTCAAAAGAAAAAATTAATACCTCAAGATCACTTTGTTATCGAACGCGGGAGGGTATAAAGTTAAATGATGTCTACGATTTTTCAGAGCTGTAAGAAATCAAGTTTTGAAGTGGCAATAGAAATCTTTGACCATTTTAGTCATGTTTTCATAACAGGGTACTTCTTATTGACCTTAAATCAAAATAATTGTTCGTAGCCCCATTTATAAGGTATCAAAAGTAAATGAAATTATTGAAATTATTTGAAATTATTTGAAATTATTTGAAATTATTTAAATAGTGCAGTCTTAAAATATTTTTTTTAAATATTACAACGGAACTGTCTGGTTTTACCTGAGTCGTTTAAACTAATCAAAATATGAATCCTAAATCAAGAGAATTTGCTACGAGTAGAATCTATTTTTTACCTTACGGGTCCATCATGAGTCCCTGATCACAATTCAACTAAACAAACCAAATAAGCCGAAATCTGAAGATTTTGTTACACTAGCCAACCCACACGATAAAAAGACAAGTAGCCTTGAAAGAGTTTAAATTATCCTTCTCTTCTCCGTGATCAAATCAGACCGAAGATGGTGCCAAATCACTCCAATATCATTCATTATAATGCCGCTAGCTTATCCGGAACATAGGTTTAAGCCGATTTTTATTCATTCATCATCGCATTTCATACAAAAGACATCAACGCAAGCATTTTATTTTCTTTTCGTTTTTTAAAGACGGACAGGAAAGCGTGTTAATAAGAGTGTTTTAAATGACGGAGGAGCAATTCGCAGCGTTTCTATTATACTTTTTGAACACGTTTTTTCAACAAAAAATAACGCAGGTACGGTACGAAAAGTTTTTGTGCATTATCTTGACTTTTAAAATGCTCATAAATAAAGTAGTAGTTCGATTATTCATTTATTTAGTTACTAGCGGTCCGCCCGCGGCTACGCTCGCGTTGTGTAAGATTTTCCCGTGGGAATAAGAATTTTCCCATAAAAAGTATCCCATGTGTTAATCCAGGGTATAAACTATCCTCTATTCTAAATTGAATTGTATGTAGAGTAAGGAACCCATAAAAAATGTCCTGACAGACTTAAACCGCTGCTTGACTGATTTTGATTAAACATTAACCTACAATCCAATGATATTTTAAGAAAGATACGTCATGTTCATACTGCACGCACAACATTCCGCGTTCCGCGACAGATATACATTTATTTAATAACATTGTATAACTAAACACACGTTATAAGTGCGACAGAAAATAGGCAAACCATTAGAGTGAAAGAGGCAGCTATTTGTAATCAGTACAGTCGCGAATAGTCGCTGATTCATTAAAATTACAAATTATAGATTTATCTGTTTAAAACTTAAATATTTTTATAAACTTATTTGTGATATGATATTCCTTCATCTTTTTTTAAATCTTTTAGTCGTGATTTTGCATTTTCTAAACACACAGGAAGGCATTTTAACTTTTTTTTAGTAGATAGTCGACACGTGCGCTCACAATGACAGGTCACAGCTCGACTGACTGCAGTGGTCACAATTAGGACGAATTTACGGCACGCGTTTCGTGCGTTGCTGGCGTATCTACACCTCTTGTATATAATATCATTGCCTACAATCCTAATTTAAAAAAAAACTACCGCATTATTGTGATCGGCCTTGATGAATGAAGAGCTTGGAAATACATGTGACTTTCTTGATGAAATTAAATTACTTTATCAACATCAACATCAACGGCCCGTTACAGTCCACTACTGGACTATAAGCCTCCTCCACTTAAGTGGAGGGTTTTGCCATAATCTCCACGCTTGGCAGGCGGGTTGGAGATCGCAGATTAAAGGGTAACTGTATCAGAGAGCGCTGCTGCCCGTTCCCTGTTCAATATGTAGTCCCTAAGGCGCCTCTGACGACACCCACGGGAAGAGTAGGGGTTGGAGACAAATGTATTCTAGTCTGCCGTCACCACACGGCCTTATTAAATTACTTTATAATATACCTTAATTCATTTTTGATCGTAAGGTAAACTTAGATGTAAATACATAGCGGCTAAAATCATAACCCTCCTTTTTTCTTCGTCGTAGTCGGGTAAAAAATAGGCCATATTTGTCTATTGATTTATTTTAACAGAAAAAAATAAAAAGTTTAAACTTCAAAACACAAAGCGTCCTTTTTCCTCCAAGCATCAAACAGATTTATTTAAAAAAAATGTCAACCCACAAAAGCTATGCCACCTTTTTTCTACGAAATTCATCCATTTATCCCAATTATTTATCCATACTTAAGTATAATAGGACTATTAATTTACAGTTTAAAACATAATTTTAGGAGGGTACTACGAGAAAATACCAGTGGTATGACCAATTACAGCATTAAATGAGTTTACACAGATAAATTGTATTCCAGCATCCCGCACTCATCTTTGTAGTTTATTTGATATATATATCTTTTTATATTTATAATTTTTTTAAATATCACAAGTTGTTAATTTTTACTGCCGATACTCAGAGTAGACTCAAGCCTCTCTATATATTGAACTAGTAACTAAAGAATTTCCACAGAAGATATCTTTCAGGTAAAATGTTATTGTTGCCCATTATTGTTTCTGGGCAGTAAAAAAAAATTCTAAGTCCATGGTTTCTGGGGAGCGATCGCACTAATTTCTTGTGTCAAAGTTGGAATTATTGGGACCTAAATTTTGTATCGGCAACGACACGTGGAAAAGATACCGTAAATTGCGTTTTAAATTCACGACTAGAAAAAAGTCTGCTTAAAAACATCAGTGTATTACGTTTTTCTATTTCGCATTGATGTGTGTACAAAACCGTTTGAAGGATTCGACGATCAATTCATGCGGACGTTTACTTAGACATTTTCTTATTTTTGTTGGTGAAAACAGCGTTGTTTGGAAATATGGGTCTTAAATCCGACACGCATGCCATCGTTAGAGATTTATTTTTTTGTTCTTTACAAAACAATTTATAACTATAATAGCAAAATCATTACAGTAGAAACAAATGAAGTTTCCTGTTAACTAGTTCTAGTTTGTGTTAAGACTACATCCATCAGCAACGAATACGACAAGGAACTAGATATAATGTTTATAAATTTTGTGCTACAACTGACCTACGCTAAATACTTTTAATGGAGTGCGTTACATGGCACCGAAGTGCGGAACTCCGGAACACACGCATACGAATGTTTGCTACTACGCATAACATGAGAACGAATGCACGCAGCCCCGTATAACGTTGCTACGAAATCATGTGACCCCGAATTACGAAACAACGAATGCACGCAGCTACGAAAAACGTTACTAGCAAATTAACGAACAACGAAGATACCTCACTATGAACTTTTTGACAATTTCCGCTTAAATAGGGCCACCCCTACAATAGTCACATAGCACATTTAAAAAAGTATAACATGCGTAGCATTTCATTATATGGGACCGAAAAAATCGCACCCTATAAAAATGAGATATTCAGCTTTGTATAACTTTAGTCAAATTCCGCTTAAATAAGGCCGCCCCCACAATAGCCACATAGCACGATTGGAAGAATGTAATATGCGTAACATTTCATTATATGGGACCAAAATATCGCACCCTATAAAAATAAGATAATATGTCGCCATGGTGGGGGCGGCCTTGTTTACGTGGAATTGGACAAAAAGTTTTAAAAACTAGACTATTTCATTTTCATAGGGTGCGATTTTTCGGTCCCATATAATGAAATATTACGCATGTAAAACTCTTCCAAATGTGATATGTGGCTATTGTGGGGGCGGCCTTATTTTAGCGGAATTTTACAAAAAGTTATTTAAACCTGAATATCTCATTTATATAGGATGCTATTTTTTCGGTCTTATAATAATGAAATGGTACGCATGTTACTCTTTTCTAAATGTGCTCTGACGCTATTGTGGGGGCAGCCTTGTTTACGTGGAATATGACAAAAAGTTTTAAAAACCTGAATATCTCATTTTCATAGAGTGCGATTTTTTCGGTTCTATATAATGAAATGTTACGCATATTACACTCTTCCAAATGTGCTATGTGGCTATTGTGGGGGCGGCCTTATTTAAGCGGAATTTGACTAAAAGTTATACAAAGCTGAATATCTCATTTTTATAGGGTGTGATTTTTTCGGTCCCATATAATGAAATGTTACGCATGTTACACTCTTTTAAATGTGCTATGTGGCTATTGTGGGGGCGGCCTTATTTACGCGGAAATTGACAAAAAGTTTTATAAACCTGAATATCTCATTTTTATAGGGTGCGATTTTTTCGGTCCCATATAATGAAATGTTACGCATATTACATTCTTTCAAATGTGCTATGTCGCTATTGTGGGGACGGCCTTGTTTACGTGGAATTTGAGAAAAAGTTTTATAAACCTGAATATCTCATTTCCATAGGGTGCGATTTTTTTCGATCCTATATAATGAAATGTTACGCATGTAACACTCTTTTAAATGTGCTATGTGGCTATTGTGGGGGCGGCCTTATTTATTCAGAAATTGTCAAAAATGATTATAATATTGACTATCTCATTTTTATAGGGTGAAACATCCATGTTAATTGATTAAAATGAAAAATTCACATAGCTTTGCTTTTTATTTAATTACATTTTCTTCAAAAATCCTAAAATAGAGTTTTTTTTTATTTGTGCTATATCACACTAACAACAGATTAGATTTCAAATACAGTTAACACACATTATAATTAGGATGCATTAAGTCATTTGGCAGTAGAGTTAATTTTGGACCGAGGCCCTTTGATTTCTGCCCACTCTCCTTTAGGTTAAGTGTTTGGAAGCCTAAATATATCATCATATTCAAATATTATCCAGTTCCAACAATATCACATACATACAGTGGTAATTTACACCGAGCGCGAGTGAAATAAATGTACAGGTTCATATATTGTTCTTAACTATAAATTGTTCATAGTGAGGTATCTTCGTTGTTCGTTAATTTGCTAGTAACGTTTTTCGTAGCTGCGTGCATTCGTTGTTTCGTAATTCGGGGTCACATGATTTCGTAGCAACGTTATACGGGGCTGCGTGCATTCGTTCTCATGTTATGCGTAGTAGCAAACATTCGTATGCGTGTGTTCCGGAGTTCCGTACTTCGGTGCCATGTAACGCACTCCTTTTAATGTGGGTAAGGATCGCGATCTTTGATAACTTAGACATAACAGTTGAAGAGGAAGGATAAACAACTATTCACATATCGATCAAATTTGAAATCCAAGCTCTTGTAACAAACTAAAAAAGTTAAACCAATGTCATATAAATCATACTTAGATTATCGCAAATAGATGGATAATGGCTTTTTAACAAGCTTTCAAACGAGAATCTATTATCCAGTTCGTCTATCTATAAAGTGTTCCTTTGTAAGGAAAGATCTAAACTCTGACGCAACCTAGGCCATCTAGAAAGACAAACAAACAAACCATATGATCAATTTAAATAAAAGCTTAATCTTAAAAATGTAACCAATCGCATTGCATGTTAACCAAAATAAGTACATACCTACATACAAAAGTTACACTCAACACGAATAATTTTATTACAGCTGTTGATAAAATAGTTCAAAACGAGAACATAAACACAACTATTGACACAAATTTGTAGTTGCATGAAATAAGAGTTACATTTGCGTGATAATTTGAAAAGAAACGAAAACGACGTGTACGGAAATAGCAACTCGAACATAACCGGTATATCATCCAGGTAGAAAATATTCGCAATTCGATTTTAAATAACAATGACTTTGAATTACCTCAGCTGGTGAGCGTTGTGTTAGCACTTGCAAAAGAAATACATAGGTATTTGCTTATCGGAAATAACTTTTAAAAATGTTAGCACACAAATGCTATCAGACGAGTCTGCTCATCTGCACACGACTCTACTTTTCAAAGTAACCTGGTAAAGCTGAGGATTAATTTACTATATTTTAATTACTGAATAAATAAGAATTTTCTTTAAAAATTACTGTTTTGTTTTTTCTTTCGTGTCGAGCTTTTTATTTTGTGTTTTTTTTCGCTGCACTTTTCATGTTGCACATCTCAAGGTTTTCAAATACTGTAATGGGGTTAAAACTACGACAACACGCATGCGGAGGCATGTTGAATGTTCTTAAAAGATGTTCATTGGTTGAACAACTTTACTGTTAGGTGGATTTTTTGAAGTTTTATTGTCCAATTGCTCACATTTAAGAACACTCAACATTGATGCCAGTGTGTCTCCATTACTAAATAACTTTACTCTTGAAATAAAGGTTTTGCGTCATCTACCATCACTATTCTACATTCTTTTACTAACACTATTTCGATTCGTTTTTCTTTCGTTGTTTCTTTCGTTTATTTATTTATTTCCCCAGAAATGTATTTCAGATCTTGAACAAAAAAAATAACTCAGGTAACTGGCGAAGGTTCACTCAAATCACACAGGACTGCAAAGGTTAGCATTCTAAGGAAACAAAAAGCTAACCATACCATAGACATTGAAGTATAAAATGACCATAGATGATGATGATGATAATAAAGTAAAAAGAAACTGTTATATTGATTTGATATACACTTGGCTATAGCGCAATAAATAACGAAACGTTGTTATTAGAGGTCAATCAATATTTAATGTCAGTATTATTGTCTTTGTTTTCGATTTACAAAAGGCTTTACACGGTTTCTTGAAGATGCTGAACTATCTATGAAAGCCATCTGAGTTAAAAAACAGCTGTTTTGCTTTCGTGCATTGTCATCGTAAAAAAAAATGTGTTTCGTGGTAATGTTATGTTTCTCTTCTCTACCATAAAAAATCACCGTATTGTTTAAAAAAATATCAATCTTTATGATTTTATGATGAAAGGTTTTGTCTATTGCTTTTTATCTATTATCAACAGTTCAAATACATCCCTTCTAAACCGAGGGGCCCGCGCCAACTCTGGATTGGGGTGATCCGCCCGTAGTCAAGTCGAATCATCATCAGCTTTAGTATTTTGTTTTTATTTATCTTCAAACTGCTCAGCTCAATGATACCACTCTAATTTTTCTTTTCACATTCATATTTCTTTTTGTTAGGTATTCTTCCAGTGTGTATTCCTGTCACCGTCCCACAGTGTGGTATTTAGCCCGAAAACCTGGTCAAAATATGTATACCTCTAGCAATGGCTTTTTACGTTTTTATTTGTTTGTACAGTAAAGAATGGTAAATAAAAAAATATTTAGATGTAAACTCTTATTATTCACCATTGCTGCTATTTCCAATAATATTAAAATTGGTTATATCACTTTCTGTCAATAGTTTTAAAACATCAGTAAGTAAGGGCTTCCTGTTTTTGTTTGATTTGGATCTCATGCCTATTATAAGGGGGTCAGAAGTCAAAATAAGCCGATTCAGGACATCCAGGTTGCATGCAGCTCACGCGTAAGACTTCCTTGTGTAATTTAGTCTATACAACCTAATGTGTTTGTTTCTGGTTTCTGCAACTTCCTCAGACAGTTGGCCTTTAGGAAGAATAGCTTCTTTAATGACATCAGCTCCATGACGAAGAACATTGTGCAATGAAGGGAACATGGGGTAAAAACTGTATAGCGACACAAACAGTTCAGCCGTTTCTCAGCAATATTTTTAAAATTATTGTTAGTTTCTCGTTCTATCTAATATTGAGCTTTAGTAAGTCCTACTTCTATAAACATAGTCAAAGCAAGTGAAGGTGACAATTGGCGAGGTTGCTCTTGTTCTCATTGCTTTCACATATTTTTTTGTTCTTCGAGGACTTTCGTAATATCTTTTACGATTTTTGAAGCATCAACTTTGCCTAGCTCTCGGAATTATATTTGTATAGCATAGGTCAATTCTTCTACGTCATTTGATCGAAGCTCTTTAGTTTTTTGCTTCTTTCACTTGAGTCTGAAAAAATTTTCTGAGGGCGACCAGGACTGTCTCCTGCACAAGGTAACGAAATAGTGCCATTTAGCCATTCAGCATTAGTTTCTTCGAATCTTGCTTTTGTTTTGTTAGCAGTCAACCATTTTTGTTTAAACTGGTGTTTAATAGTTGAGAACTTTTGCTTTACATCAGTTTTTCTTGTATCACCTTCAGAATAATTACTCAAAAATTCTTGCTCCATAAACTGAAGCTTTCCGGCAAATGTTGACTCATTTGAACGTTGCATTATTATGCGTCCTACAGACACGGCGCGCTCTCGCCGCGGGCGCATCGTGTCGCGTCGCGTGTCACACACATTACTGTTGTAAGCAGAAACTCTGGACAGCTATCATAATTATCATATCACCTGTGATTTTATCTGACAAGAAAGGGCCGTTATTGTTTGATTCATGTCAAGTTTCTAACATCACAAAACGTTGAGCAATGTTTCATTAGTTTCTTTTTCTTCGTTTTGGTTTCCTCGCATTTCACTGAGAGAGTCATTTCTCACATGTTCAATAGAATTTTCATAATTACAACTAAAAACTAAACTAAAAAGAATAACTAGAACTAAACTTGAAAGAATAGAAATATGCCTTGGGAAAGGGAATCCTTGGCAAATGTATTTATCTTTGTATCTTTATTTTCGTTTTATCTACGTCAGTTTAGTTGTTTTTTTATATGTATAGGTAGGCTCATATTTTTCTTGTTACTGGCAAATTGAGATAATTTATTTTGACTCAAAAACCCTCTCTTAAGCGAGTAATGTAATAAAAACTGCTGATGAATCCCGGAATCTCATTTCTTTTTTGGTAAAAGAAATGAGATAACGTGAGGCTACTAGCAATTTTAAAAGAGCAGAATAAATGTGGAGCCAACACTTCATTAGCATTGCGCGCACGCACGGTAGTCGCAGTGAGGAACGCGACGGTTAACTTATCTATGATTCCACTCAATTCCAAGTTGACTGCAGAAAAAATCGACAGAAACACAACAGAATGAAAAAAAAAAAACGTTAACTAGACAGGGGTCGATAAAGGGGCAAGACAACATTATTCATATTATTATCGAAGGGGACGATCCAGTAGACGACTAATCCGAACTTAACGGTGATTCTTGATTTCTAAGGATTCAATCTTTTAGGGGAATAACTGTCGGAGTCATATTACAAAGGGCTGTTTACAATGACTCTAACAATGCAAAACCAAAGAAGTAAGAACATTAAAGGGACAGACATTTTAAATATAGTTAACATAGTTACAACGTCACGTAACCAAAACAGTCTTCTTCGAAACATGCAAACACGAGCTTTCACAACTTTCAAAACTGAACGACAGCCGTTGAAGACGTCTTGGGAGTTATCAAATCCGCAGATTGCAAAGATGCTGTTGTCGTTTGATGATTTGAGGGATAACAAGACGATTTTGAAGTTTTGGAAGAAATCACACACAAGGGTGTAATGGAGCACGTACATGCGTGAGGCAGGCGAGGGCGAGTGCGAGCAGCAGGGCGGGCACAGTGCGCGCGCGGCGCATTGGGTCAGCGCAGCGCGCATGCCTCCCGCATGCCGACGCCGCACGCAATACCACTCCACTGCACTGGATCAACACTTCACTGGTCACTGACACGACGCGCGTGCGCTTGCCGCGGGGCTCGGGCTGCGACTGCCGCCGGCGCCGCGCCCCCCGCCCGCCTCCCCGCGCGCGTCCTCCCGCGCCCCGCGCGCCGCTACCGACCCCCGGAGCTTTTAATTCTGAACGCGGATTTATTTTTATTGCGGGTCGCAGGTTCAGCGCGCGGAGGTTCGCGAAAGAGCCGAGCTTCGCTGCACCGCCGCCGCCGCCGCCGCCCGCACTGCGTGCTAGGTGCCGGAGCCTGCGCACTAAGTAGGTTCCTGGAGAATAGTGGCTTCATTTGCGTTGTGGGCACTTGTGGGCAATAGAGCTTATAATTAAAACAAAGCTTCTTTCTATGTAAACACAGATATGTAAGAAAAGGAAGTCTATAATTATGTTTTTATAAAGAAATCAAGTTTTTCTGGAATGCTGAATCTATACATTTGCTGATTTCTTTTCTTTTATTACACAACAACAACTTGAAAGTTTTTTGAATTGCTCTGAATGGTAGACGAGATCTTATCTCAGCCACTGGTCAGGCTGGGTCATCAATTTACCAGAATCTAACAAAAAATTATAGAAATAATAAGACAGTGCTTATACCCCATCAGTATTCTGCAGCGCGCGACTTTAGTACCGGCATCGCTCACGTCACAATAGGACGTGAGATGATCGATTCTCAAAATCAATACATCGTCGACGTAGACACATCTTCAGCCAAACTAATGTTGGTAGTCGCGAGGAGTGACAGCGGCGACGCCTGCGCCTGCGCGGTTCTCACGCGCCTCATACGGCAGTATGCACACGTCCGCGTTGTATCTGCGCTATGCGACGCCCGCGGTGCGAATCGACTCTACAGCATGAATGAGTTAATCAAATGCCGGCTCGTTGTGAATAATCCGAGTTAAGTGACGCGTGACCATCTGCTGTGAGACATCGACAATCAGCGAGCATTGTAGTGCGCGTCTCCGGAGATCAGGGTAATTGTTTACATCCGGCCCCATACGAGAATATTTTCTGAAACTTCTTCCTTATTTGAGATAGGTACTGACTTTTTAAATGCGATGTAAGCAGTGGTTTCGTGAGCTACAGCAATGTTTATTGAGTAGGTATTGATAGTGACAGCATTCGCGATATTTTCAGTGGTCATCATTAAGCAGCGTGCAATAGGAATCAATTGACTTCAATGATATTATTTGATTGACTCTACCAAATGAAATTTTGGGTAACTTTAAGCGATGCACATTGTGCGCTCATTCACGAATTTTTAAAACTGGAATACTTTAGTACCCTGAAGATTGTGATTCCAGTGGATGAGTGCGTGTAGTGGAAGCGCGATGGCCGCGAGATGTTGCCCGTTGCTGGGGTAGCGCTGCAGGCTGCTCCTGGCCGACCGGTTTAATGAGCGCAGGTGCCCCCCGCTCCCGTCCCCATACCCGGGGGCCCGCGGGCAGCGCCCCGGGTGCAAGGAGCGGGAGGGGCGCAATCTCAGCGCGACCGCTGCCGCACCGCCGCGCCACCGCCGCCGCACCGTCGCGCACGCGGACCCCTAGTTATTTTTAGCCGGCTGAAACTGGTTACTTCCAATCTACTCCTGCCTTTGCAGGTGCATTCCCTGCGGCGACGCCGCGGGCCTCCCGATTTATGATAATATTTGTGCAAGTTTGCAATGACGTGTTTTACTCGATTATCTTAACAATATCTTTTCGGTTTGATTGAATGATTGCATGTTTTGGCAAGACGTGTGCTTGTGGGCCGGATATGGCGAGGCATTCTGGCGATCGAACGTGAGACATCGCGACGAGCGCCATTCATGCGCTCGCGACGATGATGCGAATGCTGAGAGCCTGGGGCTGGGTGGTTACCAATGAAACAGTCGGAAAGGGTTTTATTTAACACGCAGTAAGTTCTTAAATTGTAGGTGCTTTTGACGGCGGTTGTATGTAGGTAACTGAAGTTGTCATTCCCTTAAAATCTACACAAGATAATATCTTGTCTTATTGAACGTAGAGCAGCCTTATTACTTTATTATTCGATGCAGAATTTTTATTCGCTACAACCTCTTGGTAAATTGAATTGTAACATGAGTAGACAGTTTGTTATGATGTGACAGCTGTCAAGTTTAGACTACCCAATTCAGTCTGGCAGCAGATTAGCAGGTTCCGAAAGGTAACCTAATCACCGTGAGACAGAACATTACGCAACAACGCAAATCATTCAGAGTCGATTATTCCGGCAAAACAGATCGGAAGCCCATATTTAATAATAACAGCTTCCGTGGCCGGCCACGCGTTCAAGTCTCATTACGGGGGTTCCAGGTTTGAATCCCACTGTGAAACGTCTTTGTGAAATTTTCCCCAGTTTTAGTGAGTCCTACGACTTTGCAGGCTGAAACACCAAGATGCTTCGGAAGACACGTTAAGCCGTGGGGTCCGGAATCTACGGAAGCATTCGTTACGAGCCAAGTCAGTGGCCATTGTTTCCGGCTCTAAGCACTGACACGATGAAATAGAAGAACAGAGGAAATACAGTAGACTCATTCGTTCAAATATGTATTATTTTTACCGGATAAAAGAAGACATGATATTATGAAGGAATGATTATAGAGCATATCTATCGGGGTGGATCCCACGGATATTGACACTTTATATAAGTAGGAATTCTTATTTTATTATATTTATTTATGGAAAACATACAACTTTTATGCCGTGTGGTGACGGCAGAGTAGAATACATTTGTCACCAACCTCTACTCTTCCCGTGGGTGTCGTAAGAGGCGACTTAGGGACTACACATTGAACAGGGAACGGGCAGCAGCGCTCTCTGATACAGTCACCTTTTAATCTGCGATCTCCAACCCGCCTGCGAAGCGTGG
The DNA here is from genome assembly GCA_951230895.1 of Carpatolechia fugitivella. NCBI lineage: Eukaryota > Metazoa > Arthropoda > Insecta > Lepidoptera > Gelechiidae > Carpatolechia > Carpatolechia fugitivella. The sequence continues at coordinate 94,898 of OX579662.1, forward strand.
AGATTATGGCAAAACCCTTCACCTAAAGTCGGGCCACGTTATGAAGAGACTTTTGAAGTTTCATTACTTACCAAAGAACGATAACCTTGTACCAGCGTACAAATAAAAAACAAGAAAAGAAGCACTTTTGAAGCATACTTCTTAGATATAATCAAAGAACTTTAAATTTTACACTACTTCTATGATAAATTACAGTTGCTATATGAGCGCAACAATTTAAAAAAGCTATAACAAAAATATTAGGCCGACGCGTAAAAGTTACGTCAGCCGTAATATTTTTTTTTTTAATTCCCAGTGTTGTCACTATCAGTACCAGCCTGATAGCAGTTATAACGTGAGTACGCTCAAGAGTTACTTTTAAGTATAGGTATTTTGTTATCTATCATTGTTGCGATTGTGTAGGGTGCATCGGCGTCTTTTGTACTTGAAATTCTGAGTAAAGATAATTAGTTATTCCGTGTAGTCTTGTTAATGGTGCGGTTCAGTCAGTTAGTCTTTCGTTTTCGTGCGCAGTGGCTACATGTGTTTTTTCGGTTTCTCAAAGTATTATTTTACGGTTAGGCTCTCTTTTGGACTCTGATCCTGCTTTTTTTTAAATACCTGTATTTTTTTTACTTATCTATGTTCTGTTAATAGCATATTTTGTAATTTTTTTCTAATTATAATTCTAAACGGTCGATCTGTTAATTTTTAATATGACATCTGCGTATTTTCATATAATATTATAATCAGCTGTACATTAATAATATCAAATAAATAATTTTATTTTGTGATACTTCACAGAATGTGTATGTTGATTATTTCCAATAACAAAATATCGTCAACACCGATTGTAATACAAAATTTAACAAAGTACTAAATAAATTTTTTTCGTAACTAATTACGAAAATAATAAATTTCAAATAGGTAGGCCTAGGCATCTTTGTAAGTAAATATAAGAAATGAAAAGGTCTGACTGAAATACTAGATACTAGGCAAAGTCAACAATTACACTACGGGGCATCACTATTTACGTCACAATGACATCCTTCAAAAGTCGCTTCATAACGTGGCCCGACTTTAAGTGGAGGAGGCTCATATAGTCCAGCAGTGGACTGTAACGGGCCTTTGATGACAACTTTTATGACACATTAGACAATAACATTAATAACAATATATTAGCCAATTAAGTTTTCACTGAAATTGTTACATGAAATTGGGTAAACAAACTATTGTTTTTTTGTTTTGGTGGGTCTAACTAAAGTTAAATTATAAAAATTTAGAAGAAACATTTTTTTTAAGCCTGATAATATGCCTAATAGGTAGTATGGAATTACTACATACTGTCTGAATCTGAATACCCATAGATAAAATGTAGGTACTTATATTTAATAAGTTATAGGTTGTATACAATTATTATCAAATCATATGTACATTGGCCTGGTGATTGACGACGGATTTTGCTGGGGACCACATAAGGACCATGTATGCGCCAAGCTGCGGTCAATTTTGAGCAGACTAGCAATACTAAAGTATAAATTGCCATACAGAATACTTAGGCTTCTGTATCTATCCCTAGCAGACTCAGTCGTTAGTTACGGGCTCAGTAGCTACGGAAGAACATACAAGACATATCTCAATGACATTTACATATTACAGCGTAAAATATTGAAGAAGATAATTCCGAAACACATAAAAGTGAAATGTAAAGATGACCAAGCTTTGTTTCAGTACTGTCAAGTTATGAATATATATGACAAAGTCAAGTACTCTATTCTGACTGAATGTAAGGAATCGATAGATCTTAAGGAATATCAAAGGGCAGGTAATCTTAGAATTTTACATAAGACAAAAAAGTATTTGTTACCAAAAACAAATAACGTGTATGGTTCGAGAATGCTTAGGTCTTTGATCCCCAACTACCTTAACGAATTACCCGATGACTTACAACAGCTGTATTGTAATTCTGGATTTAAATTGAAGTTAAAAAAATACTGTTTAAAAAACCATAGTATTGGCTTGTAGTATTAGGTAAGATAAGTTAAGAGCGGCTCTTCTACACAGATAAACCCTGTGAGGTTTTCGTGTAGAAATATTATTGTTTCACATGTGTTTTTATTTTGATTTTGAACAATAAATAAAAAAAAAAAAAAAATTAACTATTCGAATATGTGTCTTTTTACAGCTAGAACAAACAAACAAAATGATTCATCTTTTGACAGTCGGTTGTCAAACTCACAACCCACGCGATCAAGAAGAAGAAGATTTAGCTTAAACCCTTGGCTGTCGGAATCACAACCGCTCGCTGTAATCAATACCCCAAGCAATCGTTGTGTGTCGTACTTACCTATGTAGAAAAAACCAGGCACTTGCTCGGCCACTCCAATAAAACAACAGTTTGTAGAAACACGCCGGACGAGGCCACTCGATCAACAGCGCGCGCGCAGCTCAAGCTCCCAATGTTTGCTTTGACCGTATTAGAAAAACGAGGGTCAAATTAACGCATCTCAAAGTTTGTTGTCAGAGCAAACTGGTCGTCGTTAGAAAAACAAAAGTGGGCTGGCAGGTGCGCAGTGCGCAGGCGCGCGGCCCAGAGCAAACATGCGCGAGAGGTCCACAGTCAGCCTGCGCAATGAGAAAGCTCCAATCTGTCACCATATTCAATACCTGTAGGCTTTCGTATTGTATCTATCTAAGATAGTAGATAATAGAAGAGTTTTATATGCGCATTCAGATCACTTAATATACCTCGCATCACAGTCAAAAAGATTGATCATGGTTTGACCCATCAGTGCTTCCACGTGTAATTCATTTGGATCTGTAAGAATCAGATTGTCGGTTATCGACTATACAACCTACACGACAGATAGACATACTCGACAGAAAACAAAGAACTTGTAAGAATGCTCGGTCTTACCCTGTAGCTAACTGTGTAAAGCTGGAATAACACTGGACTATATGAAGCAATAAGTTGCGTTGTGCCGTCGTCGTCTCCCGCGGTAAAAACGCGAGGACCGATGACGGCGGCGGCGGCGCGGACGCTTCCGTTCCCAGCGGTTTCCTGTCGTACGGTATCTATTGCTGCATTGCAATGCAAATTAAGACATTTTTTTCATCTGTCTTCGATCATCAATCACTCGAAAGTGCGTGTAATATTTAAGATTGTATTCAATAAAACTCAGAAATTCAGAAAGTGGACTTACGGATAAAGATCTGGAATGCAATGTCTTTGAAGGAAAATATTCTAAAATGAAAAGAAATCAAACGAACAGTAATTTATTTCCTACAGATAGGTGCGTAAAACAAAAAGAGCTCCATATGAGGTGCCATGCAACCTCCTCCGTTTTTTTTTTCAAATAATAAATGAGGTCAAATTGGAATCTTATTATTTAGAGGCGCAGCGGACCGTTTTGGCCGGCCCTGCAATTTATGGAGCAGCTTTGGCAAATACATCGCCCCGGCCTGGCCGAGTAATGAGGCCGGTATCTTCGCACAATAAAAATAAACGTGCGCAGACGCAGGGTAGGCGGGAGCGGGGTCGAAGCAACAGTCGGACGTTTTAATTAAGGGCGCGGGGGGTTATCTTCATTTGGGGGGAGGGGTCCATGGGATTTTTCGAATGTCGTCAGGTGGTGACTCAAGGTGGTCGAACTTAGGAACTTTAAAAACATATCTCTCGATAATCAGGAAATTCCTTTAGTCGTAGATTTGTAAACAAGATCTACCGTGACATATGATGGTAGAAGTAATACATTGTTGGCTAGCACAAAGTTAAATTTACACTACGCAGCTTGAAAGCTCGGAAAGACAGTCAAGCCAATTAAAAACATTACTAGGCCAAGACTGAGGAATTACGAGATACCTTATGAATTTATAAAGGTAGGTCTGCTGGAAGATATTTCTTTAGAAATAAGTAGGCCTGTTGTGTCGTTTTTCTTTGTGTTAATGTCATGTTCTTGTTTAATGTGTACATTAAATGGTTAAATAAATAAAACTATATTAGAACCGAATCAATTTTCCGTATTGGCAAAAGCTACCGTCATTTAAATTCGACTAAGATCGAGTTCCTATATAGGCATTGTACTCTTTAAATTAGTTTAAGCTCTCATTTTTCATTGTGATAAAGGAATTAGAACAATGGACGCCTTTCCTGGTAAAATGGCCAATGGTCATGACTAACAGCTGTGCAGGATTACCGCGCAGTAGCCAGGACTGCGGATACGCGCGCGATTAGCAGTGTGTGCCATGTACCGTGCTCGATACGCGGACGCTATCAGAGTTGTGCAATGTCCGCGCATGCGCTATCTCGACGTCTTCCGCTGAGAGGCAAACGGTCGGTGGCTCAGCAGTGTGTGCAAAGGACACTTCGATCAGCTGGTACTTTTTGAAATATATTTTGTCATCATTAGATTTTTTTATGCATCTTTTATCTCCAAGAAGTTTATAAGAGTAAAACCTAAGATGACATAATTAGTTTATTTGATAACAAAAATTATAATTGTCCGAAATATGTACTCGTGTTTGTTTTTTTTAAACTGACAATTTGGTAATTTAAATCCATTACATTATCATAAAGAAGAGGCATGGCATATCACAATGTCGTTTATGTGGATACTTTGACGACTCCGTAGCCCAGTGTATCTGCCTCCGACGCACAGGGTCGCGGGTTCGAATCCCGCCCTGGGCAAACATTCGTGTAATGAGCACTTGTATTTGCCTTGTGTCTGGTTGTTGTTTATCTATATAAGTATATATTTATCTATATATGTAACGTAAATCAGCTGTCTGGTACCCATAGTACAATCTCTGCTTAGTTTGAGATCAGATGGCCGTATGTGAAGATGTCCCCACGTATTTATTTATTATTTTATTTTTGAAATCTCCTTTAAATTAGATGGCCTTGATCTAAAGTTTTTCTACTAGAATTGTTTTGACAGTAGCATTCATAAAATCTTCGACACAACATCACAGTGACACGACATCACAGTGACACGTCATCACAGTGACACGACATCACAGTGACACGACATTACAGTGACACGTCATCACAGTGACACGACATCACAGTGACACGTCATCACAGTGACACGACATTACAGTGACACGTCATCACAGTGACACGACATCACAGTGACACGACATCACAGTGACACGACATTACAGTGACACGTCATCACAGTGACACGTCATCACAGTGACACGTCATCACAGTGACACGACATCACAGTGACACGACATCACAGTGACACGATATCACAGTGACACAACATCTTTTGGGGTACATACAGCAAACAAATCTTTATTAAGTTAAAATAATTTTAGTATTTATTTGTTTACAGGTCCTTTCCTATTTACAAGAAAAGCAGTACCTCACATGTAGGCAGGGCGGACTCTCAACAGTACAATTAATGAACAAAGCAAAATATAAAATATTACCATAAATGACGTGCTTACTGTTTACTTAAATCACAGAATACTTAAAATGAGGATGTTAGAATATACTTACAAGTATCAGCGTGAGGAGTTGTATGGTAATTTTGCCCTTTAGACCAGAATACAGAAGGTTACTGCCGTAAAGCAACACGTTGTGTTTTACAGGTAGAGACAAGAGACAGCAAAACTTCTTTGATAGCCACAAAAAGTTTACGATTGCTTTTGAAATATGGAAGAATACCTCGGACAACGACAATATTCTGAAGTCGTAAAAAGATACTGAACACAATATTTGTCTACTGGCTTTATGGATGGATTCTCACTTCTAAAAAACCGCTGCCGCAATAATATTTACATTGGCAAAAACGTAGCAGTATAATTCATTGCGGCAACAATGTGCGGGCGCAGTTTTTGCGGCGATTCGTTCAGGGGCGGCGGCGCGGGCGCAGCCGACGCGGTTCACGCGTTGCCTGTTCTCTACACACCACTGAACGCTGACTGAAAAACTGCTGCTACTAACACCCGTTCAATGTCCTATACAATACAAAGTACCGAGAAAAACATATTGTATGTAGTTATCGCATTATAAACACGAACAATAATATTTCTGCTGTAATGATTTATTGTAATGCTTTTGACAGCTGTTATTTGGATTCAATCATAGATAAACTTATTGTTGTAGCGTAGCTATACCTTATATTAACATACACGTTACTGTAGAAATAGCTTTAGCATGTAGTCTGTAGATTTGCAAGTAGCAACATCCGTTTGATCAGAATTTGAATTGAATGTGATTGAGGCCGTCAGCTAGGAGGCTAGGATTGGTAACAAGCTGGCAATTAATGCTGGGACGATAGCGATCGCATCTTCGCTTCAGCCGCGACCGCGAAGACCACCAATAGACGCTGATGCTGCGATAACGTACCACACACGGTCGCACCAACCTCACGTCACGCCACGACGCATTGTACCCGCTATCTGCATATCGCACTTAGACGATTGTTGTTGTTCGACGCGGAATGAGGCTCATTACGCCGACTATTTTGGGACCAGTCGATACTCCTACTCTCGAAGATAACATCTCGTACATTAGGCCGTAATGCACGCTGCGTGAAGCGAGCTGTCTAATATATAAGCGGACCGTTTGATGGAGTGATCCGACAGGCTGTGTTGGTTACATTCAGATTTCGGATCAGATACAATGGTTTTTGGCATGCGTGTGTGAACAACTTTGGAGATTGTGTTGGTTCGTGTTTGGAGGAAGATGGAATCTCCCGGCGATGTAAGGGCGAGTGCTGGAGCGGGTTATGTCAGAGAACCAGTCTTGTTATGTCAGTGCGGGGGGCGGTGCGGGGGGCGCACCTGCTGCGGGCGACGACCCCGCGCCGCCGCTGACGCTTGCGCGATCGAACCCTGACACTTTAATTTCTGCAACAATGTTAGTAATGGAACCCGGGATCCTGCGGAGATCTTGAAGTTAAAGCTAGGAATGCGGCCACTCGCTGTCTGACAACGACGAGCACTCGCTGGCGAGATGACACGCCGCTGCGCCCACGCCCCGGCACGATTTAGAGTTAAATTTAATTTAAAGCATAAAAGAGTCGAACCGAATAGTTTTTTGCCTTATAATTTATAAATTAAATTGGAAATAGCCAAGCATGACTCACAATAAATGAATCGAGAGGCGAGACGGTCGTAAACGCTGAAATTTAATTTGTTCCCGCGCGGTGTGGGAGCGCGAGTTGCGCGGGCGCAAGAGGGGAGGGGAGAGGGAGCATGTAATCGAATTTATTAGTGGCGAGCGAGCGTAGCAAACCTATTGTGCTCGGCTCAAGCCGCAGCCACCGACTCTACTATTCTCAAGAAGCAACTAGATATTTCTGGATTTTCTTCAGAGTATGATTGGCGGTAAAGATGTTATTATGTACAAAAAGTGTACATTCCTTATATTATATATATAATACATAGATAGGCATGATTGTTTACATAGAAACCGTCAAGTGCACAAAATATTCTTCACGCAGGACGAGTAGCGCAGACGCACGCAGCAGATCTGCAGTCGGAGCGATATCGATGAACGCCCATAAATCACTGGACAACCGCTATAGGAATCAGCTAATTGCAATCGATTTCCAAACTCAAAAGTGAGCAATAGGCGCGGAATTGACGGCAACAGCGCGATGGGAGCGGATAGTGCGACGACGCCTATATACGGCGATAGGACAATACAAATGACTGCGTTATTAAATCGCGGGTGAGCGGGGCTACTCGCCCGGTTAAGGCGCGTATCGCGGTATCAATGGCGACCATTACGCGGTATCCGGGACGCCTGTCATACCAACCGATACCATCTTATCGCCGCCGCCGCCGCTCCGTATTAAAATGTAAATGAATAGCGAGTGTTTGGACGGATCTATCGGCTAATGCTCCGATCACCGCGCGGTGTGAGCTCGCACGACAGCTCGCGTCTTCTTGCTCGAGCGCCGCCGCCGGTGAAAGGGTGCGCACTCGAGCGCACTCAACCAATTAAATGTTCAGTTTTTATGAATATTACGTGTAATCAGTGCACGCGATAGGCGCCAGTATTACCTTTATTACAAGTTTAAGACACCTTGCGCTCGATTGCATTAAATTCTAAGTAATGAACTCTCGTAAGCTTCGCAATTGATTCCGAGCCACCAGCTGTAATTATGATTCAACGTTAGATACTTATTAAAAGCGGCTCATGAATTTATAATTATTACGATTAAAATTTCACTTGTTGTTATGGAACTTCATTACGTTCTTTAATTTGTAGTCTGCGTTCCACAATTTACGTTAAACAATTTACGAATGTGTATTTTAAATCAAGAAACTCGTAAGATATAAACGCAGGATTTCTTGTTAATTAATAATAATAATAAGTTTATTTAGTAAAAAGGACATTCAGTTAAGTTTACAATTTAACTTTAGAGCTTAAAATAAATCACAAATTTTTTCAATCCCTGTCTCTCAAACCATAGATAAATACCCCCTTATTTATCTATGCCCAAACTAAGATTAAACTTGTGTCTTGGGAGGCAGTGAGTCTGACTGAGTCATATCCAGTAAGCAATAACTTGATTTAAAATAGTATTAAATATAAGGCAAACATATAACATAACAATATGAACAGGTGAGAGTGTGTAATAGTGTATAATATGTAGTGAAGATATGTGTGTGAGTGAGTGTGTGTGTGCCTATGTGAGTGTAAGTGTGAGTGTTTAAGAGAAAGAAAGAACGAGAGGGGGCGATCAAGATATAAAAAAGCAGCAATTACTTACTTGATAAAGGTAAGTAGTTCTTCTGTACTATCACATCACTGTGTCATTAGCCAGTTTGATAATTTGATTTTCAAATCATATTTATTATATTTAGCTATTCCAAGTTTGTTGTTTAACTTTGTGTAAATATAGTTACTTAGTACATAATACTGGTGTTTAGCAAAAACAGTAAACACTTTTGGGATTGTTCCTTCTTTTGTCCCGGCTTGGTGGAGGTACCATCTTTGTGCTTTCTTAAAGTGGATTGGAGCACAAAGTGCTGTCTAACTGTGAGGACTTTAGCATCTGAATATAGTCTAACCGTTGGATATCGTCGAATTAAAAATGACACAGACTATTCAAAACAAAACAACATCCTTAAAAAAAGGTTGGGACTGTTTTTTGATAGTCCCAAGCTGGGTCCAAATATTTAATTAGGAGGTATGTATTAGTGATGTTGAACTGGAATGTTATCCGCCCGGCCGGCGATAAATTCAGCGATTGTTTTATTTGGGTCGCGTCGCGTCACTGACTAGCTGGTCAGACTCACGGCTCACACACGGTTCTCACGACAATACGACTCATTTAATAAGCAAGGATTTGGTTTAGGTATTTTAATGAGCTGAACTTTCCTCGTCTTTCCTCCAGTTCTGGCAGGATTTATGTCGCTGGTGGAAGGGACCGGCTCGTGGTCGTATCACCGCCTCCTGCGCGCGCGCATCGGTTGCAAAAACTGGCAGGAAGCGACGCGCCGGATGTCCAGCGCGATATGCCGGGATTACTCTCTCGGCTCGCATTAATTGACATCTCTGGTATCTCTGTTACGCGTTTTTACTGAGGCAGTTCTTTCAAGTTTTTTAAACTAACATTACGTGTTTTCTCCATAAATCCAGTCATAAATAAATGTGTATTCAACTATAAGTTGTTTGTTTGAAATAAGTAGTACAAGTACCTACTTTACTCGTAATAAAAATCCAAATAAATACACCTATTGCAAGGTGCGGCGATATCTCTAACAAAAGACATCAACGCGCGTCCCGTAGTCGCCCGTAGCCGTAGCTATTTTCTACGAACTTTAGCATTAATTTATCTTACATATCAAACCGAAAAGAAACCGCAAATTATCTTACATAAATAAAACAAGGAGCAAGGTGAATCATTGGTCCTCGTCGTCACGTGTGAGAATTCAGCCAATTTGGGCCGCGCGACTCGACTGCGGTCGGCGGGACGAGCCGGTGCATATTTTACGATACCATCGCATTTCTAGCATTATACTTCAAACTTTTATAGCGGCTATCTCAGTTTATATCCTTTAAACAACTCGCATTTGCATACATTAGAATAGTATTTAATTATCTGGGCCGCTCTAAATTTGATAAGCAACGGCCCCGCGCTGTGATTCACACCGCACTCTGCGCCCGCGCAGCGCAGTAAAAATTGTTACGATCTAATGTCTGTTATTTCCTTATAAAGGGATCGCGTCATTGCCAGTGCCGTTACTTTTTACTTGGTCAGCACTCTCCAGTAAAAGTTGAAGAATAACAGCTAAAACCTTTAATAAGGGGTAATGTTCATGCATAATTATTATAATAAACCTTTTTTTATTATAATAATTATATAAAACACTTCAAAATATCCATGCTTATTTAATGGCACCCATATATTTTAAATTTAACAATAAAAAAAAATTAAAAAGAGAAGTCTGTAATTTTGTATAACTTTTAAGGGACATAACTCAGTATTTTTGACCATACTTTAGATGAAATTATTTATTTTGCACACATTTACTCTACATTATTTTTTTTTTATTTTTTATTTTTGTATTTTATAGGAGGACCAACAGTTTATAAAGTTGAGAAGATTAAAACTTAGAAAACCAATAAAAGGTTCTCACAGATATAAACTGAATACGCTAAAACATTAAGACTCCACACCTCTCCAGCACCTCAACAGCAAGAAGTGATGCTACATCTGTTCAAGCTTAAAAAATAAAATAAAATGTACATTTTCATTCCAGAAAAACAAACAAAATATAGGTATCTGAACAAAACTGGGAACATTATACACAAAATATACGTTATTTTTACTTTTACGCAGCATGAAAGTGTTTGACCTGTAATTGGTATTGCGACAGGAGTAGACAGTAAGTTGAAATTATTAGACAGGGGTCGAGCAAGGGCATCAAAATTTATTAAAGAAATTAGTTCAGGACAGTCTATGAGACCTAGGACTTAAACAGATAACTACGCTACAGAGCACCTATCCTCAGTAGCAAAATATGGTGATTCTTACAGAACTTCGTATAGTCTTCAGAACTAAATGTGGCCTTCGTAAAATAGCTCAGATAGCGCATGAACATTTTCAATCCTGTTAATATACGTGACATATCGGGGGTTCCATATTTGTGATGCATATTCAAGCGGACAAGCGAACAATATAAAATATTTATGGTTTTAGCATCCGAAAACTCCTTCGAGTTACGAATTAAGAATTCCAGCATCTTAGTAGCTTTTGAAATACATAATTAAAGTGTATAACTAAGTACACTGATTTAACTAAATAGCATATTGACTGCAACATGTTGTTATTGCTCTCAGCATGAATATAGAATTGTTAAGGTAGCACTAATTTAGTATTAAGTATATTTGTATTAAATTCGCATTTCGTGCTCAGTCGGAGGTCGAGTAATAAACATGTCTACCTAACCTACGTATATCATTCCATCAAGCAACCCCTAGCCTCCGTCATGATGGTGTATGGCGACCTTTTGCCAGTGTTCCACTAATGAAACCAGTGTTCCTGAGAAATCTTTGTGAAAAATAAAATGCGGGTTTTACGGAAGATCAAGAGAGAAGAGATGCGGTAAAATTATAGAAGATTTAGTTTTTTTTTTTGCTTCAATGTGTTTGTTAAACAGTAATCGGGAATCATGCAGGATACCAAGATCACGCACATGGTGAAGACTCAAGTCTTAAGAACATAGTCAAAAGTTACGGGGAAACGTTTCCGCGTAAATGTCATAACCGAACATTTAGTTAGATTAACGTCTAAGCAATTTTGACGGCAGTAAACTTCCAATCTAACCAGGTCAGCTTGTAACGATATAGCATCTTCGTTAGAAGAAATCTTAGCAAAAATTTTCATGTCATCAGCGAAACTTATGAGTTGAGCTGAATGAAAGCAGCCGCTAATGTCATTCACAAAGATAATAAACAGCATAGGACCGAGTAAGGATCCCTGGGGAACGCTATCCCAGACTTAGACCCAGCTAGATATAATTTTATTAACAACAACTGTTTAGGTACGGTTCTCCACGTAAGAAGCAAACCATCTGAGCAGGTCACCACGAATCCCAATCAAGGCAAGTTTTTCAAGCAGAATATCATGTTGAATGCGACCAAAAGCCTTACTGTAATCAGTGTAAATGACATCAACCTGCTTACTACCATCCATGGTTTCCGTCACCAAATTATTTAACAAGGCTTCAGGGCTAATTAGATACAGTCAATCTACCCTTCAAAAAGCCATGTTGAGACGGGTGTAAATAATAATAATAATAATAAAGTTTATTTGCTCACCACAATACAGTACAATTGAGTACATTGAACTTACATCTAATGCATAAAAATATTAAGTATTGTGGGAAGCCTGATGCCTAAACTAGACAAACGTCTGTATTTCAGGTCACCAGGTCTCCCTCCTAGCTCGAGTAGATAGATACATAATATTATATGCATTTTTCTTAAGCCAATTTTATTTGTATAGGTGACTCATAGTGTAAGTAGGTGTTAGTATTGTTAGTAAAAACCTGATACATATATAGATAGAAAAACATAATAAAATAAGATAGAAGCAGATTATGCACAGCGATTATTGTGTTGCGTAAACTATTTCACTATCGCAAGTATATTTTCGGTAGAATCATAGTCCTGATCTAGTAGCCACATAGTTATTTTGATATAAAGATGCAGAAATGTCTGGATAGACTTGTTTATAAATTATACCTTCAAATGCTTTAGCAAGCAAGAAAAGTTTCGAAATGGGAAAAAAATCATAAATTTTGGATCAAGAATCCTTTTTGAATACAGGCGTGATGTATGCACATTTCCAAATATTTGGCACATAACACTCGTGAATAGACCTTGGAAATAGGAGGGAGATAGGCCTAGCTAAACCCTTAGCCGTGTTTACAAACTGGTATACAATTTAGAGTGTACAAATTGGTTAATAATTTATTACTTACTGAATGTATTAAATTGACTACAGGTGCAGATTTTCATACTACGATGTTGTATCTGAGCGTCTGTCTAAACACCTTAACTGACATGTTATATTGAGAAAATTAGAAACAATAATATTTGAACGGACAGTAGGTACAGTGTTTAATTTTATTATTATCATCAACTACCTACCTTAAATCAGGGTGGTTAGGCCTTAGTCGACCACGCTGACCCAGTGCGGGTTAGTCGACTTCACATACAACCTTAGAATTTCTTCGCAGGAGTGTGCAGGTTTCATCACGATGTTTTCCTTCACCGTAATCGAGCGTCGAATAAACGTAGGTACATAATATGAATTCTAAATTCGAAAACACATTGGTACGTGGTGGGAATTGAACCCGCATCTCCCGGACGGAACGCAGCGGCCCTAGCCACTAGATCACCGACGACGACGCTCTCTATTTATTATAGATATAATTTATTTAAAAATAATAATCGAATGCGCTTTGTTAGAGCAGCACAAATCTTCGATTCGACTAAATTGATTGATTGTTTTAATCTCGCGCATCCAATTGGTCGATCGATATATTATCTGTTCACTGTCGACCATCAACCATCGACCGTCGAGTCGATCGACCGAGACAAATGAGACGCTATCGATACACGATCCTCGGTACATAGATAATAGTGTACGTTATAATCCGGCTTCGCATGTGATGGACAGCGTACAACGGCGCGTGTAATGGCTTCACACTAATAGATATCGTGTATTGACACGCGGAGATGAAGCTGCCGATAGCGCGGCCATCCCGACTGCGCCCGCGCAGCCGCCGCCGCCGCCGCCGCCGCCGCCTGCGGTAGTGCTTAGAACCTCAGGCGGATGTTTTAGCTTTAATTTTCATACTTGAGATCCCACCTGTCAAATATATCGTTTATTGATTCCATTAAAACTTTTTTTTTGTTTCTGAGTAATGATAAACTTTCTTGGTACATGTAGAGTAACGATAAAAAGAAAGTAATAAAATATTTATTTAATAGCTTTTAACGTTAGTTTTATCGGGAAAATAGAACAGCTAATGTAAGTTATACCTAATTAATACCCACCAGACTTTGCTTCGGAGAAATTATTTCTTGACCAAATTATTTTTAAAATACAACTATTAATAAATATCTGTCACAGGAAGGAAAATTCCGAATTCGAAGATGTAATTTTTTTTGTAATCTAAAATATATCTACGATTTTCTTGTGTTGTTTTCTTGTGTTTTTCACGATTTTCTGAGTATTGTTTCCCTTGTCTACTTACTTTACTAAGCTATTGGCTATTGCACAATGATTCCTTTACGTCCTGTTGTAGTAGTTACCGTCACCTCACTCGACTGGTCCGCGGATGATCTCACGTCGCACGCATGCGCCTCGCCGCCGCCGCCGCCGTCGTCGTCGTCGCTCGCTCATTCTCTATCGCAGAATCTCGACAACTCTAAAAAAGCAGCAAAAAATAGTTATTTGTTAGGTAAGAGAGGAATGTTGATTTTTCCTCAGAGAAGTGATATTGAATCCAGAGCATGCGAAGGAGTCTATAATAGAAGCACGAGCGAAGCGAGTGTTTCTAAAAATATACTCCTAAAGCTCGCGAGGGATTCTAAGGTTCGAGGTGAGAATTAGATTCCTTTCAAACCCAACACATTATTTTTCACCTGTTCCGGCAAGGAAATCATTAACTATTTACTTACCTACGTAAATATTGGTACTTAAAAATGTACAAGAGTTCACTTATTTTCGATATAATTCTATAAGTTGAGATTTAATTACTGTATTTTATCTTAATACTTTTAAATTTTTAGTTATTAAGATAAAAATAAACAACCAAAACAATAAACAAAATTTTAGGTTATAATTTTTTAGGGTGCGTTCCAAAATTGTATGAAAACCTATCCCTGTGTTCCGAGACGCGCTTAAATCGGTTTTAGCGCACTCAAAGGCGGGCGAAACCCATACAATCTTTTGGTTTTCTGATCGCTGCTGACGGCGCTGACAGTTTGATTCGGAACACACCCAATAAAAAAAAATGGCTCACGTCAATTATTATACGCGCGGATATATGAAAACTTTTTTCCTGTGTTCGAAATTCAAACTAATTTTCCTCTCTAGACATGAGAATGGTTTGCATGTCTAGAAATCTTACTAGAAATGAATAAGCGATTTTCGGCCCTATTTTCGGGCATTAAAAGCCAACTTTCCGAGGTGGAGAGGTGAAAAAATTATTTGTTAAATAGGTTGTCGATAAATGAGGGTATCAGTAATAGTTGGCGGGGCAAGCGAGGCCTGAAGAGGAGGAGAGTATGTTTATGGTGACCACGCTGTGGTTTTCGGCATTCGAATAAGAAAACTCATCACAACTTTAAAAATGGCTTGAGTGTTGTAAAAGGCGACTAAGGGAAGAGCCGCCGCGTGCTTCCCGGCATCAGATTTTTTTTTAGACCGCGCTGCTTATGAGGCGACTTGCACACACTCAGTTTCTCGGCTGTATGTCATGCGCTGAATATCGTGCTGACTAAATAGTCAAATGGTATAATAATAGATAAACGGTATTAAATAACAGTTTCAACCTCAAGAGAGAAGTACAGATGTTTCATCACATTTATTCATAGTAGGTACTTCTAGGAAGTTTATAATGGTGCTGCTGTTTTTCAATAGGTTGTGTAAAGTGAGCCAATCGCGCGGCACTTGACTTATTTATTCGTTCTATTCTAACACGAACAGGGTATGAAATGGGCAGAGAAACTTGATCACTTTGTTTTTTGTTTAATTGTTGTTTACTGTGTGCTGTAAATAAATGTATTCTTATTCTTATTCTTATCACAAAAGAAATTAAAAACCTTCTAGTTAATCTCCTGTTGGCAGAGTTATTCAGCTGCTAAAAGCCTCTGATTTGGCCCGTGTAATGAGGAATTGCCATAGATAATAGCTGGAATCAATGACGGCAAGGTACCTACTTGAATGATCATTTCTGACAATCGGATGATTCACCCTGTATGTGTTGACACTTATAATAATATGTTCCCATTTGGCAGTGAGTCAATCCAATATAGAATCGAGTCGCTTTCTCACGGGCTTTGGTTACGAGCTCCATTAATCCCAATCAGCGGAGACCCATCATCGCTTCAGCATCACACCACGCGACATCAACTCACTCGTTAATTAGCTAATCAACTACCGAGTCGAGTCTGGTTGACGCTTAGTTAAGCCACTCGTAAACGAACGACGAATTAATACGATGGATTTTTTAAAACATTCGGCGACACGGGATGACGAAAAGATACCGCATGTAAATGAGTTGGATCTGTAAATAATTAATCAATGTTGGAAATAATTTACGCTTATTTTGTTTGATGCTGTAATTTTTCTCAATGGTAAAATATCTTATGCAAGCATAGTATGATCAATAAATAGAGGTGTAGTCGCGCCGTGTTTTCGTGTGTTTTAGACGTTAGTTAGTTCTTTCTTCATGTTGCTCCATTTCATTTTGTGTACCAGTCACCGTCAGACTATGTCTGTCGCCCTTGTGCGGTCACACTAATCTAGAATTACCACTTAATTGCCCATCAACTTTTAATATAAACTGGCGAAAATTCCAGTTTCCAAATACAGACTTCAAATTGGTCACATCCAGCGAGGTGTCGCGGCATCATCAGGTAATCTTGTGATTTATGGAGTGAGGATGGGTGTGCGGTGCTTAACCTGGAAGCAGGTGGGGCAGGATGTCCATCTCCAGTTGTTTACGACTGGCTGCTGACATTCTCGACGGATTAGCGACGTAATTTATTCAATAAATCGATATTTTTATTGTAAAATATTTTGATAATGCGTCTTTATAAGTGAATTGATACCTAACTTAATAAAATTATATTCATTCATTATTTTTGATATCTATAATAGTAATAGAAGCTGCTTATATTATTTATAAGCATTTACTAAGAGATTTGCTTAGACCTGTTATGTAAAAACAGTTCAGCCAGCAAAGAAGGAGAGACTTTCAACGCAAAAAAATTATAGAACAAATCTTTAGACATAGTGTAGGTGAAATGTTTTTACAACAAAAAGCAAGTTGTTTGCAGGAAGCGAATTTATTTTCATAGAATGGTTACTTCATAAATTAGTTTAGATTTATTTATCTCATGATGATTATTGTCAAACGATTTTCTTCTTACATTCAGTAGGACGCAATTCACACGACAGTGACAGTGACCTTCTTCTTACATTCAGTAGGACGCAATTCACACGACAGTGACAGTGACCTTCTTCTTACATTCAGTAGGACGCAATTCACACGACAGTGACTGTGACCTTCTTCTTACATTCAGTAGGACGCAATTCACACGACAGTGACATACATAACATAACATAGTCATGTTTGGGCTTGTTGGATTGGTCTTGACGAATACTTTGATACTAAATGGTAACCAGAGTCTGATGATGGAGCTGGAAGGTGGCCATAGGAACTCCGTAATTAAACGACGCAACCCCACCGATTTTGGGCCCATTTGATTCGTCTTGACCAGTACTTTGATACTACATGGTAACCAGGGTCTGATGATGGAGCTGGAACAAACTAACGAGCGTATGCAACTTTTTAGAGAAAGAGACCGATAGCTTGAAAATGCGTTTAACCAAGTTCACGCATTTCGCATTCTCGACGAAGAAAATCTACAACCTAACGACGAACCCATTGATGAAATTGAAGCACCTGAACAATGTATGGCTGATGATGAGTTTAGTACGTCTTGCAGAGCTATGAATGCTGATCAGGCAGAAGTCTTTCGGTTTGTGACACGAAATATTCAAGAGCAGATTGAAGGAAACGACAACAGACTAAGGCTCTTTATTACTGGGAATGCGGGAACTGGTAAAACATTTTTGTTTAAATTGCTGAAAAATCAAGCCAACCGTTGCCATGCCAAGACTGTCGTTAAAGTGTGCGCTCTAACAGGGGTCACAGCACGTTTGATTGGAGGCTCTACACTTCATACTGCACTAAAGTTGCCTGTGCAAAAAGATGGAAAAATATCCCAAATGCCCATGCTGACGGGAAATTTTCTCAGATTGATGCGGCTACAGTGGAAAGATATACAATTTCTATTCATTGACGAAATATCAATGGTCCCGTATGAGATGCTTTGCATGATCGACTCCAGATTAAAACAACTTAAGAATAGTGAAGAAATGTTCGGTGGTCTTAATGTGCTCTTGTTCGGCGATCTAATGCAACTGCCTCCGGTACGAGGAAACCAAGTATTCGATCAACCAGCAAGAATGGTTCCAGCGACACATTTGTGGCGCTTATTCTCTTTAATAGAGCTAAAAGAGAACATGAGACAAAACGTTTGCGACAAGTTCGTGAATATATTGAACGCTTTAAGAGTAGGTGAGATGACTACCGAACACTTTTCTGATCTTATGCAGAAAGTATCTTCAAATAACTCTGGAGAGTTCTCGATTGAAAAAGCTCTACGTATTTACTCAACGAATCAGCAGGTCAATAAACATAATGCAGCTGTTCTCGAACATTTTAGGAAGAAGAATACACAAATGTTTAAAATAACAGCCCAAGATCAATTAATTGATGAAAATAAAAACAATGATCAGATTGATATTAATAATATAATTCACTCAGACATTAACAAAACAGGAGGTCTTCCAAAAGAACTAGAAATATTTGTTGGTGCTAAAGTTATGTTGAGGTCTAACGTTGACGTTGCTAAGGGACTTGTGAATGGAGCAATAGGTCACATCACTGAAATCATATGGCCATATTACAGATGAGCTCAACTATACGATAGCGATATAGCATCGGCTCGCGTAGACTTTGGTAAGGATGGCATTCACATAATACAGTCTAAATCAATTCAATTTCCTGCTAAATTTAATTACGGCACAGCTGAAAGAAGAATGCTTCCGATTGTCTTGTCTTGGGCTTCAACTGTGCACAAAATGCTCCCTGCATTTTTTGCACAGTTCAATTTTATAAATAATAAAAGCGTGTTACATTTTGATGGTATAATTAAGCTATCACAATGTAACACGCTTTTTTATTTATAAAATTGGGACTGTAATAAAAACGGGAAGATTTAATAATTAAGGTGTAAAGTTTTGGTGTTAAAAATATATGATTACGATATGGAATTATTTTGTCGTAGACGAAGAAGCTTAATTATTGTTAAAGGTTACAATGAACTTATAAAGTGTTATACTTCTAATTAGAGTTAATTTATTTTTAACTTTTTAGTTCATTTTCTTAACAAATAATAAAAGCTTGTTTTTAAATAAGGTTTCTTTTCTTTAATTTTATTTATTCGAATTAAGATTTTTACAAATCAAATCATAGTATGTGAATCGCACTTGACTTGCATTTCCATCATTACAGAAAGAACAAAATATGTTTCTGTATGTTTCTCTAAATAGTTTGGTAAATAATAAACATTTACTGCATTCGTTAATTATTTTTTTCAGTCTATATAAGTTTTGCTGTTAAGAATGTTAAATTAAATCTCTTTTTTTTATTACTATTTGCATGAAGTGACTTTTTATCGCCACTGACGCAGAAAATGAAAAGCGTCAACGGGTCATTGAACACATCTGAGAGATTGCTTGTTGCCTTCGATCACAGAAGTTTGCACATTGGAAGGAAATTATTAACTTCCCGCTGTCCACGTTAACAGGGAAAAAATAACCATACGGGAACATATCAATTTTCAAGGGTAATTAGGTCTTACTTGAAAATACGACACATAATAAGTCTGAAAATTTGTCATATCATAACGTTAAGAAGATTATGTACTTAGGCGTAGTTTAGTTAAGTATCTAGGTGATGATGCGTTTGATCAAGGCAACGCACGCGACTGCGCGATAAATCGTCATTAGCCGCGAGTGCGATGCGCCTGCGCCTACAATTATTATGACACGGCTGATTAGCGACGACGATCGACGATGGTCGCCGCCTGCCAGTGTTGCCAAGTCAAGAACTTTCAAATCGGTCTTAGGGGGCTACAAGTTGGCAAGAATTTGGTGCTTAGTAGCCTAAATTTAGCTAATATTTTTTTGGCTAAAAAGGAACAACATATTTTGAATTATCTAAAATAAAATTAAGAGAAAAATTATAAAAAGGGTTACTTATCGTTAAAAATATCTATCAACTAGTTGCATCCATTAAAAATAATTATCAAGTCAAAATATTTTTTAACAACACGTTTTAACGCACTAAAAAGTATAAAATAATTTATATTGACATTTTGATTGGTGTAGTACTCTTGTAGTACTTAAAACGAAAAACGTGGGGTGCATGGAATATATATTCTAAGAAGAAGAGAACGAGGTGATGGCTGAAAAACAGCATAGCTGACGCTGTAACCTTTTCCTTGTCGTAATTATTTTCATGTCTGTCTGCACTACTTATTGATACATAAAATGTTGTTAATGTAATGACAATGAATAAGTCTTTTAATTCTTATTAGTTTCAGGGGTTGTTATGTGTTATGTCTTGAAAACTTACAAATAGTTATTATAAGTATGTTTTTTGCAGTGCAATTAAATTGTTGTTTATTATTGGAAAGACTTGCGTTTGACCATTTTATATGCACACAATTTCAACATACTAGCTGATGGAAATTGATTGTAAGGTGATAGATAGACCACCCTCGCCTAGAAGATGTCTATGAATTTTTTATAAAGGGGCTAAATTCTAATCTATAGTTTTTTGAGAAACACGGTTATGCTTCAAAATCTACTCCATGCACCCCAAGTTTTTCGTTTTAAGTACTACAAGAGTACTACACCAATAAAAATCGCAATAAAAAATATTTTATACTTTTTAGTGCGTTAAAACGTGTTGTTAAAAAATTTTTTTTACTTGATAATTATTTTGTTCTTTTTAGTCCAGCGTATTTAAATTTTGCAAGATACCCTGAACATCACGTAGGACTAAATTGCTAAGACTAAAAATCCCAAGCAAGACGAGATCATGTTGTTACGTTGAGATTACCTTTCGGCTCCATCATGAGACCCTGGACATTACGTATGACTAAAAATCTTGTCAAGACAAATCCAACGAGCCCAAACACGACTAGGTTATGTTGCGACATTGAGAGAGTTCTGAAGTTCAGAAGTTGGCCATACTTCTGGTTCCATTATGGGATCCTGGACATCACAATGACTAAAGATCTAGTCAAGACAAATCCAACGAGCCCAAACACGACTAGGTTATGTTGAGTATTTGAGGAAATACAGCAGCCACCTTCCGGCTCCATCATGAGATCCTGGACATCACGTATGACTAAAAATATTGTCAAGACAAATCTAACGAGCTTAAACACGACGAGATTATGTTGTGTATTTGAGGAATTCCTGTGGCCACCTTCCGGCTCCATCATGAGACCCTGAACTTTACCTATGACTAAAGATCTTGTCAAGACAAATTCAACGAGCTCAAACACGACGAGGTTGTGTTGTGTATTTTAAGAGTTTCTATGGCCACTTTTCGGCTCAATCATGAGACCCTAAACATCTCGTATATCTAAAGATCTTGTCAAGACAAATCCAACGAGCCCAAACACAACAAGTTTGTATTGTGTATTTTAGGAGTTCCTATAGCCACCTTCCGGCTCCATCATCAGGCCAGCTCCATGGTATCATAATATTGCATTGTCACCAGGGTTACATAAGTGTACCAAATTTCAGCACAATCGAATGACAGCAAGTGCTCCAAAAATGAGTTGCAAGATTCGAACAAACCCACAAACAAACAAAATAACAAACAAACAAACAAACAGACAGACAGACAAGAAAGCGAGTTAATAAAAACGTGTTAAAATAGCTTCATCGAGTTTCATTCAGCATAACTAGTTGGTCGGGTCAGTTTGTCGGATTGAAAAAGAGATGTTAAATAAAATATTTATGTGCGTCTGGATGGCGGGTGTACTTCTCCGATTGGTCGAAAATTGCAGATATTTACCCGCTGTGTACTTTTACGTACCTTTACTAAAAATCTGTGTACCTACGCCCGTACAAAGATATTTTGAAAATTAGGTACACCCGTCATCCTGATGTCAGGACCGCGGGTGTACTGTTAACCAATGTTTGTAGCTCAATACACTGCTATGTAGATTTGGTACCTTTTGTGTACCTGCAGTACGATGAATTAAGAAAACAAAATACGCTAAGTTTACTGAGAAAATATAAAAAATGACAACACATATTAGCAACTCATATACGTCCCCAACCGTCTGGAGCCCCTCGATGGGTACGTATACGAGCTGTTGATGATGATATACGTCCCCACTGAGGGCCTCGAGCGTACCCTTAAGGCGGGGTTATATGGAAATAGCGCCCATAGTCGCTATTTTGACGATCAAATAATAGCACTTATACTGATTCTATAAATGTAAAAAAAATATATGCTAACAGAATATATCCTTAATTAAATTTTAAATCTAGTAGATTTTTTAAATACATTATAATAATTTAGATATGAAAAGCACAAGTTTTTAAAAAAAGGCAGCAAAAATTTTTTTGACGTCCTTGATCTCGTAACTTAAAGCAATAACCATAGTTCGTTAATATAACTTGCTAATTATTGACTTAGATTTTAAATCGATTACATTTTTTATAAACTCTGCCATTTTCTGTTAATAAGCAAAAGATTTCAAGAAAAACGAGTTTTTCGCACGATTCCTGCGCGGTGTCGGACGTAACCACCGTGAAGCATCGCACGCTAATATGAACGTTATTTCAGTAACACGTCGATTGAACTTTCAACTAAACCGCGTTGAGTTGCTAATTTTTGCAATAACCCGGCCTTAATTAGGCCTTAGTCGACTACGCTGGCCCAAGCCAAGACCGAGCCAAGCCTGGCTGGCGGCGGCGCTGGCTGGAATTCCAGCTCAAGATATTGTTAAGATAAAGATATATTTGAACTGAACCTTCACCCTAAAAGACCAAAATCATGTTGAGATAGTTATGAGATTAATCCACAGGGTGATCTCTGCTCCATTTACTTCAAGCGATATTGATTCACATTAGCATGGTTCACTATTTTATCTCGCTACTGTCTACATGCTGTCTTGACCGTGTAACTACTCGTAAGTATCAAATATTTTTAGTTGTATGCTACTTAAGTTGACTCAAGCAAGATTGTTTCAATTTTATAGAATAGTAACGCCTAAACTTACGTTTATTCGACGCTTTTATAGTGAAGGAAAACATCATGATGAAACCTGCACACTCCTGCGGAGAAATTAGAAAGATTGTGTATGAAGTCGACCAACCCCGACTAAGGCCTAATTAAGGGTAAGCTTGAGCCCCTCGGTGGGGACGTATATCATCATCAACAGCTCATATACGTACCCATCGAGGAGCTTGAGACGGTTGGGGAGTTGTTAATATGTCAACGCCTGTAACAAAAAAATAATTAAAAATGAACTTTTTATATTTCTCAGTAATCTTAGCGTATTTTGTTTTCTTAATTCATCGTACTGCAGGTACACAAAAGGTACCAAATCTACTTAGCAGTGTATTGAGCTACATACATTGGTTAACAGTACACCCGTGGTCCTGACATCAGTATGGCGGGTGTACCTAATTTTCAAAATATCTTTGTACAGGCGTAGGTACACAGATTTTTAGTAAAGGTACGTAAAAGTACACAGCAGGTACTAAATATCTGCAACAAATTTCGGCCAATCGGAGAAGTACACCCGCCACATAAATATTTAGATTCGCGGTGGAACAACTAATAAGAAACAACTAATAAGAACAATAATGTACAAAAGTACATTTTGTCATTTGCTCGAAAAATCAAAGCAGCTTTTTAATGGATTAAGGTAAGAATGTGCATGAATTACTGTGCATGAATTCGTACATGAATTACTTGCACGCGTACCATCAAAAGCGCCTATTTTTTCGCCCTCTTTGTTCGTCCCGGAGAAAGCCTAAATGACGACCGGCCACCAATCGCAATTTTTGGTTGCCTCGCCCGACAACCTTCGCGATAACTAAAAAGGTGAAAAATCAACGACTTGGCAACACTGCCACCCGCCCGCGTTCGCGCATCAACAATAATTTACATAATAACTACACGCATCTCGTTTGTACCCCATTAGCCGCATGTCAACTAACATCAATATATTTGGAAAATCTATACAAATGTCTCCTACAAGAAGATTATAACAGAACGCGGTTGCTTGTTTTATTTTATTTATTAGGTACATCTGTCTCCGTGTGTTTACTCCGTTAGATAGCAGCCGGCCGGCATTATGTCCGCCGCAGTAAAGTTATGAACTTATGACTCTGGGCGGTAGTGATTTATTTTATTTCTTCTCAAAAGGTAAATTTTTACGCTCAATAGCAATTCAACAGATTATGAATTGTAGCGTTGTGTTACGCTTCGGTATTCGAAACATTTTTCGTATTTTTCTGTTTTTTTTTTCTTTTTCTAATTTCTAATTTTGAATTCGATTTTGAAAGGCTTTTGTTTTTTTTTGTTTTTTTGGCATTCAATTTGAGGACAGGGTTTTGTGCAGCGGAAAAAGAGCTGCTTAACCAAGAAATTTGTGCGACGAAGCTGTAATAAAGTTTTGAAAAGCTCTTGGAGCTGTTTTTCATCAAAAGCTTATAATTATTAAAAGATTACCATATCTAAAAGCTACGACAGAGAGCTCTTTTAACCGGTTTTCCTGGAAGACAAAGCTTCAGATCAGGTTCGAGCAGCCAGCTCACCCTCGAGAGGGGACGGGCTTGGCCGTGACGTCGAGGACCCTAACTTGCTGCTGTGGACGCGCGCGTGGAAGTTCCTGGCTGCGGTCTTGCTGCAATTTCGGGGACCTTGGCAACGGCTCATTGGAGGTTGCTGCAGTTGCACGGGTTGCCGATGTGCTGAACACGGGACCTTCGCCAAGGGAGTGCGGTGTTGTTTGGAGTTTACTAGATTTGACGTATTATTTTTAACGTACTTTTTAGATACAGTTAGGTAACCTGTAAACTAACCCTTAAATTGGTAAGTTGCTAGTTTTTTCCCCTAAATTCAAACCTTCACGCCACCGTCATCCATTCCAGGCTGTACTTTTGGCACTTAACGTTAGTCCCCATACTTGATCTACAGTTTTGTTGCGCAATAATTCCCTAGACAGGTAGGGCTCTATTTTCATCACTATCACAGAAGCCACATACTAATTTTGGGGAACTGTGATGAATTTTGTTATTTTTCTGTTCGGTTTTTATTTCAAAATTATTTAGCGTTATGTTAGACATCTATTACCCTTGTTTCTGTTTTTGTATTTGTTTTTCTTGTGTGTTTTAAATTGAGTTCTATTTTGATAAGTTACTTAAATCAAATCTTGGCTTTTTACACCTTTTATTAGTCTTAATTACATTCGTGTATAATAGTTCTTTTGGCCTTTTATTTTTATGCTACAGAATGTAAACTCGTAATTTAAATACGAACTGGTTATGTTTTTTTTTTAAAGACTGTCTTTTATTTTTAAAACTTAAAAGCTAGAAGATAAGTTTTTTAAACCTTCTAGGATCTGTATAAAATAATTAATTTATAGAAAATAGTCTATCGAGGAGTAAAATTATTTTAAGCGATATTTTTTTACTTAGATATAACATAAGAAATAAAGTTTCCTATTCAGTTTTGATATAAGTAAAATTTAAAATTAATGAAAAAGGTATTTCGTACCACACTACAGAAGGTAATTTCTTGCAAATACCGCCTTATCACAACAAACGGTCCACCTAGCTGCTAGACTGTGGCATGAGCTTGTAAATCAAGCGTGTAGCGCATCGCCGATAGCGGCGTGAGCGCATATTATCGCGAGATCGCGCTATCGCCAATTGCGCGCCGCTGACCTTTCCTCGCCATTTCACGAACTGAGGGCTACAAACTAGGAGGTGGTAAGGACTTCACACCCGAACTGCCTCTACTTGATGTTGTAGACTTTGGTTAACTTGGAATCCATACTGGTCTCAGATCCGAAGTTAACGTGCTGGAAAAAAATAAAAATAAATTTTATTAATCTTAGTACTAAACTAATAGAATGCGCATAGGTTGCCAAACGAAATATGGTCAAGACTGTCCTTAATTTACTGATACTCACAGTACAAATACAAATAATAATAATCATTAAAGAAGTTTCCCCATGATAATAAAAATAGGTGAATTAAAGAAGTTTCGCCATAAAAAAAAACATTTATTTCTTGCGACATTTGTTTTTCTTCTTTTTAATGTTTTTTTCTTTCTTTCAAATTAAGTGAATCCATTTCCGTAGATATTTTTTTACAAACCTAGCAAAATACGTGTGAGTCTGTTGCGACCGAACCGAGTACCGTACGACATTCAGCCGGTAATTTGTTATTCCGATGGTCGAGTTACACGGTACAGTTGCGATAAGTGCATGTATCATTAGATCGGCACGACTCGCGCAAAAACGGTGCGCAGACGCCGGTGTTGCTCTAGCGGCGGTCTCGGTCCCAGGTCTCGGTCTCGGGTCCCAGTGGCTCATTAGACTGCTAACGGATCCTTCAGCACTAATGTGATGCACTGTATCGCATGTTTTGCGATGTTATCTTGGCACTGAACTGCTAGTTGAATACCGTGTACTAGATTTTTCATAAAATTTTAGAAGGATTTTTTTACTTCAGACCTTCCATTCGGGAGCTACAATGCGAGAAGCAGACTCGGAGACAGTTGCATCAATAGCACTTTCAGTGTTAAAAAGTCAATCAATCAATTAGCCTATTGCAGTATAAGTGCGAGTCAGACACGCCCATGAAGGGTTCCGTAAAAGGCCACTGACTTGGCTCGTGTAACGACTAGATAGTAGCAGAGCGGTTTACGATTTATGACGTATTAAATAAAAAACTACTTACTGGATCTCGTTCAAACCAATTTTCGTTGGAAGTTTTTATGATAATGTACATCATATATTTTTTTTAGTTTTATCATTCTCTTATTTTAGAAGTTACAGGGGGGGACACACATTTTACCACTTTGGAAGTGTCTCTCGCGCAAACTATTCAGTTTAGAAAAAAATGGTATTAGAAACCTCAATATCATTTTTGAAGACCTATCCATAGACACCCACCCCACACGTATGGGTTTGATGAAAAAAAAAAATTTGAGTTTCAGTTCTATGTATGGGGAACCCCCAAAATTTTTTTTTATTTTCTATTTTTGTATGAAAATCTTAATGCGGTTCACAGAATACATCTACTTGCCAAGTTTCAACACTATAATTCTTATAGTTTCCGAAAAAAGTGGCTGTGACATACGGACGGACAGACAGACAGACATGACGAATCCATAAGGGTTCCGTTTTTTGCCATTTGGCTACGGAATCCTAAAAAAGTAGTTATCACCAATTTTATTTTTCCTTTATATTTTTTGTAGGAAACGTAAAGTAAGTTATTAAAGGGTAAATTATGTATCATAAGCCAAAATACACATCTGTCGGTCATATTAATGACAGTGACAGGATCACCACACAGCGTGCATTGTGGTCGTCAATTGGTCCCGAATGGGCACCCTCGGCTACGTCTGCGCAATTGACGTTTCAATACCGGCCTGCGCCCGCGCACCGCTGCTCCCCGCCCGCTGTGGGAATATGATATGTGTCACTTGAGATTAGTGAACTACTAGCGTCTGGCTGGATAGACGGACAGTAATTGCAGCAGGTGTGGTGCAATCAAGTTAAAGACGTTATCCTATAAAAGTTCTCCAATCTTCTCTACTTTCTTTCTATATCAACAGCTCATATACGTCCTCACCAAGGCTTGAGCCTACCCTGAATTAATGCAATCAGATCTAAGTTAACCACGATGGCCCAGTGCGGGTTGGCTTTTTCTCTACGGTGAGCACCAAATGCTCTCCCTGTGCCACGAATATAACCATCATCCATCATATTGCAATTTGATGAAAAGCTCACTGTGTCATGAGCAGGTAGGTGCACTGAGAGGATCGAATGCAGTTAACAGGAAGTAAGGCACCGGGCTGCACTCATTGCAGTCAATTTATTCGTGCGTGACGACGCAGTGCAACTCTCCAAACTATTTGCAGCAGTGATACGGTCGGTCACACTCACACACGATATTTACATCAACCGTTTCTATACTTTAATTTTAGTTTACCAAATTAGATTAGGGTAGGTTTAGCAAGTGAAAGTATAAAATGTAGTAATGTTAAATATTTGATGTTTTTCAATTACCGGCTCAAAAAATAAAGCTTTTTGTTAGGATTTACGTAACCAGTTGATGAAATCACATCTAAGAAGACCGATTAATTAGCATGTTACGTCCATTTAAAAAATTTGCAACAGACAAACATCAATGGATAAATTAAAAGTAATTTTCCTCGGCACCTTACTTGCGTCTTAACAGTACCCGCAATACTCAATCCATCGAGGAAAACACGTAATAGCAAAATCGTTCACCACGCTTAAATAATAGTTAACGAACATTTTTGTCAATTTTTACTCCTCCATCAAAACTAATGTGGTGGATTGAGACCTCGCTTTACGAGAGCGTGTTCTTTCCAAATATCATGAATTTAAATTTAATTAAAATTCATTTATTTCAGACTTTCATTCATTCATTAAGAAAAGCTCCATTTGATGACATCAGTCTTAGACTGGCGGATAGTCTGTATCTAACAGGGTGTAACATTTGCTCTAGTTTCACCAATATGGTGCACCTCGTAACGTCACCTTACCCGTATGATCTACGAGGCAGACTAATATTATTAGCGTAGCTGCCGCAATTGCAACATTCACGATGTTATCGACGGCCATTGATACCGACTTACTCCACTACTTCGGGAAATGTCTCGATCCCTCTAATTAGGATCGCCTGGACGAGATTGTAAGCTCATTAATTTTTCTGGTTATATGATCCGTGATATTTTGAACTTTGATAATTTTTGTGGTGGTAAATGCTTGTCTCTAACTAAAACGTTTCAATATAAAATTATCAGATGGGAAATTGTAGTATTGGTGTTAGAGAGGTGTTACGTGACAAAATACATGGTCTAAATTGAAACTCGATTATTTAAAGATCGAAAATGGCTTTTTATTATTCTAAGTTGCGAAAATTTTTCAGGTTTAAAGAATAGTCAATTACAATACCTACACGAGTAGTTTGTATTATTATTAAATAATTATTCATAATATTCAAGCTTGTCCAATCTCCGATGTAGGTGTAAGTTTCTGATGTTCAAGTGTTTGTCATCGTTTGCGTTGTATTTAAAAGCACTTGAAATATAAGTTGACTGCGCTGGAAGTGGGTGCGTGGGCTCAATGGGTTGCTTGTGCTTCTTTTAAATAGAATTTAGTATCGACACAAATATTTTCTGACAGCGGCGTTATGTGCATGTTTCAATAAAATTACTGAAATTAAAAGCAGACAAAAAAGTCCACGAACCCGAATTCAGCGATGAAGGTCAGATGTCATATAAAATCTTTAATTTTCTGTTTTTTACTACAAGTAAATATCAAGTTAATTTAACTACTTTTTTTAACTGTCAAGAAAATAAAAAATAAATAGAATAAAAATTATCTTAGTCGATAAGATAGCGTCGACGGATATTAATATCATCGACATACAATAATGAATTCGAGCAGCACTGCGTGGCGCTGCGCGGCGATGCGCGGGCAGAGTCGGGCTAATTCATTAGTTTAATTAAGTTAATGCTCGGCTCACGCTCGGCACGACTCGCGCGCAGAGATAAATCGACCCGATCTAGGAAAAAAGCGGTCATAAATCTCTTGGCGAATTGCGGGTGATTTCTCCAGCGGAATGATATAATTACATGATTGCGGGCTGCTGGTCGGCGGGTGTGAGGGGGTGAGGCGATGTGCGGGAGGGGGGGGGGGACGTGCATTCTTCATCGAAATGTGTCCGATCGCGACTGTGTGTGACAGACAATGTGCAGTGATTGCAGTGCACCGACTGATCAGCCCGGACACTTCCTCGATATCACGCAGTTTATTACTGTTAAACCCGGGTGTAGATAGTTACGGAAACAAGCAACACATTTATTTTTATATATTTTCTGGTACATACTTTCAGAAAATTAAATCA
Source organism: Carpatolechia fugitivella (assembly GCA_951230895.1). Lineage (NCBI taxonomy): Eukaryota > Metazoa > Arthropoda > Insecta > Lepidoptera > Gelechiidae > Carpatolechia > Carpatolechia fugitivella. The sequence continues at coordinate 124,933 of OX579662.1, forward strand.
ATCTTAATGATTTTCAGACTTTGATACCTTAATGTAGTAATCTCGAGGAGTGGGTTGAATATTCTTAAGTCATTGTTAGGCCCCGGCCTCGATGTCAGCGGCGCGGCGAGCGGGGCGCTGAGCGGCGCGGTGACAGGTGGGTGGCCACGTCGCTGCTGGCTCACAGTGGTTCGAGTGTATGGAAACTATCTACTAAGTTACATGTGAAACTGCCAAAATTCTAAAACAGGAATGAATCACAGCAATGTTTTGTTTACTGGCAACTTCGGCAAGTTAAAATTTTATTTAATAAAATTGACATTTACGAGCGCAAGAAGGAAATGCATTTCAAAAAGTCAAAAAGTAAATTTTATTTATTCGAATTAAGATTTTTACAAATCATTTTTCGACTTTCGAATTTGAATAGATTACAATTATATCAATTACGTCAGTAGAAAGATTCGTTCAGTAAATATACCAAAATAAAAGACATGGTTGTAGTTCTGACGTTGCAAGAAAGTATTTCGTAGCGGGATGCCTACTATCACACTTAGATATTTGTAAGACTGATGAAATCCTACTGAAATTTAGTATTTTTGTGTACTATGTAGGTACCAATTTTATTCACATAGTGTAGTGTATTGATAAATATAATGTTTAACAATTACGATATTTTTTTATGTCGAAGAAACTCTACCGGGAGCATCTTTTGTTAATGAGGTATTTCCTGTTGCAAACTCAAACTACTATAGTTAGATATTATATGAGTAAAGTACTGTACTTCTCTACATTATATAAAACAAAGTCCTTTTCTGCGTCTGTCTGTATATCCGCTAACTCCTCCTAAATCACCCAACGGATTTGGATGCGGTTTTCACCAATGGACGACGTGGTTCTATGAAGTACGAGTAGGTATCATTCTAAATACATAACTTTACATATAGAAAAAAAAAAAGTTTTTCAAATTAAGTCGTAAAAAATATTTTTAAGGCGCTTACTTGTCTTACGCTGGCGAAATTACCCATGCGAAACCAGGTCGGGTTGCTAGTAAAATATATTTTTTTGTTTAAGTATAATGTGTGAGTAAGTTTAAGTGTGTGTTTTGCCCTAACATAGTAATATCGAATACAGGTTCTGCCTATTAGAGTTTCTGCCATATCCCGAATCAGCCGAAATCTATTCTACCTTTTGATCACGTCCCTTTCTGTGATCGAAGATCCTACCCAAGCCCAAGAAGAGATTACTATTTCAGCAATAATTTCTCACTCGTGTTTTTTTTTCCTTTTTTGTACCAATAATGGTGTCAAAGAAGAACATTAATGATCTTGCAAATGTGAAAATCTCGATAAAATATAACATCCCTAAAGGAGCGGCTGTCAGTCACCGCTCTTCCACCGCTGCCGCTCCGCTCACCGCGCCGCTGCCATCGAGGCCACCCCAGTGAAAACGTATGGAATTTGACACATTTCTCCCCGCTCACCGCCGCGCTTGCCGCCCCGTTCCTCCCACTACTGAGTCTGCCAAGTGGTCTCTGTTTTATTAACTGCCATCTTTAAAGTAGCCTGCAAGACTAAAAAATATAGGGCAAAAATAAAAAAAAAGAACTTTCATACCTTTTTTTTACTTACTGAAGTTCCGAAATTAGCCCCTATTCTATTCTTCATCTTCTTCCCTGTTTGTCTGCTAGCATGCAGCACTACTCGCGCCTCACTCGGCGGTGGCAGAGTGGCAACTATCAACCCGTAGACTCGTCCACAATATTATCTCGAAATAAATATCTGGGATTGTCAGCCAACAAATTCGAAAGTCCTGTCGTCGTCGGTATCTCTGCGGCGAGATCGCTGCGCCAGCGCACCTATCTCTAATTAACATCGCATCAACTGATCGATAGCCTCCAATCTACTCCACGCATCCTCGAGTAACGCTTTTATAATAAAACTAGTTTATAATTGACAGTCCCTGATTAGAAACAGATTTATGAACGTTTTACGCTGGAACCAGCAGCGCCTGGGGACTCACTACATGCAATGATATAAAACCAATTGCATCGCTAAAGTTTGTATCAATTTAAATCCTATCATCGGGGTCCTGAAACTGCAGATGCGAATGCTTTTCATCATGGCTATCCACCAATAGCTCGTCTAGAATCTCTAAGATATTGGAATTTGAAGATTTAACATGCAATTCAATCATCAGCTTAACCTTATCAAATTACTAGAATTTAAATTCCAAGCTGTTGACCATTTACTTTCTTGCCCGATTACAACCAACTGCCAAATAAAGAAAAAATATAAGTTTTTATTATGGTATTTCAATGCATTCATCATCATCAACGGCCCGTTCAATGCATTCATCATCATCAACGGCCCGTTCAATGCACGCCCCTAACCAACTCACACACACAGCCAATCACCATGAACATAAAAACGTAGACAAAGAATTAAAGACGCACCTAAACTTAATTAAAGTAACTCACAAACTGTGAATATAAACATAATGAGAGAGATTAACATCGTGAATTGAAGCTCCCTCGCAGGACCATGGCTCACAGCGTACAATAGCATACATTAGACACACGGCGACACAATGTCCAGCTTCGTCACGGGGGACTGAAGGGGAGAGAGTCCAAAAGAGGGAAATGGAAGGATGATCCGAAACAAAAGGCAAAGGTCATGCATGTCACGGGGCAGGGGTCAGCACGAGACGGGACAGCTGTAAACCGAGCCCTCCAAGAACATGACTCATCACACCTGGAGCACTGATACTTTGTGACTAGATCTCTCATTAAAGAGTAAATATTAATTTTATAAAGATTTTGAGGTATTTACAAATGTCCACAAATATATTTTGGTAATACCATTAGTTGACGCATTTAAAGATGCAGGTAAAGATTTTTACATATTTAAATAAAAAACACAATCGATCAATCATAAATCAATCAATACTTACTTATGTGCATAAAAAATATTTGCGTAGAGTAGATCAGAATATGCGACGCTGTGAGAGCCGGGAGTCAGGATGTCTGTTGTGATTGATCGATCATTCATCAAACTAAAGAAGAGGTAAAAAAAGAATAGTTAAATTATATGCAGAAGACGAATAGCGTACATGACGTATTAACAATAAAACGAGTAAACATATGCGTCAAGCTGTCTGCTCTAGATATAATACCTAATTGTCCTCGATCAGGTTTGCAATCCCAGTGGGGACTGCAAGACTCAAAAAACTATAAAATTGTCGCAATCATGATCCTGCATATTGAGTGCTGATGTAATCGCCGTCGTTAATGAAATCCCGAGCAGCTGCGCGCGCATCTCGCAAAAAAACAAAGACCGGACCCTCGCGACTACTTTTTGTCGTCGGTTAAGTAAGCATGTATTAATAGCTCTAATTACGGATGCACCCTGCACTTGTCGCCTACCATTAAGTTACACCTTACTATGAGCGTGAGCTGAATTTTTAATTTACATACATGCTCGTACTCATTGTTCCTTTTCTGATGCTTGCTTGACCACTTAATATAGGTATAAATAAGCTCTACTTTGTTGTTCGTATTATTAGCAATGATAGTGGGCTGTTGTTTAGCTTATAGACTATCCGCCCGTCTAAGACAAGTCTAAGATATTTGGAAAGAATAGAATAGAATAGAAAAATCTAAATCTTTCGTGATCTCATAAAGCTGAGGCTTAGCGGTCGCAATCCGCCAGCAATTTTAATGGAAAAAATGCTCGTTAATAAAATTATCATTTAAGTCTGGTGAACGATTTCACTATTGACGTGTTGTCCTCGAAGGACGAGTACCTACTACCTATACGTTGTTTTACTTATTATTTGTGCTTCTTTTTTAGTACAATGTGAAAATATTTTGATCGGTAAAACTCGCTTGATATTGTGTAATATTCATGTATTAAATTCATTAAGTATGCTATTTTATTTCTTGACTATTTTATATGGAATGCTACCTATATTAAAAAATGTTGTGTGTTTTAAAAACTGCATAGTTCCAACATGCACACCAACAATTCCAGACTTTTTGTGTGCTAGCAGAAACTATTGGGTATACACATACATTTAATCGTTAAATTCCTGTGTGTTTTCTCGTATAATTATTGAAATGTCACTGGCAGCACCCTGAGGACGGGAGACTAATATTAGCACCTAGCAGGAAATCCGCCGCGAGTCCTTCTCGGATCCTGCGCGGGAATGCGCGGCGCTTCCCGGCGTGCGCGCATGTGCAGTGGCGATACACCCTCGGGATCTATACATTGTAAGTGTTTGTCAGTGTAAAATTTACAGCAAAATGAAATTAAATGAAAAATTGTTTACTGTTGAGCATAGGTGGAAGACGATGTCAATATAATTATGTTCCTTTATGTCCCGCCGCATGGCAATGATTTCAATTGAAGATGAGTTGTATCTGATACCATAAGAAACTTGTTGACATAACTGGTACATTGAGAATGCATTTAAAATGTAGAGTCTGTTAAATTGAAACACATTCCAAAAAGCATTACCTTACCTTCTTTCGTTTGTTACAAAGAATAGCAAAAGAAATGCAAAATAGTTAAAAAATCGTGTAAAATTCGTAAAACTGACTATACGAGTATTTGTAGAGATTAATTACTTCCTCATCATTTGTTAATTAACTTGTATGAGATGATTGTAGTAGCAGTATTGTTAATAAGGCCCAGCCATGCGCCGGTGGCGTCGGATCGTTGCATAAATAGCTAACTATAGCAAATCCCATCAAAGAAGCCTTCAGGGCGGCGGTGGTGGCGTCGGATCGTTGCATAATAAGCTAACTATAGCAAGTCCCAGCGAAGGAGCCTTCAGGGCGGCGGCGGTGGCGTGGGATCGTTGCATAAATAGCTAACTATAGCAAGTCCCAGCGAAGGAGCCTTCAGGGCGCCGGTGGCGTCGGATCGTTGCATAAATAGCTAACTATAGCAAGTCCCAGCGAAGGAGCCTTCAGGGCGGCGCCGGTGGCGTCGGATCGTTGCATAATAAGCTAACTATAGCAAGTCCCAGCGAAGGAGCCTTCAGGGCGGTGGTGGCGTCGGATCGTTGCATAAATAGCTAACTATAGCAAGTCCCAGCGAAGAAGCCTTCAGGGCGGCGCCGGTGGTGTCGGATCGTTGCATAATAAGCTAACTATAGCAAGTCCCAGCGAAGGAGCCTTCAGGGCGGTGGTGGCGTCGGATCGTTGCATAAATAGCTAACTATAGCAAGTCCCATCGAAGGAGCCTTCAGAGCGGCGCGGCGGTGGCGTCGGATCATTGCATAATAATCTAACTATAGCAAGTCCTATCGAAGGAGCCTTCAGGGCGGCGCGGGCGGCGCGGGCGGCGCGGCGGCAGCTGATCTCGAGCTAATTGCTTCTGACCTCCAGATTCAGTAAGCTAGAGCAACGATATAAATAATTTGCTTTGTTTCACTGGAATGTTACAGTTACACTGATATCGAACATGAAGATTGTGTCATTCATGATCCTTCATAGCTTTTGTACTATTATTTTTACATATTTTGATATAATATAAGTTATTATATTCTGCCGAATTTGTATCTCCAAGGTTTTTGGCTGCTACTCAAATTAGCTTCTTTTTATCCAACTTTTAGATCTGTCTACTTCATAGATAGATATACGAAATAATTGTTTTTTGGAATACCCTATCATATTTGTCTATACTGTTACTTTGTATTGATTATCGCGAGTTATTTCCTTGGTGGTGACAGAATATCAGTGCCTCCAGTAACTACGTGTGGTTATTGGTGCAAATTGTTAGTTGCTATCATTTCTTGGCAAGTATTTCGAATGAAATTTGTAATGTGTGATTGAATAAATCGTTTTTCGTTCTTCTTTTCTTTCTAATATTGTTATTACATTAAAAAAACATGCTGATCAGAACCTGACTTGGTTGGTCCAATAGTTCAAGGCAAGTACGCATTTTTCATTAGTTTTTTTTTTCATGGAATTTTTCTTTGAGAATTTTTAGAATAAAATAATTGTGAAAGATGTGACATATAGATTGGGACTTAATGAGCTGTTGATAAGGTTAAGGCCAAAGAGGGTTGAGGCATTAAACAAGATGAGATAGAAAAACTGCTTAAATACGTTTTTCTTCAAAAATTTTTTTAATCAGGATAAGTTCAAAGCTCTATCGATAAATAATAATAAAATTATAGATACAATGAAGAACTCTATAATTTCAGTAGTGATTGCAGCAATACCATTTTTATCGAAATAATATCGTGAGATGCGCGGGCGCCGAGTCGATGTCGTGTGATATCTATTATCTTATTAGTTCGCATTTGTCAGGCCCACGCGGGAACATCATTAAACACTTGTGTCGTGTCCGATCAGAATAAGGAGTCATTAAAATAATCTGTCGATCTGTATTGAAATATGAGCGTCGTGTCTACGATAATGATAGTGACTCTGATGCGATAACGTCAACGCGCTAGAGCTCGGCCGTCATGCGCTTATTACGATAATGAAGCCAGGTACGATTAATAGAAATATCTTGGACAAGACAAAAATCTGAGTAAATAAAATTGACAATGTTTTATTTTTAAAAAATCTGGTAGTGAACAAACACGAACTTACGAGACCTCTTTACAAAAATTATTTTGTAATTACCGACCATTTTTTGGAAGTTATTGGTGAAACGAAATCTGCGTAATGATTGCCCTAGTTTATAAAACTCCAAACTACATTACATCACACTAAATGTGAAAATATTATTTGGATGTTTGTTTCGCATTCACGGCTAAACTACTGAACTGATTTGGGTGAAATTTGGAATGACGATAGTTTGCGCTCTTGATTAACACATAGAAAACTTTTTAAGGGAAGAAGTCTTATTTCCACGGGAAAATCTTACATAACGCGAGCTAGTTCATAATAAAGATGAATGTTTAAAAAAGCTGAGCAGCTTTAAATCAGCTACATCAGCAGATTTAGCAAAAGCCTTTTTTCTCAATCTAAACCTATTTATGATATGATAAAATATAACCGCTCCACAAATAATACAGTGTTTGAATGATCTATATCGCATCTGTCAGCGCACGCCCCTCGCTCGACGACGGTACGCACCACGCCTCTATCGCCACTATTCTCCACTACTGCGTCTGCGCAGTACTTACTACATCTTGATGCTGCCTTTTTAGCCGAGTTATCTTCTTTTTCAATTTTGCGCTAAAAAAGGTTAACCTCAGAGAGATAACTTTGATCACGCAAGTAAATTCGCGGGCAGACGGCTAGTGTAAAAATATAGTAAAAAAACAGCAGTTAGCCGTGTTGTTCTATGATAGTAGTTTGAACAAAAAAATATCAATGTTTGTCACAGAATGGAGAGTCTGTTTCAAGTGTAAGCTGCAGTTTAAACAGAGGGTGGTGCGACAGTGGGCGCGTTGTGTCGAAGCGCGCGCGCAGATGGCATGGCAAGAGGCGATAACGAGTCAGTGCAATATGGGCACATTAAAGCTTAGTCACATGGACATAAAATTAAATTACGAGCAGTGGTCTGTTAATTGAAAGCAATAGTCAAGTATTTGGTCCCATTTCTAAGGTAGCAGAAGCAGTCTAAGTAAGTGGGTCAATGAACCACCAAGACATTTTTAAAGGTAAAATCTGTTTTATTTCTTCTTTGTTTGATGTGTAAAATTAATAATAGTCTGTGATGTTCTTTTCAAGGAACATAATAATTTATACTCTCTGGCGGTCCTTTTGTTGAGTAAAGCCTCCCCCTTGCATATCACCATTTCGGTTCTGAGCAATCTCCCATAGGCGTTTAAGTTATCTGGCCATGATGCAGAATCAGAATCGAAGCAGAATCGATGTGGCAGAAATTGACGCTACCGGAACCAAACTCGATGTCACCAGCTCGACGTTACCGGAACTCAATGTACACGGCATCATTCATCTGATGTAACAAGAAACTCAGGTTTAGTACCTATTGTAGCGTTAAAAAAAAAGCTAGCTAACCTGTGGTCGTCGACCACAGGTTAGCTAGCTTTACGTGCTAGCGAAACGTGAAATTTAGGTGTACAAAGAAAGATTTAATTGAATTTGTCCGAACGGTATAATATAAATTTGAAAAGGCCTAGAAATTGCCAAGCATGAGCCGAGAGTCGAGTCCTGAGGGGACTCCGGCGATATAGTGTCGCTGAACTAGTGTTGTGTTGTGGTGTATCGATGCAGGAAGGTGTAAAAAACCGCGGAGTACCCCGGAGAGTAAAGCCAAACGGGAACCAAAAAAAGGAGGGCCAGAGAAACCTAAAGGGCCTTTTTAGAATTTAGAAAAAGAATTTAAATTTGGCAAAATCCGCATACAAAATTACAAAACAGATACAAAAAAAGGCTAAAAAAATGATGGGCAGTATCCCAGGGGGGACGCCGGTGCGCGGGTCTGCGGCACTCAGCTGGCACGGGAGCGGACGCACACAACGCAGGGGTCCAGGCACGTCCTACGCCCGGTGGCCTCAGGGGTCCGGAACCACGGCGAGAGAACGAGAAAGGCACGGAGGGACCCTCGTGTGTGTGCCGCAGAGGTCGGAAATACACTGTAAAGATTGACAAGGAAATAATCGCCATCCGACCAAGACAAGGAAAGAGAAAAGTGCGTCGATAAAAACCAGTAGGAAGACAACACAAGACTTACCCGGCTAGTCCAAAGTAGGAGCCTAATATTTATTGTATGGCCTAATATTTATTGCATGCCAAGCCACTTACAACATTTAGTCATATTTTCTCACTAATATTCAACCAAGTTCAAGGGATAAAACGTTTCCATTCCCTGACAGACGACAACTGAGAAAACAATAAACAATTTAGAAAAAGGTCAAACCAAGAAAATTTTAAATTTTAAAATGTGACATAAAAACCGGCCAAAAGAGCAAAGAGCCATACCAAAAAGGTTATTAAAAAACCTGCAGTAATGCTGCAGACATCCCTTCACCAGAAAAAAATCCTCCAACTCGAAAAGGGAAAAAAAATCTTCGAGATGGCAACCCTCGAAGGAAGTTGACCACCCTAGAACAATAGCCGAATTGTTCAAAGTCAACTATCAAAGGACAAAAATTATCGATAAAAAATTTATCGACACTCTACCCCATCACTACAAACCAACGAACACGTCATGTTCCCAGCACGAACGGCTCATAAACGATCACTGGCCCCAGGATAAGAAACCACCGGTGTCCCAAAAGAAGCAATCCACCAGGAAAAAAGAGGAGGACGGAAATGGCTTGGAGAAAGAAAAAGGAAAGTTGTCAACCACAACAGAAAAAGGTGGAGACAACCGAAGGAAACACCGATGAAGTGGTATCCCTGAGCCAGGAGGAAAATGTATGATACGTAAAGGATAGAAAAGGAAATTTGGAAATTAGGATATGTCGGAATATCGGAATGTTGGAATGTCACTAAGTTTTAAAACATAAACGCGCCTACAAACGATATTATTTACACACCTAAATGCTAAAACTAAAAACTATACAAAATATCAACAAGTAGTTTTTGAACTACTGGTAAAAAGTTTACAAGTCGAAACTGTCAGTTACGCCCGTAATCAGCTGCAAGAGAAGAAAAACTTCAAATCGATCGTGCGCGAAAACTGACAGATGACTTGTAAACAAAGAGCTATCAAACGAGGGCCGACGCTCGCCCACGTCATCGTGTTCATCCCGAAACACGTCAGACGCCGACGAACATCGGAAACACTCGGATCGGCTCGGAAAAAAGGCTCGACGGCGCAGTTGGTAGGCAACCAACGCCGTCAAAGACGAGGTCGGGGTTCGAACTCGACCCTGACAAAAAATTAAAAAATATCCGACGATGGCCATAATAGGCGGACTGCGCAAAGCAGCGGTCACCGTCCTGCCGCGACAAAAAAAGCGCGCTTCCATCAAGTAATTCATGGAACCGAAGTACTACGTACGAAGGACTGACTCCACGAGCGACACCCTCCTCTTGGACGCGGGAGAAAAATTCCCGAACACAGGTATCTCCTGAGAACGTGATGTTCCATTTAGAGAGAGACTCCGTCTTGCCTGGCGGGTAAGACCACGCGCGAGCAGGTGTGCTGGGGTTATGGACGGAAGGGAAAGAATCCGAGGCTTGGTGGGATGCGTGGGGAGAAGACGCAGCTTCAAAGTGTTCCGCACCGGGATTTAAAACACGCGGGTAAGGGGTCAGAAAGGGATTGGACGTGCGCGATTGCGGCGTCCCAGTAATGGGAGCTTCAAATGTAGGATCCATCATTTAATCTAATTTGGAAAAAATAAATTAATATAAAATTAATATTAATATAAAATAAATAAATTAATAATAAAAGGGGGAAAATAAATTAGAGGAAGACCGGAAATCGGTCACCCTTCTCCAACAAAACGAAAAGAATTTAATTTAATTTATATATATAATTTAATTTATGTTACGGGCGCCATTTGTAGCGTTAAAAAAAAAGCTAGCTAACCTGTGGTCGACGACCACAGGCGAAACGTGAAATTTAGGTGTACAAAGAAAGATTTAATTGAATTTGTCCGAACGGTATAATATAAATTTGAAAAGGCCTAGAAATTGCCAAGCATGAGCCGAGAGTCGAGTCCTGAGGGGACTCCGGCGATATAGTGTCGCTGAACTAGTGTTGTGTTGTGGTGTATCGATGCAGGAAGGTGTAAAAAACCGCGGAGTACCCCGGAGAGTAAAGCCAAACGGGAACCAAAAAAAGGAGGGCCAGAGAAACCTAAAGGGCCTTTTTAGAATTTAGAAAAAGAATTTAAATTTGGCAAAATCCGCATACAAAATTACAAAACAGATACAAAAAAAGGCTAAAAAAATGATGGGCAGTATCCCAGGGGGGACGCCGGTGCGCGGGTCTGCGGCACTCAGCTGGCACGGGAGCGGACGCACACAACGCAGGGGTCCAGGCACGTCCTACGCCCGGTGGCCTCAGGGGTCCGGAACCACGGCGAGAGAACGAGAAAGGCACGGAGGGACCCTCGTGTGTGTGCCGCAGAGGTCGGAAATACACTGTAAAGATTGACAAGGAAATAATCGCCATCCGACCAAGACAAGGAAAGAGAAAAGTGCGTCGATAAAAACCAGTAGGAAGACAACACAAGACTTACCCGGCTAGTCCAAAGTAGGAGCCTAATATTTATTGTATGGCCTAATATTTATTGCATGCCAAGCCACTTACAACATTTAGTCATATTTTCTCACTAATATTCAACCAAGTTCAAGGGATAAAACGTTTCCATTCCCTGACAGACGACAACTGAGAAAACAATAAACAATTTAGAAAAAGGTCAAACCAAGAAAATTTTAAATTTGAAAATGTGACATAAAAACCGGCCAAAAGAAAAAAGAGCCATACCAAATTTATTAGTTAATTATTAGGTTATTAAAAAACCTGCAGTAATGCTGCACTATGCAGTCGAAGAGAAAAATCTGTGACCAAATGACACTGGCTGGCGACAATTACATCTTGAATCGTCTCCGGTGGCCTCCCCCCCGGGCTAATGGCCGGTGCGGGTGAAGCCCTTTGATTCCACGGTGCGCGGGCGCAGTCCCGGCCCGCCGACGGGAGCCCGCATTGTTCCCGATAACCAGCAGATAAAGCGAGCTACTAATTGACTCTTATAGCTTCCACATGCTGCTGGTATTCTTAACCGTTGTTCTGACAATAGTAGCATTTATCATTTTTTTTCAAACGTTTCCTTGATGTTATAATCTGTTAAGATCGGGACAAACCTTCTATACAATCCCTTTTCTTTGAATTTGTATAGCTCCGTGTAAAAAAAAAATCTGTGTTTTTTGCAACTAAGCCGTAATCCAGACACGTCAGTTATGGCGGCGAAGGTCTTGTATTTTTAAGTGCTTATGTGGATTGTGGGGGGTCTGCCTACACCCCCAGCCAATCCTCGCGATGGCCGCCGCATGCGCAGCCACAGTCAAGCACGGCGTCCGCGCATCGAATGCGGCATTCAAAATGGTTGCCAGTTTCAGTTTCAGGTTACTGCTGGTGCATTGTGTGCGGCGGCGCGTGCGACGGTGCTGCGTGGCCAATGGCGGCGTGGGGCGGTGACTCCACGATCGATTTCGCACTCAATTTGTCCCGGATCACGCGATATCAGCAATTACTTCGCTAGTTAATTGCGCACTCGCCGGGACAATGCGCCGCTATCTGCGCGGTAACTCTTAACTCATAAGGCGCTACATACATGTCCTCGCCGGTCACCCCGAGATCGCATCGCTCCTTCACCACACGTTGTCTTAAATGCAGTTTTATTTCCATGGCGCGGCGATCTCTCATCGATAAGTTACAAACGAGTTCTATAAACGGAAGCGATAAAATCTTAAGGTAAACAAATAGCCGGTGATAGGTGCTAAATTCCGAATGAGCTGATAATTAATGGCCGCCGGGTTGAGGTCGGGGGCACACCGGCTGCCGTGAGAACTGCCAAACACGAAGCATTTTGTACATTTCCTCCAACATTTGTAAAGAAGTGCTTTTCTTATCAATACCCAAATTGTATATGAATAAATTACCAAAACACGCCGCCGCTATTAAATTGAAGCTGACCTGACTACAATCGAAAATTTAATTTCTAAGTAATAGAAATGTATCAGACGCGGTTACACAGAGCTTTGTGAGGAACATGCGCGCGCGCATGCGTGACGCACGCGCGCGTGTAATCTTAATTAAAGCTTTCTTCGGAGCGACTCGCTGCGCACGGGCAAAAGCTCATAACTTATATTTTAATAGATTGTTCATAAGCCGTGAACAGAACTAGCTTTTTTTATTGCTGTAAACACTTCCGATCTAGTCAGACTTGCGATCACCGACTAGTGCAATCGTCAGAGCTTTTGTTCTTAATGACGTCTGAAGTGAAGTTGTAATAGTGTTTTATTCTGCTTTTAATTTCTTGACAGCCAGTAATGGCATCATCATCACCCCGTCACGGGTGTTACTCGGTCATTAAGACCGCCGTTGCTCCCGCGCCGCCGCCGTCACGCCGACGTCACGGTGTCGTCACGCAGCAGCGTGATTTCACACAGCATTTCCGTCAGTCGTCATTTTTTAGGAGGGCGCGGGTGGTCGCGCTCTTTCTTCAGTTTGTCACTGTCACGAGCCGCTCAGCCTCCGCAAGAAACCTGATAGCCTTTGTTTTACTGTAAATCGTCTCCATTGCCGTAATTTCTAAACAACTTTATTTGATAGCCATAAAGAGAATGGACGTGTCGGTCAAAGTGTTTTATAAATGGTCTTGGAGAGAGTTTATGGCATTATGAGGTTCTGGGTTCCAAGGAACAATAGGCGTAGATTTGTGCTGAATGTGTCGTATCGTATCTCCGTGGATAGATAGGCGACGGTGGTGGTGTACAGACGGATTGCCGCGTGGGCTAACGAGGCGCTTGTTCGCCGTGACGTCACGCCACACAGCACGCCGACAGCCACTGTTCTCACATCATCGTCACGACTTAAAAAAAACTGATACCGACGACGATAACACCTAGCACGAACGATTTTTTGTTAAAGATGGTAACGAAGCAACTAAAAATGCTTAACTAGAACTACAAATCTGACGTTTAGACTACGACGACGGCGCTAGAGTTAGTGGAGTGTTACGACTCGTAGATAAAGTATGCGGCGTAGGGGGCTGTAATGACACGAACATTTATTGAATAAAAAAAAAAAAAAATCTCTATTAGCTTATGAAAAACTATAACAGTTTGTTGTCAGGGTCTCCTGTTAAGCAAAGCCTGTGTTAGGTGGCCCTGCTCTTCCTAATGACAAGTTGTATCAAAGCCAGCTAACCATGAGTGAGTATAGATGTGCATGTGTGTGTTTGTGTGTGAGGGTGTGTATGTATGTGTAAAGGTAGGTGTGTGTGTGTGTGTGTGTGTGTGTGTATGTGGATTTGTGTAAGTTACTTTAGTTAATATCTGTAAAAAGTATTTTAGTATTTGTCTTATATTATTATCATATTATTTTATCAAGACTATTTAATTTAGTTTTATTCTTTAGTTAACTATCCCACCTATTTATCGTAATTCTAAGTGTATTTGTATAATAATATATTTATTTAGTCTCTTTATTGTATTAATTTTATATTTATATAGATATATATACCATATGTATCAGTTATTTCAAGATTGAAGAATTGCTTCAATATCATCATTGGTTTTATTTTCAAGTCATATTTGTATATTTCTTCTGCATTCATAGCAGTTTTTATCATAAATACCTTTATCTCTATCTAACAAGTTGTATAGAACTCCAGAACGATTCTCATATTGCCTTCTTGCAAATAAGGTTTCACATATGCTAACCCTTATTGCTGGATCTTTCCTCCTTTTCGTGTTTTGTTTATGTATATACGGTGTATTTTTGTGTTTTTTTAATACTGTACTGATTATGTATAATTTCCTAACTGTTAGCAAATTACTTAACCGATAAAGTTCCTGTGTGGGAAATCTATTCTTTTTAAAAAACATTATTTTAATTAAATTTCGTTGTGCACGTTCAACGTCAATAAACCGCGTTTTTGCAGCTCCACCCCAAACTGGAATACAGTACATCAGGATGGACTGGACTAATGAGATATATATTTCTTTGAGAATATCTCTTGATGAACCATTTAATTTAGTGTGTTCTCTAGGTACAATATGTCTTAAAGACTTAAAAATCCAAACTAATTTTCTTATTCTAAGAATAACGTTTTCAATTTGCGGATACCATGACAACCGTTGGTCTATTATTATGCCTAGATATTTAGTTTGAGCGACTTTCTGAAGTATTGGACAATCGCATTGTAATTGATATCACATGTATGTAATTTAATATCGAAGCTTTCATATGGTTGTTTGTCATTGTATATACTGTAACATAAATAGTTTGTCTTTGAGATGTTTAACGTAAGATAATTATTCTTGAGCCACTTTCCTATCTGCTGAAGACCTTACTCAGCGTTACTTTTTACAATGTCCCAAGTGTCGCCAGCGAAGAATGCGGCAGTGTCATCAGCATATGACAATATTTTAGAATTATTAATTTGTAAGTTGTATATATCGTTTATGTATATTAGGAATAATGTGGGCCCAAGGACGCTACCTTGGGGCACTCCGAAAGACACTTGAACATCCTCACTAACGCATTCCCCTAACTTAACTTTTTGAGTCCTGTTAGATAGGTAATCCTTCAGTAGGCTTAGAGGGATTCCTCTTATACCAATTCTTTCAAGCTTGTGCACAAGTATCGAGAGAGAGACAGTATCAAATGCTTTTTTCAAGTCTAGGAATACTGACATACATCTTTTACCATTATCTAGCTGTTCCGTAATTAATTTAGTTAAGGTTAATACTGCGTCTTCTGTAGATTTACCACGTCTAAAGCCAAACTGAGAAGGAGATAAAATTTGAAAATTTTCTAGAAAATTAAGGAGTCTTACGTTGATTAGTTTTTCTAATATTTTTGATATAGCTGTTAGCACAGAAATAGGTCTGTAATTTGTGATACTGTCTCTCTCGCCACTCTTGTGCACAGGGGTAATAACAGATTTTTAAGGGTACAGGGAAAACTCCCTTATTGAAACAGAGGTTAGCCAGGTGAGCGATGATAGGGATTACTTCCTGCTTTGCCAGTTTTAGAAATCTGGTAGGGATTCCGTCTCAGCCTGCAGCACTATCTGATTTCAGACTAATGAGTATTTTATGTACTTCGTTGCAGTCAGTAGGCAGTAATACAAAAGTATTAGGCAGATATGGTAGGTTTTGTAAATATGCAATTGATTCCTCTTCAGAGTTCTTAATTTTTTGTGCTAACTGCTTACCCACCTCCGAGAAATAGTAAAATACATAGGTATTTATAGTAAACTAGAAATGGTCTTTGAACCTTAGAGTT
The DNA here is from genome assembly GCA_951230895.1 of Carpatolechia fugitivella. Lineage (NCBI taxonomy): Eukaryota > Metazoa > Arthropoda > Insecta > Lepidoptera > Gelechiidae > Carpatolechia > Carpatolechia fugitivella. The sequence goes on from OX579662.1 coordinate 140,814, forward strand.
AACCGTAACATTTACTTTATCTAAAATAGATCATATTACAATATTGAATTTAATACTCTTATTACATTGTTATTATAAACAACTTAATTAGGTTACTACATATAATGGTGATCGTTTTGTTATTTGATATTCAATGTTTATTTTATTAAAAATATAATATATTTTTCCATTGTTATTCTGCAATTACGTCATACACTACATAGTTGTTTTTTTTTTTTAATATTGGAATAATACAAGAGATTATAATATGGCTTTTCGTCTCTGTCATCATTATATATTTTAATGAAATCGCAGTTCGTAAGTATTAATGTTTTATCTTCCCTGGAGAAGAAATGTATACGAGTTGTTCTGCAACGAAGTTCAAATGTTAAGTGTGAACCTATCTAAACTAGAAAGTCGCACTTTTTATGCCATAATATTATTCTGCTCAGGTACAAAATAATCTGATTTTAACTAAGAGTTATATGTAGCGACATAATTATGATATAAATAATTTCGCTGACTTACTCCAAAAGTAAGCCCCATGGCTAGCTTGCCTCTTATTCGGATTAGAGCAAGGGATTACTCTGGTGTACGATAAAAGACACGAGATAGACTGCCTTGATACGGCATGAGCACTGACGAAAGGTTTCCTCAACCTTGGTGAGGAGCAGTGAACCAGTTGCGTGGCTCGCGTTCGGGGAAAGTGCCCGTTTAGAGTATAATTGGGCCGAAGTTACGACACTGCCGTCGCGGTCGGTGCAAGCGCATAAGAAACACACTGTTACGATTTGATAGTTTTTTCATGTAATTTGTGCTTTTGTAGCTTCAAAATATCTTTTAAGCTATGCACTGATTTCTAGGTGTAGATCTTTTTTGATTTGCGTTTTTCCGATGCTGTACGTCTTAATAATATCCATTTTTAGAAAATTTCTAATTTACAGACCGGATCTGAGAAAACTTTGCTACTAGATAGTCTTATTAGGTCGATTCTATTTTTTTTGCATAATTTTCATGTTATATTTTGAATGTTATATTTTGTCTATTTCATAACCTGCAGCACAGCGAATTATTAAATATTCTGCAGTATGTAAATTTTAATTCCTTTAAAATTAAAACTCGCTGTCGTCAGTCGCGTGCGCCTCTTCTGAACCCACGCTAAACACAATTTAATTATCCCTATGTAGAGCATCGGTGTGTTGTTATGATACTCGATTATACTATTTATACAGCCTCTTGCGCCCGCGCACACAAATCACGCGCATGACATATCGCTCCTTTGTGCCCTGCTATTACTCCCCGATCACTTCTTACTTTCGAATCGCGAACTATCATTATTGTGATTAACATGACACGAGTCATTAGTTTGCGGGTCGTCTGTTTGATTCTCGACCGATTTCGTTATATCTGGAGCGGCACATTTGTCTTAGAGGCGATTATATTTCTGTTTTCTGCTTGTAGAACATTTCTAATTGTCTCCCTTGGTCCATATTTGATTTACAGCATGTTGTAGCAATAATACGGACGTTTTATTGCGCAGTTTGCACAAATGAGGTATTGCAGATTACTCGATTGCTCAATAGTGTCGCTGCTTGTTTGTGATTGAATCTCGATCATACTGCGCGCTCATAGACGTCTGTTTTGTCTGCGTCACTTCAAGCGCGCGTGCGGCATGCGGCAGGCGACAGGAAGGCGATCTCGGTAGAATATGTGACATTGGTTAATGAAAATAGTATTTTTTATCAAACGGATTTTATCTCATGCCTCGATCTAGCATGTATCTCTGACGCGGTGTTGAAGTATTTCCTGAGGTTAGAGCTCGGATGCCCCCGCATTCTCTCCTCATCTCCCCGCACCTCTTACAGCGAAACACACATTTTTGTGCATCAGGGAACCATTTGTTTAGTATCGATGGTAGATTAATGGTCGTGTTTGCGGGCGGGGCGGCGGCGGCGGGCGGGGGTTCGGCTGCGCGGGCGCATCCATCACGCGCCGTACGCTGCAACACTCGTTCCATTGCGGCCAACATAGATTCTGACACTTTATTTATGTCGCTTGCTATTCGATGTTTACTACCGGGGACTCGTCTTATTAATTTTGATGTAGCGTTCTCCTCCGACCGGCGAGGCCGCGTTCATTCAAACACCGATTTGTTCCCGTCGGATCTCATCTAATCCCTAGCGTGTTGCTTAAAGCTGATCTCTATCTGTTTTTTACAGCTCTCGGTTCATTGGGCACGTATCGAAATCGGCAGACGTTTCTCAACCGACTCGCGCCCACATTACTTTGTTGCACGCAACGCTTTTAAGATACGCATCTCCAAACAAAGAGCTTTCGAATGTTCGTTTTATCGTTCGATTAGCGGTATGTATCGATGTTGTACAGCAGTGGTACAATATTGGGCTTAGGGGAGAAATAGGCGGGGGGAGGGGGATTAGGTAAGGCTTGGTCATCAACCGTCAGGCGACCTGTGGTTATATGCTGGTGGACGGACAGACAAACAGACGGACGGCGGCGGTGTGTTGTGTCATTAGCTGTCAGCCGTCGACATGAACGCGCCACGCTCCGTCAATTGTTATGTTACAAAGAATATCATTAGCTGCCTGTCACTCCAAATACTATCACGTATTGTATTTGAACGTCTCTCTGACGGATTAAGAGTCGGGCCACACTTATCGACTACAAAACGCGCTCAAAATATGGAAATCCTTTCGCATCGACGCCGCGTACGCGCCCCGACGACGAAACGCGGTCGACCGTCCGCAGGTATCGATGGCAATCCACGGTGATTCACGGCGATCGACGGCGAACGACGGCGATAAGTTGCACCACAGTGTACAAAGTACAGTAGATCAACAAATGCGTTTTAAAAATAAGTTTTTTGTTTTATTAATTTTTGACTCCAATGATTTAATATTTTAAGCACAGTTTTAAGCTATACCCGATGTTTTTCGCAATATTCGTAAAAGTAAAAGATTTTTGTAATTATTGTGGGTATTCTACTGAAACATAGATACTTAGATACTTTTTTTTCCCTTGAAAATAAATAAAATCAGTCGAAATTGGTACAGATAATGAATATTATGATGCACATCAAAGAATTTCATCAGGAGATAAAACTCTCCTGAAAAACTTCAGACCAATCGCGCTCATAAGCTGTTTTCGAGAGTCCTCACAAACCGTCTCGCCGCAAGATTTGACGCCTTCCAGCCTCCGGAGCAGGCTGGGTTTCGAAAAGGTTTCAGTACCGTAGACCACATCCACACAGTGAGACAGGTTATACAGAAGTCGCAAGAGTATAATCAGCCGCTGTGTCTAGCATTTGTGGACTACGAAAAAGCCTTCGACTCCATCGAGACCTGGGCTGTTCTGGAATCTTTGCAGCGATGCCAAGTCGATTGGCGGTACGTGGAGGTACTGAGAAGCCTGTACAGTATGGCATCAATGTCCGTCCAAGTACAGAATCATAAGACAAAACCCATCCAGTTGCTCAGAGGAGTGAGACAGGGGGATGTCATCTCTCCGAAACTGTTCTCCAACGCACTGGAGGATGTCTTCAAAACCCTAGACAGGAACGGATTGGGCATCAACATTAATGGCGAATATCTCAATCACCTCCGCTTTTCCGACGACATAGTCATAATGAATCGTTGCAGGATCTGCAAAAAATGCTGCATAGTCCGCTGCCTCACTGTCAGTCGGTCTCCGGATGAACTTGGACAAGACTAAGGTCATGTTCAACGAACTAATAATTCCGGAACCGATCTCGATCTATGGCGAAGTGCTCGAAGTTGTCCAAGAATATGTCTACCTCGGGCAGACATTGCAGTTGGGTAGAGACAACTTTGAGCGTGAAATCGCAAGAAGAGTACGGTTGGGCTGGGCAGCATTCGAGAAACTGCGTCATATCTTCTCGTTGCCGCTACCGCAATGCCTGAAAAGCAGGGTTTATAACCAGTGTGTCCTACCCGTTTTGACATATGGAGCCGTGACGTGGAACATGACGGTGAAGCTGGCTCACCGGCTACATGTCACTCAGCGAGCTATGGAAAGATCTATGCTTGGTATTTCGCTACGGGATAAAATCCGAAACGAAATCATCCGGCAGAGGACCAAGGTGGTGGATATTGTCCAGAAATGTAGCAAGCTGAAGTGGCAGTGGGCTGGCCGCGTCTGTCGCAGAACCGATGAGCGTTGGAGCAGACGGGTTCTCGAATGGTGACCGCGTCTCGAGAAACGTAGTGTAGGACGCCCCCCTGCCAGGTGGACTGATGACCTGAAGAAGGTCGCTGGTGGTGGCTGGATGAGGAAAGCGGGTGATCGTGCGCTTTGGCGTACCCTTGGGGAGGCCTACGTCCAGCAGTGGACTGCAATAGGCTGATTGATTGATTGATTGATTGACAAAGAATTTATCACCCATCAGTTTATGTTCATCAATTCAATAATTTTTACACTACTTTACTGCAAATAAACAAATTGTATATCCTTTACCGCGCAGTATACGGTTTAACATTTACAACTCTCTAGTCAAATCGCATTTAACTTACTTAATTGAAGTTTGGGGTAGTGCGTCAAAAACGAAATTAACTGAACTCCAGGTTGCACAAAATAAAATAATTAAGCTACTTTTCCACTACCCATATTTAACGTCCAGCTCAAAAGTTTACAAGGAGACCAAACTTATGACCATAAATCAACTATACATCTATCAAACATGCATACTTATAAAAAAAGTATTAAACAAAACCATTCACACGTCTATCAACCTTACACAAACAAAACAAATCACAAAACGTTCAACCCGGCGAGCCAGCTATATTGTGTTGCCGAAAACTCGGACTAATTATGGTAAGAAAATGTTTACTTTCGAGGGAGCACAACTGTTTAATAAACTACCTTCAAATATCAAAAGTGAAGACTCGTTAAATGTATTCAAAACTAAACTGTTCCAACATTTGTGTACTTAATTTATATGTTTATGTCAGTGTGCGACGAAATTAATTAATGTTCATTTTTTATGTTAATTTTCTCACGTAAGTGACTTTTTGTCTTTGTTGAGAAATAAATGTATTTAAACCTAAAACTAGTACTAGAAATAATTCGAAAATGAAACATTAATGCGCAACAAAAACACTGAATGTACAGAACATATTACGTATACTAAGTATACTGTGTGCAACAACTATTTTAGACTGTGACGGAGCTATACGGCACCTTACGGCTGCGTACGGCTGCGTGCGAACGCTTTCGTAAGCGGTGGATCGGCATAATGCGTACAAGTGTGCTCCTTTTCAATCGGCAAAATGCGAGAAGCCGTCGATAAGTGTGGCCCGACCCTAACCGAAGGCTTTTAATCCATGTATTCAAACCTCATTATTGGCTTAAAGCGGTTTGCGGCTACGTGTAACAGGCAGGGCCCGCTTTCTTAGCCCTTTGCAACCTTACGCGATTAAAAGTCCGTGCAAGAGAGTCAGATGAAAGATACCGTGACGGTGTTCGTCAGAGAGCGAATAGCCTGGGGCGATGCGGCCCGTGACTACCTGCAATCGAACTGTTCCAGATAATCACGATTCTCATTTAATTAAACATAGAAAATTGATGAAGCCGTTTCATTCGCATTCACCATCATTGGAATTAATTAGTGGATACAATTTGTTATCTGCTGGCTTGCGGTGTGAGGGGGGGGTATGCGCGCGCGCACTTCATTAATCACCAGCTCGTAGCTGCCTCGCGGTGTTTGATTGCTGAATCGACTCCAATCTATTCGATTGTATCAATAATTATGGTTTCACACGCCATTACTATCCACTTCAATTTACTTTGTAGGTACTTGTGCTTGAGGAACTTTGTTTAAATAAATTGGCTGCCGACGCTCCCACAATGCGGGGCTTCATCAATCCTTTCTTCAATTAATCCGGTTTATTGGTTTCATATAATACATTTAATTTCTTCCTCAATCAATCTGGTCCGCCATTACGGTTGTGGAGCAGTCGTGCCACATCTGTCTCAACTAATAGCAGTCGTTAAGATGATAGTCGATGTGATTTGAAATTGGAACATGTCGCTGCATCATACATCGTCATGTTATTTATTAAAAATCTTATGTTTACAAGAAAATTATTTTTTTTTTTTTTTTTTGTATGCCATTGTTTATTGAGATTTGAGATAGTTATTAGCAGCTCTATATTCTCTTATCTACAGTGTGACACACACTAAATACAATATAAACGGGCAGTGATTGTGATTGGTTGTTTTGTTTGACTATAGGAAGTGGCAATTGAAAACTCAACAGAATTTAGTTCTGCTTGCCCATTCCTTATAATTTGTTTTTCTATCTCTACTATAGTTTTTATAGAGAAACTAGCGGCCCGCCCCGGCTTCGCACGGATTGATTAACACATCAACTTCAAAATGGAGGAGACTCTCTGTTCGTGTTTCAGCATTTTTAACACGTTTTATTAACTCGCTTTCTTGTCTGTCTGTTTGTTTGTTCAGTCCGAATCTTGCAACTCATTTTCGGAGCACGTGCTACTCGTATCATTCGATTGTGCTGAAATTTAGTACACTTAGGTATGTAACCTCGATGACAATGCAATATTATTATATCATGGAGCTGGTCTGATCTTCTTCTTCTGCTTATCGAGTCGATTCGGTGACTATATAGTGGAGGACCAGTACTCCGCCACAGACACGGCTGCGTCAGTGACATTGTACAGGTCCTCGCGTGTGCAGGTGCTAGGACACGCTGGGCAGGATAATAAATGGGCCATTGTTTGAGGAGAGATGACACACAGACATTCACTATCTGAGCCATAACCCCACCTTTGCATATTTTCTTTACTTCGGCGGACTTGGGTCCGGAGTCTGTTTAAAGACTTCCACGTCGGCCAAGGCAGATTATGCCCATGGGGGAGACTCTCTGTCAAGGGATTGAGCGAAGCTGTGGGATATCTCTCCTTCCATATAAGTATTTAGCTGGACTTGAGAGGATTCTACATTTAATGGAAGCACTTGTTTCATGAAATTGTGCCGGCTTTTTAGTCTCCGTGTCACCGGCATATGGGAATACATGGGGTGCCGCGGGTCAGTGTCTTTTTTGCCTCGTTCGATGGAGCTTGCTACATCTCTGCAAACATCTGGAGGAGCAATGCCAGCAAGTGGATACAGCATCCCAACAGGAGTTGGTTTCAGACAGTCTGTGATGATTCGGCATGTGTCATTTAGGGCTGTATCCACCAGATTTGCATGTGCAGAGCGGCTCCAAACCGGGCTGGCGTATTCACCCGCTGAAAACGAAAAGGCTAAGCCAGTTGTCCACAAAACTGGAGGTGAGGCTCCCTATTTGGTGGAAGTTAGTAAGGCGTAGGAGATTATTACGGGTGCCCACTTTCTGCTTGGTATTAAAGCAATGTTGTTTATATGTGAGTGCTCTGTCTAAAGTAAGACCAAGGTACTTAGGGTGGGAGCAGTGGGCAATCGGTACGCCTTCCCATTGGATATTAAGTGTACGCCTGGCTTCACGGTTGCGCAAGTGAAAAACGCAAGACTGAGTTTTGGACGGGTTGGGTCTTAAGGAATTATCTTTGTAATAGCAGCTGAGGGTTTTAAGTGCTTTGGTTAAATTCCTTTCTTTGGTTAAAGTGTTTGGTGTGCAAGGCTGGTCGTTAGTATAGATATTAAATAGCAGTGGGGCTAATACGCTACCCTGCGGAAGGCCGTTTTTTTGAGATCTCCATCGGCTTTTTTCTGAGGAGTGGTGGACTTGAAAACGCCTATTATGCAGTAGTTCGCTTAGTAACATTGTGAGTACATGGTCTCCGGTCAGATCGGTTACCTTTCACAGAAGCCGTTTTATATTTACTGTGTCATACGCAGCCGACAAATCAACAAACACTGCGCCTGTGACATGAGCTAGTTCAAACCCGTTCTCAAGGTGTTGTGTGAGATTGAGGGTTTAATTGCAACAAGATTTACCAGGACGGAAACCAGCTTGTTTGGGTATGAGCTCAGGGTCCACGATGTTTGCTAGGCGGTTGAGCAGCATTCTTTCCAGTAACTTGAACGTATGACACAGCAAAGATATCGGGCGATAGCTTTTGGGATCGTCACTAGCCTTCCCAGGCTTTAATAAACCAATCACCTTGGACTTTCGACAGAGGCGTGGTATCCGTGCAGAGTCCAGACAGTTGTTGAAAAGTTGTAGCAATCAGGAGATGGCTACAGGTCCTAAGTTTTGTAATTGCTCAACAGAAATATTATCGACCCCAGAAGCTTTACCAGGTTTAAGGAATTTTACTGCTGTAATTATTTCTGTGAGAACGAAGGACCTGCTGACAGTATAGCCAGTGTCTGGACAGCTGCTGATCTTGGGTGTTGCAGTTTGCCAACATTTTGATTTTCCATTTAACAAAAGTTGGTGGGCCACTTGGTTAGCTGTTACCTGACCCGGCGTGGACGCTTGTGTTGCCAGTAAGTTTGCGGATCGTTGTCCAGGCTTTTTTGCTGTTGTGGGTCAGGTTTATGCTGGTTACCATGGCTGTCCATCTTTCTCGTTGAGTTTTGCCGATTTGCGAAAGTAAAATCTCGCCCATCTCAATGGTTTCTTCTGAGAAGGGGTCATCGGCGAAAAGTTGGTCGTACTGCTTGAGAAGGTCGGCGGACTCACGGGACAGCCCGGGAACATACGAAGTACGACAGCCTCGCGGAATGTATTTTCAGGATGCGGACGCAATTACTTGAACAAACTGATCATAGTTCTCAGGAGTTGGAGGGACCATCGTGAGGGCGTCATCAATACTCTTTGCGTATTGTTCCCAGTCAGCTTTTAGGTAATTGAAGCGGCGTTTGAACGGTACGGTGATAGGACGGACAATGGACTGTATGGTGCACATCAAAGGTCTATGTTGGGTTCTGGGAATGGGCTGACACACAGATTTGATGCACTGTTGTGAGATGCATGAGCTTGTGAAGATAAGATCCGGGTTATATCCATGTCGCCACCGGCCGCTATTGAAAGACGCCGGTAGCTTGGCGTTATGGATCAGCGTCAAATCAAGTGCATCTGCCCATTCTTCAACTGCCTGGCCATTCGTGTCCGTTTCCCGGTAGCCCCATGTTGTGTTGTGACTGTTAAAGTCGCCCACAATAACTTTGATTTTATGATTGTCAAAATTATTGGGTTTGTCGAAATAGAATGGGACGCCAGGTGGTTTATAAATAGATGTAACCGTACAGTTACCAAGGTCTATGGTAATTAGTTCGACCATCTCTGTGGAAGAGCTGCAAGTGGATACCACCTTGGCGTTCGGGTTAATAAACACGGCACTGCCATGTTTTGGGTGAGGTATTTCCGCCACCAGAGTATAACCATTTATAAAAGGTCTAGCATGGTCTTCACCTCTGTGGGTTTCTTGGACGCATATAACGCTAACCTTGTTTTTGAGGCAAATTTCGGAAAGTATTTCCGATTCTTTGTTGGAGAATCCCTCAATATTAATTGAGAAAACAGTCAGAGCTGAATCTGGAACCAGGTGTTTATTTGCCTTAGGTAGCCTTGAGAAAGGCTTTTTTTTGGCTCTGAGTAGAGCCGTTAAATGCATATTATTTGCCATCGAATCGTGGTGAAAGCATCAGCCAATCTGCGTTACCGACTAAGCTGTCCACGCAGATTGTTGCCCGGGGTGCGCCAGACGCAAAAAGAGAAATATCTATTGCGCCAACTCGGGGAGGCTTCTTTCGTGCACCCCGTAGTCTGATGATGGAGCCGGAAGGTGGCCATAGGAACTTCTAAAATACACAACACAACCTCGTCGTGTACAGGCTCGTTGGATTTGTCTTGACAAGATCTTTAGTCATACGTGATAAAGGGGCTGAATTCTAATACATAGAGTTTTGAGAAACACGGTTATGAACGTATTTGTGCTTCAAAATCTACTCCATGCACCCCACGTTTTTCGTTTTAGAGTACTACACCAATAAAAATGTCAATAAAAAATATTTCATTCTTTTTAGGGCGGTAAAACGTGATATGCAAGGACGTTTAAACAGCGTGATTGTTAAAAAAATGTTTTTACTTTATAATTATTTTAAACATCTATTCTAAGGAGGGGGGCCCCTTAAATCGGGATTTCAAAAACATTTTGGAACTTGAACCGAATAATTCAGTCTGAATATAATTTTTCAAATTCCTTACTTTCAAAATGCTTGACATTCCATACAAAAATGTAATCCCTACTTCCCTTTTAAAATAGGGATATCGAAAAAATGCTAAAATACATGTCAGTCATATGAATTATTAATCTTAGCCTAAATCCAATTTTCAAGTTCCTAACTTTAGAAATGACAGAATATAACATAAAACATTTAATCCCTACTTTCCCCCTCAAAATAGGGATTTTGATAAAATGCTAAAACATGTGTCAAATGATTTATGATCCCATCTTTTAAAATGGCGGACTTTCATACAATCTTGAATCCCCTTTTTTCCCCCCTTCGGGGGGAATTGTCCAAAATCCCTTCTTATTGCTTGCCTCATAAATGTAACCTACTGTGTAAAGATGTGTCTAGCTTCAGTAGTTTCGGCTGTGCGTTGATGTGCCAATTAGTCAATCAGTAGGGACTTCTCTCTTTATAATAATAGTATAGATATAGATAAATAGGTAACAAGGGAAGAGTGTTAACGGTTTAGTAATTTTTTTATTTTTTAACTTTTGAATGAAAGGAACCAGCAGCATAGTGTATTTCATGGTGCTAGCCCACGGCGCGGCTCGCGTGCGCCTGCGCAGCCTGCGCGGCCGTGCGTGCGCGCACGGTAATCGGTTATTGTTCGACCGCGGGGTAAATGGTACTGGTAGTCCCTACTCCCGAACCGTATTTAAATTCAGTCGCTCTTCTTGAACTTAATAATTCTGGCAGACATGGATTGAAGACGTGTGTGTGTGTTCTTTTGAGACTAATTGTTGAATTCAGTCTGAAAACTGTGAATCGATGGATACTTTTTCACCAAAAACTCATAATACGTCCCCACCAAGGGGCTCGAGCCTAGCCTGAATTAGGGTGATCAGGCCTTAGTCGATCACGCTGGCCCAATGTTCCAATCTAATTTCTTCATCCATCCCCTATCTGTCACTTTGCTTTTTCTGTTTGTCAAAAAGAAATTTGTGTCAGCCAGGATCAGTCGCGTTAGGATTACTCAAAGGAGGAAGGAAATTACGAAAAGAGTTCGGAAAGGCTAACTTTCGCCGACGCACGTCTATGGGAGTATTCCGAATCAAATTTCACGGCTCAAAGTACTGACAGCGATTACTCGCGGAGCGATTCAGAAATCGCGATAATACGGCTCATGAGCGAAATCAAAACGGAACGGCGTTTGAGCGCGCTGAAACTGCTTATAACTCAGTCTTGCCAGATGTTGATTACCGTACCAAAACTAGCAAAATTCTAAATTATTATACGTATTAAAAAAGTATCGTACAGCTGTGAAAACAGCACTTTTCGCATGGCTAGTACCCAAAATATGCGAATTTTTAAAAATTGAGATGTAAATAGGCACATGAAATTAAAAAAATACAAAAAAGAATGTTTGATATTTATATTTATATTGTATCAGATTGACTATGATATTATCTTATGTATGTATGTACCTGAGTCAAAACTATCGTAATATATTACATAACCTACTCGATACTTTTATTATCGAACATCTGGCAACCCTTACTTACAAAACTGATTGATTGTAATTTATCACTATTTCATAATTGAATAACGTGTTTTTAATTTTGTTCAACCAAATAAATATAAGACACGTTAATTTTACATTCAAACATTAAACATTTAACTTTTAAAAATAAATAAACAATATGTCAAAGTCGAATTTGACATTACGCTTACGAGAATTTCGCTCTGGAGCATGGGCGCCGTTAGCGGAAGATAGCGGCGGTCATGACGCAATCCGTGACGTCACAATGGCTGCCGTAATCCCACTGACAGTGATTCGGTACACGGTTTTGGATACTCAAAGTGATTTTAGCGCAAATCGGAACGCGGCCTATATTCTTTGGCAAACTGTCAGCGCGGTCAACGATCAGAAAAATAAATAAATATGGGTTTTACCTCGGAGGAATTTTCCTCCGAGGGTTTTACTCGCTGCTGAATACTGCTGATAGTAATTCGGTACGCGCTTTGATCATCGCTTAGCGCCCTGCGCGTCCAATACAATGATGCGTTCAGGGCGCTATTGCGGCTGCCGCGATGGTGTAGTGCCAGTGGGATGTTCGCGGACGCGGGCGTGGACAGCTTCCGAGCAGTGATGCGCTCGCGCTGCGCCGCGGCGCTGCGGAGGGTGCGCGACAGCCGCAACAGTTTCCTGCACTCCTGCATGTTGTAGCCAGTTTGCACGATGATGGTTGTTTTGTTGGGCATTGGACAAAACAACACAAAATCATGACCACCTACACCTGAGTGTGACTGTGTTGGTTTAAATTTTATTTTAATTTTAGTTTTGTTTTTGGTATTTTTGTTTTTTTAATTTTGATTTGATTTTAATTTTGATTTTAATTTTAGTTTTTAATTTTGGTTTTTAATTTTTTATTTTAATCGTGATTTTAATTTTGATTTATTTTTATACTATGGACGTTAGTCTGAAATAAAATTATTTTATTTTATTTATTTTTCATTTTGAGTGCACTTAAATCGATTTCAGCGTGTCTCGAAACGCAGCGGGCATTCACCGCAACAGCCGACATCAGTCGCGCGACGTTGACGGATGCCTGCGGTGGTGTCTCAGATGTCTTCTCTATCTCTTTTAGCAATACCTAAACGGTTGACCTTTAAATTGGTGAAGTGAGTAGGTGGATGCTGCGTTGTGATTCTAACAGAAATTTTAATTTAATAAACCTGAAATTATCGTTATATTTCAATTATTAAATGCTGAACATACAACGAATATGCGATCCATTATGAATTGTTTCTATGGCTATTAATGTGATGATCAAAGTATGGTTTTGGTATCCTGGTAGGCTTAGCGCTAATGGTGTACTTGTAAAAAATCACTGTAAATTCATTTTTCAACTTAAAATATGTTGAACAGTCCGATCCCCTATTGATGATTTCCTAGAGTCATTTTGCATCTTTCTGTATATACCAACATTTTTTCGTGTACTTTTCTGAGCTATGTTTAAATTTATAAATCCCCTACTCATGGAAAAGTAAGATTAAAAATGATTTCATTTAGAATCACCATAAAAATATATTATGCTGGTACGAGTATAAAAGACATCAACGCAAGCAGTTTGACATTTCTGAAGAATTTTAAATCTAGGTATTAAAAACGTTTTTAGTTGTGAACCTTTATTACAAGTACATATTTTTTTTATCGAAAACAAGTTCAATAGGACAGATCGAGCATAATTCGAGTTGAGTATATCTTGTTCAGAATCGAGGCCGCTATTTACTGTAAATAACCTATTTAGTTTGATCTTTGTTCATTAGTGTTTGAATTACTTTAAAGAAGCAGTATAATAATGCTTTAGATGGCTCTGGCAATAGTAAGTACAGATAATGCAGCAATGTGTCTATAGAGTTCTTTGGAATATCGTAATAGGATACGAAATAACCTCTTATGAAGCTACTTTGAAGTAGATTGTTCATCTATTTGTGTAATAGATGGTATTGGTAATTAATACCTATTGCAACTTATTTCGTCATGCATACGTTACAGTTAGGTCCACATCCTTCCTCTGCAGGGTGAGCAGAGCTGGCACTCAGAAAGGTTTTTAAGATGATGATTTTTTGAGAAATTAAATAACACGTTATTTTTGGTTTAGATTACAAATAAATTAGTGAAAATCGCAAGTATTAAATATAATCCTGTTTTAAATTATTACAGCGTGAACAATCGTGGAAGTTTTATAAATGACTATAGCATCATATTGGTAAATATACAATTTAATCAAACTTTTGTACTAAGTATGCTATTTTTTTTATGATTAAGTCCTATTTTTTGCCTAAAGCACAGGGATATCCTAGTTCAAGCATTTTTGTGTTATTTTATCCCTATTGGAATGTTTAGTCGATAATATTATTTGTAAAATAAGTATATTGATAAATTATTAGGTATTATTATTTTTATATGTATTAACAGTAATTATTAACCGAGTAGTATAAAACCTTGAACAATACTCCCATACGTTTTGCACTAAACGGTATATTTTGAGCTGTTGTTGAACGTTCATGCGCGGGCGTAGAGTGCGCGCGCGCTGACATCTCGCTGTGACAGTTGACAAGTGACAGTTATTACTCACTGCGACACTCGAATTAATAACACCGGATTAACTCCACTCTTCTAAAGACAATGTGCCTCTCGAGCTCATATACAGCACAAAGCTGTAGTCATAATGCGATTAGCGCTTAGAGACGCGCTGAAAGGGACCGAGCACACAAAGAACGCTAAGAATGATCTACAGCGGTGTTTCTGGTATTTCCAGGGGTTTTACTATGCTATACATACTCACATAGGTACCTACCCATTTCACAAGGCAGTAATTTACAAGTACATTTGTATATAACATATGAGTAGTTTACTGCACACGGAGAAAACTTTATACATAATATAGGTATTTAAAATATCGAAGAAGTGTACAAATAAGGCCTCATGACCTTTTTACTCTCTGCGTAGTTTTTTTATAGCGATATTATTTCCTTCACCATAAATGTAAAGTCCTCGCTAAAACCATGAGATATTATTATTTTCGTATAGCAACATTAGTAACAGTTAGTGTAGGTAATTGAAGATACTTTTAAATCTTGATATTTTTTATGCCAGTGAGAGTAGTGTGTTTTATTTCCTCTCGCTTAGTGTCAATTCCGCTCCCGTCAACTGCGCACGTAATTAAAAACGCAATTTAGTATTTTTTTTAATTAAAAAAACTAATACAATGGCAAGAAGCATTTTTTTAGCTATTGAAGCTGTTCTTCTTTAAATATGTGTAAATTAAATATGTGGGGACATCTTCACACACGGCCATCTGATCCCAAACTAAGCAGAGCTTGTACTATGGGTACCAGACAGCTGATATACATTACATAAATAGATAAATACATACATATATAGATAAACAACAACCAGACACAAGGCAAACACAAGTGCTCATCACACAAATGTTTGCCCTGGGCGGGATTCGAACCCGCGACCCTGTGCGTCGGAGGCAGATACACTACCACCTGGGCTACGGAGCCGTCTTTTTCTTCTTGAAGACTGAAGATGTGCCGCCATGGAACCGCTGAAGCCTGAGCTATGCTGACCCTGGACGCTGGTGAGTGGGTTTTTGACTTCCTATTTTCACTGTTTTTTAGGAGTTTCATCTTAGCTGTCGTTTCACGTCGCTCCAGAACACAATTTTATTCCTCGATTTGCGAGGGATTGTGCAATAAGAGTTGACCAAAACGCAATCATATTAGCTGAAACGTCCACTACTAAACAAAGCATCCTTTTTGAAATTCAGATGAGTATATTGGTACGTGGCTAAGAGTGTATTGAACCGTGATCAATTTAAGAGGCAGAGGTAGCCGGTATACCACCGATTCTCTGGAGGTCTACACCCTGTTTAATCCGCATCTGAACCTCCGTGTATCTCGTCCAATCTGCTGCGTTATTCAGCCGCAGCTATTCCGCAGCGTGTACGCTACGAGGACATTTGCTATTACAATGCGCTCGCGCATACGACGTCGCCCGCAACACGCGCCGATAACAACTGATTTCAATATCATAAATATTTTTATAGCTGATCTTGTCTTTACCGTGAAATCGCAGTTGTAAAATCACTATACTATAGTGATTCAAAGTGCAGGTTTGTGTCTTAAATAATAAATCTGCAAAATTGTAAGTATAATTCAGTTTTGTTTTTTTTTTACCATAATAATAGATAATCCTATATGAGCTTCGAGGATTAAGCTGCAAAATCTATTAAAAAAAACTGTGTCTTCAATATTATGAACTCTATCGCTGATATGAAATACCAATAATTGCTTATTGAAAGGAACCTTCATCCTGCATCCGTGATACGCTGAATGATATCCAGCTCATATCTGAGGCAGCAGGTGCTGTTCTAGGCTCCTCTAACATGCATAATGGATGCGCAGGCGACGCCAATAAACATTGTATTCAAATCGGGGTTTGAGTCGGTGGTGGTTTGCAAGCGCGATGTCGGTGCGTTATCGACGACATCGCAGGAGGCAGTGGCAGCCGGAGGGTGCACTAAAGGCACTAACTATGAGCCACTAAGAACTGTAAACTGCTGATTATTTTATCTAGGTAAATAATAAATAAATAAATGTGTGGGGAACGCACGACCATTTGATCCCATACTAAACAAAGCTTGTACCATGGGTATAGATGATATAACATTACATAATAGATAAACAACATCCAGACACAAGGCAAACACGCAAGGCAAACACAAGGTGCTCATCACACGAATGCTTGCCCTGGGCGAGGTTCGAACCCGGTTCCCTGTGATTTGAAGGCAGGCGTACTACGAACTAGGCTACGGAGCCGTCAACGTCACGGAGTGCTTTTTTTTTGTCTTGACTGTAATCTTGGCCGTATAGCCGAAGCAGCGCTAGTCTTTTAGTTAAACATCGTATTTTTTTAATAGCCCTTTTTAGCTGTCCCGCTGCTGGGCAAAGGCCTCCCCTCTTTCCTTCCACTGATCTCGATCTTGGGCCACTGTTATTGTATCAATTTTGCCATAGGCTTAGATAGATGAAATAATCGAGTATTTTTTATTAACATGGAAAAAGTTGAGATCACGCAGACATAGTCACTTGTGGAAAGCTTGTTATACATAGGTGTGTAAAAACACAAAATACATTTTCCTTTTGAAAAAGTAAATCGGAGCAACAAGCCCACAACCTTAACCAAGTATTTAATCGATGCAGTTTACGCTTCCTGTTCAATCTCTAAGCGCAGAAGATTGTAGTTCAGTTGTGGACCAACCGCACCATCGAGAGAAATGACCAAAACCGCAGCGACCACAGGCATCTCCGTGGCCATGTGCACTTCATGTACATTAGCCGAGACACGGCCATCGCCGCAAACGTTTAGCTGCTGGCAAAAACTATCCCGTTCGTGTGAATTTCCTAAAGACTTATTAAAAATTAAAGTAGCCAGATCAAAGTAAAAAAATAAAATAATTTAGTCCAGCAGTGGACTGCAATTGGCTGATTGATTGATTGATTACAGAAAAATTATCGATCGGATTTTAATTTGACCAACGAAAGGTGTTTTTGGTAACTAGAAAAAGTAAAAAAGTTTTTGAAATCATCACAAAATTATCAGTCCACTGCAATAGTTACAAGTACACGAGTCCGATGAACGTTAGTTCGAATGTATGCTAGACCGTCACGTTTTAAGTTTATATTACTTCATTCCATCATCCACATCCATTCATCTATTCGCTTTTTTTTGTTTATGTGTGCGCATTCAAAGCTTCACTATTTAAGCGCGCAACGATGCGCAGTTAGTACCAGTGTACGACTGAATCGGGCTCCTATATTCTACTTTAATACTCTAAACTCACCCCCCAACTGTGAGGCGGGGTGAGGAAGCGCGTAAAAGCGGGAGGGGGTAAGTGTCCATTCTGTACATAGTATAGTATAGCACGCAGCACTATATTAAATTCGCTGCTATAACGTCCCTGATTTTGAGCTTTCTGCGTCCAGTCACATCCAGGTTGTAGTGCCATTATTACCATGATGGATGAGCACCATGTTATGTGTGTGGTTCTGTAGTTCATTGTGGATATTAAGTATACCAATGTGTATTGAAAATTTACATTGGCTTCATAGTTCAAATATTAAGTAGGTACCTAAATCAGAAAAAGCGGCCAAGTGCGAGTCGGACTCGCCCATGAAGGGTTCCGTAGCAGCAAGTAACATATGGTTGATTTAATGAAAGGTAAATCGCGGTTCTTCTTCTTCATCATGTGGGTTGTAAAGTCGACAACCAACCTCACAAACCCTAGTGTCAGTGTTACAGAACCGCCAAAGGCCACTGACTTGGCTCGTGTAACGACTAGATAGTAGCCGCGGTTTACGATTTACGATTTATGACGTATTAAAAAAAAACTACTTACTGGATCTCGTTCAAACCAATTTTCGTTGGAAGTTTCCATGGTAATGTACATCATATATTTTTTTAGTTTTATCATTCTCTTATTTTAGAAGTTACAAGGGGGGGGGACACACATTTTACCACTTTGGAAGTGTCTCTCGCGCAAACTATTCAGTTTAGAAAAAAATGGTATTAGAAACCTCAATATCATTTTTGAAGACCTATCCATAGACACCCACCCCACACGTATGGGTTTGATCAAAAAAAAAATTTTTGAGTTTCAGTTCTATGTATGGGGAACCCCCAAAATTTATCATTTTTCTTCTATTTTTGTATGAAAATCTTAATGCGGTTCACAGAATACATCTACTAGCCAAGTTTCAACAGTATAGTTCTTATCGTTTCCGTAAAAAGTGGCTGTGACATACGGACGGACAGACAGACAGATAGACAGACATGACGAATCCATAAGGGTTCCGTTTTTTGCCATTTGGCTACGGAACCCTAATAAATGTACTAGCCCATTACTGTTTTTTCCCTCACTGACTAACTATTAATTAGGCTCATATCCTTATTTCCACCAAAGTGATATTCTGTGCCAAAATTATAACATTAATAAGTATAGTGGGTGCGGCCTTGAACCCGTCACTGTAAATATGAGTAGGCTCTTCGTAAGCTTGTCCGGCCAGAAGAAACTCCACAAATCCCTTTAGTCCCATCTTGTAGCTAGATCAAAGCAAACCTTTAACTTTATTTGTAATAATATTTAGAAATCGTGTACATACAATTTTTCGCAAAGTAAGTAGTACCTATAAATAATTAAGGACAATCGTATCCTAGTTAATGTAAAATTATTTATTGCATACAGTCGCCTACCTAACGTTTGAGTGCGCGCACAATGGCAACGGCTCGCGCATGCGTGCGCACATTCGCCCGGTAATTGAATAACGGCACTTTGCTGTTCCAGTACGTCTTCTCCACCCCGCGACTACGAGCCACGTCGGACAGGAGTCTGGCAGAATTTACATATCAAAATCAACATACATACATAAGATCACGCTCCTATCTCTGAAGGAGTGAGCAGAGCTTTAGTGGGCTCCCAAGGAACACGCACTTAAACAACATTTGGCAATATTTGTGGTACATACACCGATCTTCACGTTTCTTAGTGCACCTACTGACTATTAGGCTCTAAACCCAAGACCCATACTTGCACAAGTACAGTGGCGAGTTAACTTAATCCGTCAACTAAACTCGGCAAATGGTAAGTAACTAACAAAATATACCACAGGCGATTGGCGAGAGCACGGGCGAACGTTTTGTGTTTTGTTCCTACTATTTACTTATCTAGGTCAAGTGGTAACTTGCTACTTGCGGAAGTGTAAAAGCGGTTGGGCAATATCCGAATACGATCCAAATCAGTGAAAATAAGGTCCAGCGTGGCCTTTTAGGGATAATAGCGTAACTCCGTGATGCTAGTTTCCTTCCTCCCGAGCCAACTGAAGCTGCTGCAGTGCTGTGGTCAGCCTTTTAGGGATAATAGCGTAACTCCGTGATGCTAGTTTCCTTCCTCCCGAGCCAACTGAAGCTGGTGCAGTGCTGTGGTCAGCCTTTTAGGGATAATAGCGTAACTCCGTGATGCTAGTTTCCTTCCTCCCGAGCCAACTGAAGCTGCTGCAGTGCTGTGGTCAGCCTTTTAGGGATAATAGCGTAACTCCGTGATGCTAGTTGGCATTATAAAACTTGTTGCAAATAATTAACATGTTATTATTTATTTAAAACGGAAACACTCACGTATAGGGATCACGTATCGTTCAATAATAAAATTAACATGTTGAAAAATAGATGTACCTATTCATTTGTAGTTTTTGTTATGGTTAAGACAATATTACTTCATTAATAAAAACTAGCGGTCCGCCTGCGGCTACGCTCTCGTTGTGTACGATTTTCCCGTGGGAATAATACGTTTTCCCGTAAAAAGTATCCTATTATCTCCATTCTAAATTACATCCAACTCCGTTGAGTAAGTAAGTACTTTAAGCGTGAAGGCGGAAAAAACATCCAAATATATTTTTACAATTATAATATTAGCGTGATAACCTAAAACACAAATACTTAATTATCATTCTTAAAAAAGTAAATCCCATGTTCTATTTTCTCATAGATTGTTTCTTACCAGCGATAGATCGAGCCGGCCAGAATTGCAGCTATCTGCTCGCATACGAGTATACGCATATGTTTTTCCTCTATGATAGTCATCGCATTCACATTATAACATTACAGATTTAACAAGCCCTGTAATAATTTACAGAAGATGATTTAAATTAATTATTACATCGCATGTTTTAACATAAATTATTTAACTGAATGTAAGATGATGATGTGAGAAAGAAGATTTTGTAAATATACTTAATAATTTTAGTGACGATTTCAGTTCAGTTTGTTCAATCTAACGATTTATTTAACTGATGCGCTGTTTTTAAAGTTTTCTATCGTTTTAACTTTTTTAATAAATATTTTTACATTATTGGTACGTAAATTTTTGGTTCGTTGTTGTTGGTCTGAAAGAAAGAGCTAACCGAATTCCAGTACAACTATTACGCTCATTTCAAGATATCAGCCAACAGTTTCATTGGCCCTCCGAACAAGCCCTAAGGTGCCCAAGTTAAACATTTTAATTTTTCCAAGAACAAATTATGCTTACCTATTTTTCTTGTAAACGGACGATATCAGGGTTAGTCAGACCGACTTGCTGGATCATCGTCATAACCCTGGCATCAGTGTACTGAGGCATCAGACAGATCCAGACACTTAATGCTTATGCGATATTCATATAGTCTTTATTTCCAGAATATGACATTTTAATTGTAACTAACATTGATAAAACAATAGAATACCAGTCTCTTTTAAGAAGAAGTAATAAGTAACCATATAGATAAGTAGTAAGTGAAAAACATTTGAAAATTATATACTTACCTACTACTTGCCGAATTTAGTTGACGGATTGAGTTAACTCACAACTATATAGGTATTTGTGCAAATTTTAATGAGCCTCAAATTTAATTGGAAACATAATTAATAGTGTTATTGATTGTTAGCACAGTTGTTGTGGTGGGTATGTGTGTGTATAGAAGTGTGTCGGTGGGTGGGCGCGTTATTTGTTTCCATTACGACGCGAGCAGCCCTGCGATCAATCATGGTGGCGTCGTCGTCGGTGCGCGGACGCCGGACGCGCCGGTGGAGCGGCCGTACAACCTTTCAATGGGGTTTATACAACCTTCAGTTTTGTTATTTGATTGCTTCATTGACCATAACTATAATTATTTAATTGTAAATAACAATTCGATTCAATATTTATAAGAATGGAAGGAAAGGCAAAGAATATGTGTGTCTTAAGAAAAAATTCACATCACAAGTGTGATGTGAAATATTCCTTTTTTTTTAAACTCAGTTAGCCAAGTTTGGCATGTAAGTGAGTGTGGTTTATAATGGGTCAGCTCGAAGACAGAAGCCATTTTTTTTTATTTTGAATTGAAAAATTTTTCTTACAGGGTATATAATGCGTTTTTTTTTCTTTATTAGGAAATCTAACAGCTTATAGAATACTTAAATTAGAGTTTACGCACATAAAGAAATACTGTAAGCCAGAACAGTTTCCACATATGGATAACGCAAAAGTCGTTATGACAAACTAGGCTAATAACAACAATGTACTATAAACAATACAAACAATGTGATGAAGTTAGTTATAAATAAGCAAGCAAGATGAAATGAGAAAACAGTCCTTAATCACAACCAATCTATCATTCGTTTTTTATTGAATTAGGTCTTTGCTCTACATAAACGGCGGCGGGCCTGATGATACACGGCATTTTCAACTGGCCTGTCACAAGGTAAGTAGACTTCTTTACAAAGTACCTTTTAAGTATTGCAGTGTCATGACCCCAATTGTTCTAATATTTTGTAAGTACTAACCTATCACTGAACATACAATATGGTACATCTGGCGGCAATTGGACTGAAGTTTAGATGAATATTATAGTATTAACTACAATCGTTATGTATTACAAAAGCCTGGAAGAAAACCACCCGATCGCCAATTATTTTTAATCGAATACAAAAACCTGTGTCCTAATTAAAATTCTTAATCCTCACGCCCACGCGCAATATCTTGCAGCGGCGTAAGTACCTTAGTAATTTATTCACGCTATAGCATTCGCGCGTCGGTCGGGGCATGCGCGCGAGCAGGTGAAACGACGCGGCCGCGCAGCTGGAGTGCTTTATCCCCGAGATAAAATAATTTAAATAACATCATCATCATGAAGGTTGCTTGGAAGAAATTGCTTATTCATCATCAACCGCATATGTTATACATTCCCACCGAGGTTCGAGCCTACCTCAGGGTAACTTAGCTCAGGGCGATTAGCTCTTGTCGACCACACTGGCGCAGTGCTTCTTGGTCGACTTTATGAAGCTTTGAATTTCTTCACAAGAGTGTGTCTGTTCTGTTCACGTTACCTCACGGTGTTTTTCATGAATGTATGGATTCGAAATTTGAAAAAAAATAAAGTTTGTGGTTGAGTTCGAACCCGCGTCTCTCCGACGGGAGGCAGCAGCCCAAGCATCTAACTTTGAATAACTAGCAAACTTTTTTTTTAGTCTGTCGCCTCTCAGGCTCGCGCGAGTGCGTACAACTCTGCGCACATTGAGACATCTGGCGTGTTTGTGATAAACTCGCCGCTGCTGTAACGTAACGGGACGCGATGCGCGGGCGCACGTGAAAGCTCTCGCTCGGAAACGCGATAAACAGTCGCGAGCACTTCGCGCAGGTTGTCCGACAAGAGAGCGAGTGGCCCCGATTCTAGAGCAACAACAACGCTTCGAACCTAAATTGGGTTCGTCTTGACAATTTTACTTGACTTACAATGAGAATAAATTATTATTAGCTAGCGGTCCGCCCGTGACTACGCTCGCGTCATGTTAGATTTTCCCGTGGGATTAAGATTTTTCCCGGTAGAAAGTATTTTATGTGTTAATCTTGGATACAAACTATCTCTATTCCAAATTTCATCTTAATCCATCCAGGCGTGAAAGCGGAACAAACATCCAAACATCCAAATATATTTTCACATTTGTAATATTAGTGTGATTAATTTTGTCATCCGAAAACGTGTCCCACGTTATAAACAAATGAGCTACTGAATATTTAAAAAGAATAAAAATGTTCTTCAACAAACATCAACAAAATCGGGTTTAAGTCATTTAAATCATCATTTTGGCCTGTGGACGTCCACTTCTGAACAAAGGTCTACTCTCTACAACGACCGGTGCGGTCCTGCGATGCACGCATCCAGCGGTCTCCCGAAACCTAGTCCACTTTGGTTTACCCACGTACGTCAAAAATAGCAGTCGTTCTGTAGGAGTCGCAATTGCAGTCGTTGCTGTAGGAATCGTGGTCAGTATGTATCCTCGTGGTGCGGGTGTCTGTCCGCGATATCGGAGCCTGGTAATATCGCTCGCTCGCGCACTGACGCCGCCGGGGAACATGACCAGAAGATTCATACTGTGTCTGACCTGATTAGCACTTGCTATCGGGTTTATTTCGTAAACTAGAGATAATATTATCATTCTGCTTGAAATTCTATATCGTGACCAAGTCCGCGCCTGCTATATCTGGTAGAAATATCGATTAATCCGTTAAAAAAATCTATGTCGTGAAGAAAGCATACGTTTTCATTAAAATTTAAAACGTTATAAACTGCGATAAGATCATTGTGTCTTGGTTGAAGTCCTGTATCGCTCTGTAGAATTTGTTCCAGGTTTGAGATCCAGAGAAAGTGGAATTCCAGATGAGGATCAGTTAAAAGTTAAAACTAAATATAGGTGTAATGAGATGATGCAGTGAGCCTTGAGCGGCTGCTGTCAGATTGAGAGCTTCTTTATTTAGAGAAATGACAATTATATAACAATATATACAACGTGTTAGCTAAATAACGTAAAACCATTAGGTGGTGGCTCAGCCTATGAAACTTTTGTTACAAACTGATCAACTGATCGAGTCAATTTGTATGAAAGTAAAAAAAATGCGAATTTAAAAAAGTTGTGGAACATTGTTGTTCAGTTTCATGAGCTAAGCTACCTTAAAGTTTTGCGTTATTTTGCTAACATGTTGTTTATAGCTTGCCAACATCTCTCATGCTCTGTTATTGTTATGCGTCAACATAAACGTGCTATTCAAAACTGTGCAACTGTGCACGTGGACCCCATGTAGTGGACCCCCTGCACGTGGACCCGTCCCGTATTTCGTCCCATTCGCAAAGCAATTTTTTTAAGTGAACACTTTTTAGAATACACAGTCCTAGAGACAAGTTACGAATGGGACGATCTGCTATTTATTCCTTAGCTATCATGCTAAAAATCGATTAGAAAAGGTTTAATTCCAAACACGTTTATTATAATTATAAGATTTGCAGCGGATTAATTAATTACAATTTACAATGCGGTTGCGTAGTCGCCGCGGGCCAGCGCCATCGAACTGACCCGCAATTAACTTTAACTAGAAGATTGTAGTCAGTAGTGATATAGGTAGATTAGAACTATTAGAAGTAGCTGGTAACTAATTAAAGCTGATTTTATACCTGTGTCGGTTTTAATTTTGGAAATACTTGCATTTTTAGATGGTGCCTTGCCTACACGTACTATACTAATTCTGTACTTCTAGAACTCCTAAAACGTTTTGTGGAACTTGTTTATTTATTTTTTTGACAGCAAACTTTTGTGATTTATAATAACTATAAAGTTCTATTTTGATTATTAGTAAGTGACATTACGTCTTCATCCGTCTCCTTTAGCACGGAAATAGTTCTGGTTTCCATTAACAGGAGCTTTAACAGCCACCTGCATTCCTGATCGCAAGGATAGGTTGATCAGCGGACAGTGTATCTGGTATTAATTGCACGTCCCTCGTGACTCCATTAGTAATAAACAAGAGTCGTGCGCCCGCGCCGCTTCCTGCTCTCCGCCTCTGCGATTGCCTCCGATCGATACTAGCGGACGGCATAATAAAAATCTGTTTCATAATGACTGAGATGACCCAGTTATTGCAAATCGATTGGCTGTTTAGAATACGAGTATTATGATGTGAATGTAATTTCCTTTACGGAAAATGTGTTTATTAAAATTTTACGTTACTTGTTTGTATATTTTCTTCCGGTGGCCGTTTTTCCCAACAGTGAGCGTGCTCTTGCAGTGAACGTGCAAACTTCTTTTTTCCTTGGCATTATTAGCTAGATTACATGTCGAAAAATTATTTTGTTAAATCTTACTTCGGATGAAGACATTTTTATCTTTTTACTTATGATGAACTCAAAAAATACAAGATAGCGTACTCATAACCACAAGACAGTTATACGAGTAGAGGTACGATAAGAGATTCAATACTTCTGTACAACCACCATACTATCAATCTACGCGCTTTCTTAAGACTTTTAAATGTTTAAACTCCCTTCTTGCCCACCATACACCTTCCGAGACCACCTGGGTGAACCGTAGAAAGTTTACTGTGTTCAAGAGAGTTGTTATGACAGCAAATCAAAGTGCAACAAGGATAGAAGGCGTTCTGGCGACACTGGTTGTAGCTGCAGGTGCGCAGACGCCGACGCATGCATTATGTATCACGCAAGTGAATCCCGCGCCGACGATGCTACTGCAGAAATGCCATCGCGCAGATTCGATTTATCATATTTTTTAACAAAATTTTTAAAAGGGCACAGGAAATATAAAACTAACAATATGAAATTTATTTGAAAGGCCTGCCCTAGTATGAACTGAAAATTCTTCTATTCTTCTTCTAAAGCATGTAAATACGAAAATGTGTAATTTTCTGTACATATTATTATTACAAAGAACGGTAATTCAAGCGCCTGCTATATATGCGCACTTTAAACCTGAAATTAACCTATCTCCCCCAAATTAAAATATCTCTATCTTAGAGGTACGTTCAATTGGTTAAATAATAGAACAAAAGGTTAGGAAAGTACTAAGACTAAGAGAAATAATACAGGAAAATAGAGTAAATTAACAAATGATCGCGATACTACCCTGCTTTAAAATAAGTATTACGAGCGTGGCGCAGGTCATCTCCCAAACTGTGGAACGTTGCGGTAGCCACCTGTGCTGCCACGCGGCAGTTGCGCAACCGACGACGCTGAACCACGGAGATTGTCTCCGTGCGCTGAACGTATGCGTGCGCGGGCGCATCTTAATCTGCGTCTCTCGTGACCGCGGCTATTAACGCGCAATTAACGCGTGCTTGCCGATTCGTCACTTATCGGACTCGTCACAAAAACTATTTTCTTTAAACCGCCATCCAATCGCTACTAACTCGCCACATACGCCAGCATCATCACTGCACACTATCGCTGTTTTGTGGATGATGGATATAATAATGAAAAGTTCAAGAAATACACACATTAAAAATGTCTAGGGATTAACTTCTTATCTTCACAAAAAAAAAACAGTAATCCGTTTATATCGGTGTCAGTGATAAACAATCCATTTCTACCTCCTAATTCTGAAAGAGTAAAGACAGTCTTATTCAGGTTCAGTAAGAAACGTAACATAAACGTTTTACTATTATTTTATTTTTTGTGAAGAAATAAACACTTTTGATGAGTGTATTTAGTTCAGAGACTTAAAAGATGTTTAAAAAAAATTGTAACAAGTTGGGATTGTGACGAGTCAGGATAACTCCAATTAATCTTTCCCTCCCCTCTTCTTCTGTTTTCCCCTGCCACGTCCTAGTGATGATTTACGAAGACTGTTCATTTACTAGTGCGGCATGCAAATGCCGAGTTCCTAGGATGCCTGATATTACTCTATTAAACCTCCGATAATAAATGCAGCTCTTCACTCCCTCTCTGCTGGACAAGGTTATGAGAAGCCATCAACTCTTTATTCAGTATTCATTGAAAAATTAATAGTTTTATTTGTATTACGTTTGGTTATTTATTTTTAGTTGATTTTGATTTTAGAAATATTAATCTAAACACTACAACAGATAAAAGGAGACTTTATGGATTGGAAAAAGAGTTAATTTTTGTTTTTTGTACCTATAGTTATTGGAACAAAAATTTTGCTCACAAAGATTTTTTTTTAAGATATTTAAGAAAAAGCTTTGCTGATGCGTGGTTACCATTTTGCCATAAGGTATTTTTTTATTGTGGGTCATGTTGTAATTTAATACCTGAACGTTTCGAAACATTACATTATCTATAGATTATTATTGTTACAGATATCTAATAATTATAAAGCAGAAAATTAAAAATTAAAAAAGCAGAAAAAAAAGAGTCCGTCAACCTTTCACAGAGCTTGGTGGCATAAATTGGTAATGCTCCTGTTTCTGGCCCGGATAGCCAAGGAGATGCAGGTTCGAGTCTTGTCCAAGAACGTCAAAATTTTTAATTTTCTGATTTATAATTATTTTTATATTTGCAATGCCAGCGGAGAGCGAGTATGAGAATAGGGTCATATAGTGGTTCTGAAACCAAGAGAGGAGGAAGAAAACTGAATTTATATTTAATAAGGGCGCCATGTCTCCTTCTAGTAAAATCAATTTTTGTGTTGAAAAGAAAAGAATAAATTGATTTAAATACAAGTAGAAATATGGCACGAAAGTTATCAAATAAAAGTAAATACAACACTTAAAATAAACTTATGACCTGTAAGACGAAATACTATAAGTTTAAACTGCCTATAAGATATAAGATATACTTACCTGTTTTAAAACCTTGCCTAAATAAGCAACATAAAGAGTAGATGATTCCAGAGCAATTTAAGTTAAAATTTAAGTTAAATTTTTACTCTTTATGCTAGATTGTAATATTTTTTTTGGATGTCTAAAGGCAAACCAAATAATATATATATAAACGTTAGAAACTAAAATCAAAATATTTTGTGAAAAACTTAAAGCTTTATTAATCAAATGCTATTACTCAGTAAACGAATATTTAGAAGATGATTTTGGTAGATTTAAAACACTTTAAGGATGGGTTTTATCATTATAATTGTGCATGATATAATATAGGTAGATTAGACATAAATTATGATAGATATATTTTTGAAATGCTAGTTATAACATTACTAATTAATATACTAATTCAAATTATTTTATATGAAACTGTCAATGAAATATCTTAAAAGTTTTAACCTATTAATCAAATCAAATTGTAATCTTTAAACTCATTTAGAATTGTTTTGCAGTGCCCCGGCGGGGTTCAAGTATATGACTTAGCATTATATAAAATCTATTACGCAATACGATAATACATGAAAGCAAATAAATTAATAATAATAATAGGAAAAAGCTCATTTTTCAGCGCTTAAAATCGATAAAACATACAATTGTGTACTCAAGCCTACACTTTTGTTTTATTTAGAGCGATCGGACCTAGTTCAGATAGATCCTTAAAATATTAACTACGAATTCTTTGCAATCGTGCGAGAAACAATTACGCTTTAAAACTTCAAAAACAATGGCGTCAGTTCTCTCAGGAACAAACCGATCAGAATATGGGTGCACGGGGGGGCTAATGATAGTGACTCCATAAAGTGAGAGGCGCTGGACTGACTGACCGGTGTTCGATGGTCGTTGCGGGGTCCACCGGGGGAGGGGGTGCAGGCGGGGAGGGCCGCGGGCGAGCATTAATTGGCAGGTAGGCGATATCGTTATTAGCGTAGTTTCGGCGTCACGCTACTGCTGCGTCTGCGTCATTGGTGCACTCCCAATGCTCCTTTTCTCGACTATATTCATTTTAATCCTTTAATTATTAATCATCAAAAATGTCTTCAACAACTCATACTGACCGAGGGGCTCAAGCCGACCCTAATTTAGGACGATCAAATAAAATAATAAAAAAAGGTACAGGTATTAATTAAAGGCTTTAAATATTAATTTATCGAATAGATACAAGATATTATTTTCCCACGGGAATATCAAAAACTTTCCTTGCCTCGTTCAGAACTCCCAGCACTACACATCTCCATGACAATACCGTTTCAATACCATCGCGACGTGCGTGCGCATGTGCAGGATTCAATTGGTCAGCCATTTGCATTTACATGCTAAGTGCAATTCCTTCTTATTGATAGTTAACGAACCGACGACAAACCAGGCGGCTCTTACATTACAATAGATAAAACAAGCCGAATGTTTGTAACCAACTTAAAATGCGCCGTGAATATTAATTTAGAAGTAGATGTAAAACAAAAGTAGTATGTTTTTAGTTTACTATTTAAGTACCATCACTTTGAAATATCAGACCTATGAAGTATTTTATACCTGCTTGGGCTATGATATGTGATTGGGCCATGCTTGGCGTAGTATACATTAGCCTGATATATTATTATTGTGAATGTATGCTCAAATAAATAAAAATAAACAAGTTAAATATTTACTGTTATTAATTGAAATCGGTCTACTTAGTGAATAATGTCTCACGACAGTTAATGAGTAAATATTCTAATTATATATTCAAATTATTTAATAGGTGTAAACGGGAAATAGCCGCGCTGCCGCCGCCGCCGCCGATGGGATCACGCGAGCGCCGACAACTCACCGATTTTACCAAAATACTGCTCTCGCGCACCCCTCTCCGCTCCCCTCTCCCGCCCGTGGCTACTGCGCCCGCTCCGATCATCCCGGGTCCCGCAGGCAGGTAGGCCAGGTGCGGGTTCGATGCCGGTCAACCCGCCTCCCTTTTAATTTAACCCGTTACTCCAACCCTAGCATCAATAAAATTAGTAAACGCAGAATGTTGTTCGGAAGATTCCTGTTATTTTGGCGGATCTACAGTCGTTATATTATTTACAATATTAAAAGAACAAGATTTTAGAAAGATTTAGAAGTTATACTTATAAAAGCAGAGGCTTAATGTAGAGTGTTTTGAAACTATTCTATCAATTTAATGGTGGAGACTTATTTGAAAAAAAAAACAAAAAGTGGTAGCTTATAAAACTTAATAAACTATGCGTGTAACAAATTCTAATAAAAATAATATGTATCTTTGTAACAGTAGTTTAAAATATCTACTTCTTAGTAGTCAGTCTTCAGCGTAAGACGAATCACCATCGCGGCCACAAGAGACCCGTTTTGTTTTTTCATCTTTATTTTATTTCTTTATAATATTATGATTTGGAAATGAGTCATCATCATCATCATCGTGTGGGTTATAAGGTCGACAACCGACCTCACAAACCCTGGTGTCAGTGTTATAGAGCCGCCAAAGGCAACTGACATGGTTCATGTGACGACTAGATAGTAGCCGGGACCAACGGCTTAACGTTTTACAAATAAATTAAAAGACGGACTTGATTAATCAATTTACGATTAAATCCACTGTCAGGAGCTCGGGCGATTTAATAGTGAAACAGAATTAGTTTTATTGACGAGAGCTAACGAATCGTGACGTGACGTCACCTACCACACCGTCCGAGCTTAGGATATCAGCACAGAACATAAATGGTTGAATAAATAAATAATTAATAATAATAATTAGTAATTCTGTAATTACTGTATGTTTCTGTCTGTGTGCAATAAAGTATATTTCATTCCTTCATTAATTCATTCAATAAATAAACATATAAAATACCTCTTTATAATGTTCTGTGGATATTACTATATAGATAATACTATATAGAAAGCTCATGCGTGTATGTATTAATTTTGTTGTTTATGGTGCATTAAGTTCAACAACCTAAGTTTATAAATCTTAAGGAAAAAGTTACCAAAAGTTACTGAAAGTTGGGTGATGTTAAAAAAAAGTTAATCCATGCATAACTATTATGACTTTAGTTACTCTTCAGTGGCTTGAACGTTCGAAAAGTCTTCATAATCATTCAATTCAAAAAGCTTCATAACATTTCCTTAAGGTAGTGTTTCACGCTACGAGACTGCGCGCACGCAACGTCGTCATCGTAACCGTCTTGTAAACCAGGCGCTCTCACGAGGTGTTCTCGCACTGCCACAACTGTAGAGATATCGCGCGGAAAACACATACTTCAATACATACTTGCACTGCACATATACAGACTATACTGTTGCAATGCAGCTGGCATGCGCTTGATCACTTTCCTGGTAGAAATATTTAGCTTAGAAGCGGCATTCCTGTCGACTATTGATTGAACCGTTGTTGGCTGAATGCCAGCCTCTCGTTTGTGTTAGATAAATCACTCGGCTTGGGCTCTTGTCTCGTCGGCAGCCATTATCCCAATTTGGGCATACTCGTGCGTCCTAGAAGTTGTTTCACTGTTTTTTTTTAACAAACAGAGGAACAGGTGAGGGCTAACAAGTGGCAGCCAGTAGTGAGTGGGAGGGTGCGCCATTAGCGCGCATGACTTGCGCGCGCGCAGCCGGGGCGCGTGGGAACCGGCAGCGCGGGTGCAGGCCGGGGGTGCGCGATCGCCCGACTAATCCGATTACGCAGCAACACGACGCGCTCCGATGACAACCAGCGTCCACGCGGACGTCGCATTAACCCAGAAAATCATCCTATTAAAGCCGCATTAAAACCTCCGAATAATTAAACTCGATTACAATAAAACAGAGCCGTATATCTGTTAACATGTGACGTCTGGGTTTACGGCGCGCGTCACACACTAATCTGTGCGCAGTTTACAATTACAACAAAAAACTTCGTGTTTCTAAAAATTTATGCTCACGGAGGAGACATTAACAAAACGGTTCTGTGTCGTGTCGAGCTCGGATGTTCCGCCGCTCCCCGGTCTCCTCTCGCTGCTAATGTGCCCACATTAGCATACAACACGGAAAAATTACACTTCTATATTTTTTCCAGCTAATCGGCCGCGACCACACCGCGGTCTGTTTACAGCTCCCACTCTAGAACGCGCGTGATTTTAACGAAGCTGCGCTAAAGAGCAATGAACCGAATATTTTGCCATGACCGTGTGAAGTACCCACTTACTATGTAAGCATAATAATGAGGGAATCATTTACCTATTATTGGAGTAAGAAGTGGTCCGCGGCGAGGAGGAAAATCATTTACCTGCGTTACGGTCGCGGACAGTTGATAGAATGTTCAAGTGGTCCACTCACTCCACTCCAATGTAGGCTAATCGAATATACAACTATCAAGCGACTTCAAGCGAGCAGGAAATACAAGTAGTATGTTGAACAAGCGTTCTCTTTGGGTTCCGACTCTCTGTTGCCTAGAAGATTCGATATTGTTTATTTATACATTTCTTCATGATAGTAAAGGTTTTGGTAAGTCTTTGTTCTATCTTTACAGTGTAATTTAGACGCTTTTCCAATAATGCTATATAATAAACACTTTTTAATATAAGTATATTTTTACTGTAAAAAGATAAAGAATTCCCTATTTTAGATCTATTTTATAGTACTTATTATATACGCTTAAATACATAAAGAGTTTTAGATAGCACTCAAACCAGAAGAAGACATCAAAAACCTTTATATCATTTTAAAAGCTTTGAATCTCTATACAAAAATGCTATAACTAGAATTCTTCTGTAACATGAAACATCTACGGAGCTCTAAAACTGAATCTCGGTCCGCTGTTATTATTTATTGCTGACGTCGCGAATGTAAATCTAAACTCCGCTCAAACGAGTGCAGCCGAGATCGGCCCACATAACTCCACGACTCACGAACAAAGACTTCCTCAAGGATACGAGCACACCGTCCATCGACTGCTGCAGACCACTGGTCAGGAAAAAAATCCTTCTGCAAAAGCAATGGATAAGGAATTAGTGAACAATGGCTGAGGTCTGGTCTTGAACTGTGACCGATCACTTTCGATCCCGCGGTTCCATTTGACCCTGGCTCGGAAACTGGACACCATAGCAATTTAGTTCTTCATTTTTGTACAATATAGTTTAGTTTAATTTACATTCTTTTTAAGAATCATTACGTAATTGGGTAGCATTAACAATGTTTTCAGTAAAATTACAGTTTTACCAAGCCTGTCTAGTGGCGCTTAAGCTTCGGGAAGGAAAACATCGTGAGGAAACCTGCATACCTACAAATACAGGTAAATTCAAAAGTTGTGTGTGAAGTTGCTCAATCTGCACTGGGCCCGCATAATTGACTACTATGGTTTGATCGCCTTATTTCAAGGTAAGCTCGAGCTATTCTTTTGTGACGTATATCAACTGACAGCAAATAGGACTAACACACGCAATTATCGAATTAAAATTGAAACTCTTTTCTCTAAGCTATAAACCAAAAGACGATTCGTTTGCATGTAGATCACGATAATGATAATTCTGGTTCTCAAAGGCAGTGCACTCGAGAAGCTGAAGATAGTTCTAGTTACAGTCGGCACGGCAAAGTTCACGCGCGTATGAGAGCGTCAAGTGAGAACTTGCACATTTTAACATTACTTTACTGGCGGCTCGTAAGAGTACAATCTGAAAAACCTAGCTGTATACCCCGGGGCGCTCTCCTCCCTTGCGATTAAGGTTCTACTTGCTTTTGAAGCGGTGAATCTAACGTGTTGTTGACTGCACTTATGTTGTGTAGCTCCAGAATCACTTAGCGGAGAGATGCGCAGGCGTCGGTGCAGGATCATTACATTGCATGCGAGAAGTTCTGACAATATACATGGTCTTGGATAGTACACATAAATATTTGCTGGTGAATGAAGATTGAACTGCAACTTCAGAATGTTGTAATATAGATAAAAAAACGGTCTAAGCTCTGAACTCTCACTTCATACCTCCAAAAAACCCGGCAATAAATTACGCAAAAAATAAAACAAATGATCATTCATTCATTTTCATTCATTCTGGAAAATTATTTAAAAAAAAAATTGGTTCTAATTTAACATTTCTATTGAACTATGTTCCATCTTTCTATACAGCCACTCAATTACAGCGCAATGATAAATTGAAATAACATAAAGTTGAGTATTAATTAAATAATATATATTTTTTAAATGACTTTATTATAATTAACTTTCAACTATCTCTTTAAAATAAAATAGATTTGGGCAAAATATTTAACATTTTTCAATGATGGCAATTAAAAATAATGGCTCAAGAGCTGGCCGGCACGGCCACAGCAAAAAATAAAAAAAAGGCGGGAAAGCAACAATCCGATTATCATTTGTTTCTCGAGTTGTAGGGTTTTGTTTACAATGAGTTCATCTGATTCAGATATGGAAGTCACTCATTTTTTCTTTAGCTAATACGTGTTTTTATTTTTACTTTCCTTGTATTCGTAATGAAAAGCACAGTGTTTATACAGCACATTTAATTCCTGTCGCTTTCTGTCTGTCTCTAATACTATTGAAGATTAAACGGTTAAAAAAAAATATATAAAAAGAACAGTGTGCGCGCGTTGATGTCTTTTATATAAACACACACACTTTTAATTTTACAATCGTTTTAAAAGCTAGGAACTCACAATTTTAAACATAGTGCAGAATTAATTGACAATACAATAATATGGTTCCATGGATCTGGTCTGATGATGGAGACAGAAGGTGGAGCTCCACAAAAAAGCAAGATTTTATTTAGTCTCCCATAGTACAGGAAATCGTAGTTTGGGGACCAGGAACTTAATTTGAAATACTGGTTAGTAAATCATGTACCTACTTGTGCAGTCCAAGGAAGAAGATAAATTGTATGTAGTAGTAGTAGGTTGCTGGTTGATGTAATCTCATCATCATCACCATCAACGGCCAGTTACAGTCCACTGCTGTAATCTACTACAACTTAATGCCTAAAAACTCAATACCAACACCTTACTGACCTTATGTTAGTTGCTTGAAATAAAGTTATATTTTTTGTTTAGTATTAATGGACATAAAACTGTTGTACGAGTTCTCTAAGACGACTGCCCTAGCCACTAGACCACCGACGCTATGTCGGTGCTTCGACACTTTAACACGCTATGTCGGTGCTTCACCACTTTAACATCATCTAAGACGACTGCCCTAGCCACTAGACCACCGACGCTATGTCGGTGCTTCGACACTTTAACATCATCTAAGACGACTGCCCTAGCTACTAGACCACCGACGCTATGTCGGTGCTTCGACACTTTAACACGCTATGTCGGTGCTTCACCACTTTAACATCATCTAAGACGACTGCCCTAGCCACTAGACCACCGACGCTATGTCGGTGCTTCACCACTTTAACATCATCTAAGACGACTGCCCTAGCCACTAGACCACCGACGCTATGTCGGTGCTTCGACACTTTAACATCATCTAAGACGACTGCCCTAGCCACTAGACCACCGACGCTATGTCGGTGCTTCGACACTTTAACACGCTATGTCGGTGCTTCACCACTTTAACATCATCTAAGACGACTGCCCTAGCCACTAGACCACCGACGCTATGTCGGTGCTTCGACACTTTAACACGCTATGTCGGTGCTTCACCACTTTAACATCATCTAAGACGACTGCCCTAGCCACTAGACCACCGACGCTATGTCGGTGCTTCGACACTTTAACACGCTATGTCGGTGCTTCACCACTTTAACATCATCTAAGACGACTGCCCTAGCCACTAGACCACCGACGCTATGTCGGTGCTTCGACACTTTAACACGCTATGTCGGTGCTTCACCACTTTAACATCATCTAAGACGACTGCCCTAGCCACTAGACCACCGACGCTATGTCGGTGCTTCGACACTTTAACACGCTATGTCGGTGCTTCACCACTTTAACATCATCTAAGACGACTGCCCTAGCCACTAGACCACCGACGCTATGTCGGTGCTTCGACACTTTAACATCATCTAAGACGACTGCCCTAGCCACTAGACCACCGACGCTATGTCGGTGCTTCGACACTTTAACACGCTATGTCGGTGCTTCACCACTTTAACATCATCTAAGACGACTGCCCTAGCCACTAGACCACCGACGCTATGTCGGTGCTTCGACACTTTAACATCATCTAAGACGACTGCCCTAGCCACTAGACCACCGACGCTATGTCGGTGCTTCGACACTTTAACACGCTATGTCGGTGCTTCACCACTTTAACATCATCTAAGACGACTGCCCTAGCCACTAGACCACCGACGCTATGTCGGTGCTTCGACACTTTAACACGCTATGTCGGTGCTTCACCACTTTAACATCATCTAAGACGACTGCCCTAGCCACTAGACCACCGACGCTATGTCGGTGCTTCGACACTTTAACACGCTATGTCGGTGCTTCACCACTTTAACATCATCTAAGACGACTGCCCTAGCCACTAGACCACCGACGCTATGTCGGTGCTTCGACACTTTAACACGCTATGTCGGTGCTTCACCACTTTAACATCATCTAAGACGACTGCCCTAGCCACTAGACCACCGACGCTATGTCGGTGCTTCGACACTTTAACACGCTATGTCGGTGCTTCACCACTTTAACATCATCTAAGACGACTGCCCTAGCCACTAGACCACCGACGCTATGTCGGTGCTTCGACACTTTAACACGCTATGTCGGTGCTTCGACTTTTTAACACGCTATGTCGGTGCTTCACCACTTTAACATCATCTAAGACGACTGCCCTAGCCACTAGACCACCGACGCTATGTCGGTGCTTCGACACTTTAACACGCTATGTCGGTGCTTTGACTTTTTAACACGCTATGTCGGTGCTTCACCACTTTAACATCATCTAAGACGACTGCCCTAGCCACTAGACCACCGACGCTATGTCGGTGCTTCGACTTTTTAACACGCTATGTCGGTGCTTCGACTTTTTAACACGCTATGTCGGTGCTTCGACACTTTAACATCATCTAAGACGACTGCCCTAGCCACTAGACCACCGACGCTATGTCGGTGCTTCGACACTTTAACACGCTATGTCGGTGCTTCACCACTTTAACATCATCTAAGACGACTGCCCTAGCCACTAGACCACCGACGCTATGTCGGTGCTTCGACACTTTAACACGCTATGTCGGTGCTTCACCACTTTAACATCATCTAAGACGACTGCCCTAGCCACTAGACCACCGACGCTATGTCGGTGCTTCGACACTTTAACACGCTATGTCGGTGCTTCGACACTTTAACACGCTATGTCGGTGCTTCACCACTTTAACATCATCTAAGACGACTGCCCTAGCCACTAGACCACCGACGCTATGTCGGTGCTTCGACACTTTAACACGCTATGTCGGTGCTTCGACACTTTAACATCATCTAAGACGACTGCCCTAGCCACTAGACCACCGACGCTATGTCGGTGCTTCGACACTTTAACATCATCTAAGACGACTGCCCTAGCCACTAGACCACCGACGCTATGTCGGTGCTTCGACACTTTAACATCATCTAAGATGACTGCCCTAGCTACTAGACCACCGACGCTATGTCGGTGCTTCACCACTTTAACATCATCTAAGACGACTGCCCTAGCCACTAGACCACCGACGCTATGTCGGTGCTTCGACACTTTAACATCATCTAAGACGACTGCCCTAGCTACTAGACCACCGACGCTATGTCGGTGCTTCGACACTTTAACATCATCTAAGACGACTGCCCTAGCTACTAGACCACCGACGCTATGTCGGTGCTTCACCACTTTAACATCATCTAAGACGACTGCCCTAGCCACTAGACCACCGACGCTATGTCGGTGCTTCGACACTTTAACATCATCTAAGACGACTGCCCTAGCCACTAGACCACCGACGCTATGTCGGTGCTTCGACACTTTAACATCATCTAAGACGACTGCCCTAGCTACTAGACCACCGACGCTATGTCGGTGCTTCACCACTTTAACATCATCTAAGACGACTGCCCTAGCCACTAGACCACCGACGCTATGTCGGTGCTTCGACACTTTAACATCATCTAAGACGACTGCCCTAGCTACTAGACCACCGACGCTATGTCGGTGCTTCGACACTTTAACATCATCTAAGACGACTGCCCTAGCTACTAGACCACCGACGCTATGTCGGTGCTTCACCACTTTAACATCATCTAAGACGACTGCCCTAGCCACTAGACCACCGACGCTATGTCGGTGCTTCGACACTTTAACATCATCTAAGACGACTGCCCTAGCTACTAGACCACCGACGCTATGTCGGTGCTTCGACACTTTAACACGCTATGTCGGTGCTTCACCACTTTAACATCATCTAAGACGACTGCCCTAGCCACTAGACCACCGACGCTATGTCGGTGCTTCGACACTTTAACATCATCTAAGACGACTGCCCTAGCCACTAGACCACCGACGCTATGTCGGTGCTTCGACACTTTAACACGCTATGTCGGTGCTTCACCACTTTAACATCATCTAAGACGACTGCCCTAGCCACTAGACCACCGACGCTATGTCGGTGCTTCGACACTTTAACACGCTATGTCGGTGCTTCACCACTTTAACATCATCTAAGACGACTGCCCTAGCCACTAGACCACCGACGCTATGTCGGTGCTTCGACACTTTAACACGCTATGTCGGTGCTTCACCACTTTAACATCATCTAAGACGACTGCCCTAGCCACTAGACCACCGACGCTATGTCGGTGCTTCACCACTTTAACATCATCTAAGACGACTGCCCTAGCCACTAGACCACCGACGCTATGTCGGTGCTTCGACACTTTAACATCATCTAAGACGACTGCCCTAGCCACTAGACCACCGACGCTATGTCGGTGCTTCGACACTTTAACACGCTATGTCGGTGCTTCACCACTTTAACATCATCTAAGACGACTGCCCTAGCCACTAGACCACCGACGCTATGTCGGTGCTTCGACACTTTAACACGCTATGTCGGTGCTTCACCACTTTAACATCATCTAAGACGACTGCCCTAGCCACTAGACCACCGACGCTATGTCGGTGCTTCGACACTTTAACACGCTATGTCGGTGCTTCACCACTTTAACATCATCTAAGACGACTGCCCTAGCCACTAGACCACCGACGCTATGTCGGTGCTTCGACACTTTAACACGCTATGTCGGTGCTTCACCACTTTAACATCATCTAAGACGACTGCCCTAGCCACTAGACCACCGACGCTATGTCGGTGCTTCGACACTTTAACATCATCTAAGACGACTGCCCTAGCCACTAGACCACCGACGCTATGTCGGTGCTTCGACACTTTAACATCATCTAAGACGACTGCCCTAGCCACTAGACCACGGACGCTATGTCGGTGCTTCGACACTTTAACACGCTATGTCGGTGCTTCGACACTTTAACATCATCTAAGACGACTGCCCTAGCCACTAGACCACCGACGCTATGTCGGTGCTTCGACACTTTAACACGCTATGTCGGTGCTTCACCACTTTAACATCATCTAAGACGACTGCCCTAGCCACTAGACCACCGACGCTATGTCGGTGCTTCGACACTTTAACACGCTATGTCGGTGCTTCACCACTTTAACATCATCTAAGACGACTGCCCTAGCCACTAGACCACCGACGCTATGTCGGTGCTTCGACACTTTAACATCATCTAAGACGACTGCCCTAGCCACTAGACCACCGACGCTATGTCGGTGCTTCGACACTTTAACATCATCTAAGACGACTGCCCTAGCCACTAGACCACGGACGCTATGTCGGTGCTTCGACACTTTAACATCATCTAAGACGACTGCCCTAGCCACTAGACCACCGACGCTATGTCGGTGCTTCGACACTTTAACATCATCTAAGACGACTGCCCTAGCCACTAGACCACCGACGCTATGTCGGTGCTTCGACACTTTAACATCATCTAAGACGACTGCCCTAGCCACTAGACCACCGACGCTATGTCGGTGCTTCGACACTTTAACACGCTATGTCGGTGCTTCACCACTTTAACATCATCTAAGACGACTGCCCTAGCCACTAGACCACCGACGCTATGTCGGTGCTTCGACACTTTAACACGCTATGTCGGTGCTTCACCACTTTAACATCATCTAAGACGACTGCCCTAGCCACTAGACCACCGACGCTATGTCGGTGCTTCGACACTTTAACACGCTATGTCGGTGCTTCACCACTTTAACATCATCTAAGACGACTGCCCTAGCCACTAGACCACCGACGCTATGTCGGTGCTTCGACACTTTA
The DNA here is from genome assembly GCA_951230895.1 of Carpatolechia fugitivella. Taxonomy (NCBI): domain Eukaryota; kingdom Metazoa; phylum Arthropoda; class Insecta; order Lepidoptera; family Gelechiidae; genus Carpatolechia; species Carpatolechia fugitivella. The sequence goes on from OX579662.1 coordinate 181,019, forward strand.
ACACGCTATGTCGGTGCTTCACCACTTTAACATCATCTAAGACGACTGCCCTAGCCACTAGACCACCGACGCTATGTCGGTGCTTCGACACTTTAACACGCTATGTCGGTGCTTCGACACTTTAACATCATCTAAGACGACTGCCCTAGCCACTAGACCACCGACGCTATGTCGGTGCTTCGACACTTTAACATCATCTAAGACGACTGCCCTAGCCACTAGACCACCGACGCTATGTCGGTGCTTCGACACTTTAACATCATCTAAGACGACTGCCCTAGCCACTAGACCACCGACGCTATGTCGGTGCTTCGACACTTTAACACGCTATGTCGGTGCTTCGACACTTTAACATCATCTAAGACGACTGCCCTAGCCACTAGACCACCGACGCTATGTCGGTGCTTCGACACTTTAACACGCTATGTCGGTGCTTCACCACTTTAACATCATCTAAGACGACTGCCCTAGCCACTAGACCACCGACGCTATGTCGGTGCTTCGACACTTTAACACGCTATGTCGGTGCTTCACCACTTTAACATCATCTAAGACGACTGCCCTAGCCACTAGACCACCGACGCTATGTCGGTGCTTCGACACTTTAACACGCTATGTCGGTGCTTCACCACTTTAACATCATCTAAGACGACTGCCCTAGCCACTAGACCACCGACGCTATGTCGGTGCTTCGACACTTTAACACGCTATGTCGGTGCTTCACCACTTTAACATCATCTAAGACGACTGCCCTAGCCACTAGACCACCGACGCTATGTCGGTGCTTCGACACTTTAACATCATCTAAGACGACTGCCCTAGCCACTAGACCACCGACGCTATGTCGGTGCTTCGACACTTTAACATCATCTAAGACGACTGCCCTAGCCACTAGACCACCGACGCTATGTCGGTGCTTCGACACTTTAACATCATCTAAGACGACTGCCCTAGCCACTAGACCACCGACGCTATGTCGGTGCTTCGACACTTTAACACGCTATGTCGGTGCTTCACCACTTTAACATCATCTAAGACGACTGCCCTAGCCACTAGACCACCGACGCTATGTCGGTGCTTCGACACTTTAACATCATCTAAGACGACTGCCCTAGCCACTAGACCACCGACGCTATGTCGGTGCTTCGACACTTTAACATCATCTAAGACGACTGCCCTAGCCACTAGACCACCGACGCTATGTCGGTGCTTCGACACTTTAACACGCTATGTCGGTGCTTCGACACTTTAACATCATCTAAGACGACTGCCCTAGCCACTAGACCACCGACGCTATGTCGGTGCTTCGACACTTTAACATCATCTAAGACGACTGCCCTAGCCACTAGACCACCGACGCTATGTCGGTGCTTCGACACTTTAACACGCTATGTCGGTGCTTCACCACTTTAACATCATCTAAGACGACTGCCCTAGCCACTAGACCACCGACGCTATGTCGGTGCTTCGACACTTTAACACGCTATGTCGGTGCTTCACCACTTTAACATCATCTAAGACGACTGCCCTAGCCACTAGACCACCGACGCTATGTCGGTGCTTCGACACTTTAACATCATCTAAGACGACTGCCCTAGCCACTAGACCACGGACGCTATGTCGGTGCTTCGACACTTTAACACGCTATGTCGGTGCTTCGACACTTTAACATCATCTAAGACGACTGCCCTAGCCACTAGACCACCGACGCTATGTCGGTGCTTCGACACTTTAACACGCTATGTCGGTGCTTCACCACTTTAACATCATCTAAGACGACTGCCCTAGCCACTAGACCACCGACGCTATGTCGGTGCTTCGACACTTTAACACGCTATGTCGGTGCTTCACCACTTTAACATCATCTAAGACGACTGCCCTAGCCACTAGACCACCGACGCTATGTCGGTGCTTCGACACTTTAACATCATCTAAGACGACTGCCCTAGCCACTAGACCACCGACGCTATGTCGGTGCTTCGACACTTTAACACGCTATGTCGGTGCTTCACCACTTTAACATCATCTAAGACGACTGCCCTAGCCACTAGACCACCGACGCTATGTCGGTGCTTCGACACTTTAACACGCTATGTCGGTGCTTCGACACTTTAACATCATCTAAGACGACTGCCCTAGCCACTAGACCACCGACGCTATGTCGGTGCTTCGACACTTTAACATCATCTAAGACGACTGCCCTAGCCACTAGACCACGGACGCTATGTCGGTGCTTCGACACTTTAACATCATCTAAGACGACTGCCCTAGCCACTAGACCACCGACGCTATGTCGGTGCTTCGACACTTTAACATCATCTAAGACGACTGCCCTAGCCACTAGACCACCGACGCTATGTCGGTGCTTCGACACTTTAACATCATCTAAGACGACTGCCCTAGCCACTAGACCACCGACGCTATGTCGGTGCTTCGACACTTTAACACGCTATGTCGGTGCTTCACCACTTTAACATCATCTAAGACGACTGCCCTAGCCACTAGACCACCGACGCTATGTCGGTGCTTCGACACTTTAACACGCTATGTCGGTGCTTCACCACTTTAACATCATCTAAGACGACTGCCCTAGCCACTAGACCACCGACGCTATGTCGGTGCTTCGACACTTTAACACGCTATGTCGGTGCTTCACCACTTTAACATCATCTAAGACGACTGCCCTAGCCACTAGACCACCGACGCTATGTCGGTGCTTCGACACTTTAACACGCTATGTCGGTGCTTCACCACTTTAACATCATCTAAGACGACTGCCCTAGCCACTAGACCACCGACGCTATGTCGGTGCTTCGACACTTTAACACGCTATGTCGGTGCTTCGACACTTTAACATCATCTAAGACGACTGCCCTAGCCACTAGACCACCGACGCTATGTCGGTGCTTCGACACTTTAACATCATCTAAGACGACTGCCCTAGCCACTAGACCACCGACGCTATGTCGGTGCTTCGACACTTTAACATCATCTAAGACGACTGCCCTAGCCACTAGACCACCGACGCTATGTCGGTGCTTCGACACTTTAACACGCTATGTCGGTGCTTCGACACTTTAACATCATCTAAGACGACTGCCCTAGCCACTAGACCACCGACGCTATGTCGGTGCTTCGACACTTTAACACGCTATGTCGGTGCTTCACCACTTTAACATCATCTAAGACGACTGCCCTAGCCACTAGACCACCGACGCTATGTCGGTGCTTCGACACTTTAACACGCTATGTCGGTGCTTCACCACTTTAACATCATCTAAGACGACTGCCCTAGCCACTAGACCACCGACGCTATGTCGGTGCTTCGACACTTTAACACGCTATGTCGGTGCTTCACCACTTTAACATCATCTAAGACGACTGCCCTAGCCACTAGACCACCGACGCTATGTCGGTGCTTCGACACTTTAACACGCTATGTCGGTGCTTCACCACTTTAACATCATCTAAGACGACTGCCCTAGCCACTAGACCACCGACGCTATGTCGGTGCTTCGACACTTTAACATCATCTAAGACGACTGCCCTAGCCACTAGACCACCGACGCTATGTCGGTGCTTCGACACTTTAACATCATCTAAGACGACTGCCCTAGCCACTAGACCACCGACGCTATGTCGGTGCTTCGACACTTTAACATCATCTAAGACGACTGCCCTAGCCACTAGACTACCGACGCTATGTCGGTGCTTCGACACTTTAACACGCTATGTCGGTGCTTCGACACTTTAACATCATCTAAGACGACTGCCCTAGCCACTAGACCACCGACGCTATGTCGGTGCTTCGACACTTTAACATCATCTAAGACGACTGCCCTAGCCACTAGACCACCGACGCTATGTCGGTGCTTCGACACTTTAACACGCTATGTCGGTGCTTCACCACTTTAACATCATCTAAGACGACTGCCCTAGCCACTAGACCACCGACGCTATGTCGGTGCTTCGACACTTTAACACGCTATGTCGGTGCTTCACCACTTTAACATCATCTAAGACGACTGCCCTAGCCACTAGACCACCGACGCTATGTCGGTGCTTCGACACTTTAACATCATCTAAGACGACTGCCCTAGCCACTAGACCACCGACGCTATGTCGGTGCTTCGACACTTTAACACGCTATGTCGGTGCTTCACCACTTTAACATCATCTAAGACGACTGCCCTAGCCACTAGACCACCGACGCTATGTCGGTGCTTCGACACTTTAACACGCTATGTCGGTGCTTCACCACTTTAACATCATCTAAGACGACTGCCCTAGCCACTAGACCACCGACGCTATGTCGGTGCTTCGACACTTTAACATCATCTAAGACGACTGCCCTAGCCACTAGACCACCGACGCTATGTCGGTGCTTCGACACTTTAACATCATCTAAGACGACTGCCCTAGCCACTAGACCACCGACGCTATGTCGGTGCTTCGACACTTTAACACGCTATGTCGGTGCTTCGACACTTTAACACGCTATGTCGGTGCTTCGACACTTTAACATCATCTAAGACGACTGCCCTAGCCACTAGACCACCGACGCTATGTCGGTGCTTCGACACTTTAACATCATCTAAGACGACTGCCCTAGCCACTAGACCACCGACGCTATGTCGGTGCTTCGACACTTTAACACGCTATGTCGGTGCTTCGACACTTTAACATCATCTAAGACGACTGCCCTAGCCACTAGACCACCGACGCTATGTCGGTGCTTCGACACTTTAACATCATCTAAGACGACTGCCCTAGCCACTAGACCACCGACGCTATGTCGGTGCTTCGACACTTTAACACGCTATGTCGGTGCTTCGACACTTTAACATCATCTAAGACGACTGCCCTAGCCACTAGACCACGGACGCTATGTCGGTGCTTCGACACTTTAACATCATCTAAGACGACTGCCCTAGCCACTAGACCACCGACGCTATGTCGGTGCTTCGACACTTTAACACGCTATGTCGGTGCTTCGACACTTTAACATCATCTAAGACGACTGCCCTAGCCACTAGACCACGGACGCTATGTCGGTGCTTCGACACTTTAACATCATCTAAGACGACTGCCCTAGCCACTAGACCACGGACGCTATGTCGGTGCTTCGACACTTTAACATCATCTAAGACGACTGCCCTAGCCACTAGACCACGGACGCTATGTCGGTGCTTCGACACTTTAACATCATCTAAGACGACTGCCCTAGCCACTAGACCACCGACGCTATGTCGGTGCTTCGACACTTTAACATCATCTAAGACGACTGCCCTAGCCACTAGACCACGGACGCTATGTCGGTGCTTCGACACTTTAATATCATAGTCAAAGTCAAAGTCAAAGTCAAAGTCAAAATAATTTATTTCCATAGGATGTTATTACATCACTTAGATCCGTCATTACATTTTTTTTGGGTGAGTTCACTAACACAATGGCGGAATCTGTGGAGAAGAGCTCACCGAAGAAACTCCACAGTCGTCGCATCTTTTGCGTTTCCTTTTTTAAATAAAATATTGTCAATTACAAAATTAATGCTTATTACATATCGAAAAAGCCTGCTACTCAAACAATCTATTCCCATGGACACCTATCTTCTAAGTAATCAGATATCCTATAGTAACCTTTTTTATACAATTTCTGTTTTATAATTATTTTAAACTTGTCTAAAGGCAAGTTTTTAATATCAGTAGGGACCTTATTGTAATAGCGTATACAATTGCCTTTAAAAGAATTACTAATTTTATGTAGTCGGCTGACATAAGCAACCAACTTGTCTTTATTTCTAGTATTAAAATTGTGTATATCACTGTGCTTCTGAAAATTACTTATATTTCGTTTTATATACACAAGATTGTCATAGATATATTGAGACACAAATGTCAGAATATTGATTTCTTTAAATTTTTCCCTCAGTGACACTCTAGGCCCTAATCTATAAATTGCACGAACAGCCCGTTTCTGCAAAATAAATATACTATTAGCATTCGCAGCGTGACCCCACAATAAAATACCATAGGTCATTAGACTATGAAAGTAACTGAAGTAGACTAGTCTAGCGGTGTCTACGTCGGTAAGGGCTCTAATTTTTTTAACTGCGAACGCTGCTGAACTCAGTCGGTTCGACAATTTATTTATATGAGAATCCCATTGTAGTTTGGCATCTAAAGTAATGCCCAAAAAGACAGTCGAATCTACAAGGTCCAATTTCTGTCCTTTTATAAATATATCTGTAGTTACCGGTTTCACATTGGGTAATACGAATTTAATACATTTAGTTTTCTTTTCATTAAGTAATAGATTATTAACAGTAAACCAATTCACTATACTAGAGATAGCATTGTTTACGTCGTCATAGTTTGATTGTTGTCTTTTAACTTTAAATATCAAAGAAGTATCATCGGCAAACAATACTAACCCATGTTTTGCTTTAACAAGATAAGGTAAATCATTAATATATACTAAAAACAAGAAAGGTCCAAGAATTGAACCCTGCGGGACGCCCATACTTATTGAAGATCCGGGTGATCTTTTCCCATTAACATCGACCATCTGAACCCTATCTGTTAGATATGACTCCAGAAGGCCAAGAGCCTGATCTTTTACACCATAATGGCGTAGCTTCCTGACAAGAATGTCATGATGGACGCAATCAAAAGCCTTGGATAGATCGCAGAATACACCTATTGCATCCATTGCGTCTTCCCAGGCACCAAAAACATTGTCAATTAGCTCAACACCAGCGTCGGCTGTTGAACGACCCCTTGTGAAACCAAACTGAGCAACATGAATTAAATTATTGACATAAAAATGACTCTGCAATTGATTAAGTATGAGTTTTTCAAATATTTTGCTAAGAGTTGGTAGTATCGATATAGGTCTAAAATTTGTGGGGTCTGATGTACTACCGGCTTTGAATAAAGGTATCACTTTACTTAGTTTCATCAAGTCAGGAAACACACCATTATCTATACATTGATTAAATATGCAACAAAGGTGAGGTGCGATACAATCTATAATGGAACTTATAATTTTTACAGATAGACCATGGACGTCAGCCGTCTTTTTCATTTCCAGGGATTTAAACGCTTTTACAATGTCCTCATTATTTACGTGCCTAAATTTAAAATCTGTTTTACATTCCTCAAAGTTCTGCTTAAGTATAGATTCAGCAGCAGCGGGAGATGAATTTAAAGACTTGGTTGTTGAAACTGGAATGTCCGTAAAGAAATTTTCAAAGGCTTTTGCTACTTCTAGGTCTGTACTTAACAATTGATTATCTATTTTAAGCTTGAAGTTATTATGTGTAGCTTTGGCCTTTCCAGTCTCGCTATTTATAATTTTCCATGTCGTTTTCATTACATTGCTACTAGATTCAATTTTGTTTTTAATGAAATTGGATTTAGCTACGGCACAAACGCGTTTAAACATTTTTGAATAACTACGAACATAATCTAGAAAGGCCGTACTTTTGTTATATGATTTCTCTTCATAGAGTTCATATAATTTTCGTCTGCTCCTATGAATTCCCGCTGTCGCCCAATCACTAAACAAAGCTTTGTTATTAACTTTTATAGTTTTTGATTTAAATACCGTATCATATTCATTTTTGACAAAGTTAAATACTGAGTTATACAATAAATTTGGATCGTCACTGTATGGTATTTCCGATAATTTATCTAAAATATTATTCCTATAGTGTTCTAGCCGAGTGTCACTAATGGGGACACATGTAATATTCTCTTTTTGGTCCTTTTTTATTTTAATATTGAATATACCTATCTGACCAGAGTGATCAGAGGTTAATTTATTGATGACCGATTTGTAAGTAGGCGTAATGTTAGAAAATATATTATCAATGCAAGTAGCAGATGTTGCAGTAATTCTAGTAGGCTCCAAAAAAAGATAGTTCATGTTGTGACATAAAAATAAAGATTTAAATCTAGTACAAGTATTATTATCCTCTAACAGATTAACATTAAAATCACCACAAATTATAAAAATTTTTTTTTTTTTTTGTTTTTTTTTTTTTTTTTCATCTACGACGACTGCCCTAGCCACTAGACCACCGACGCTATGTCGGTGCTTCGACACTTTAACATCATCTAAGACGACTGCCCTAGCCACTAGACCACCGACGCTATGTCGGTGCTTCGACACTTTAACACGCTATGTCGGTGCTTCGACACTTTAACATCATCTAAGACGACTGCCCTAGCCACTAGACCACCGACGCTATGTCGGTGCTTCGACACTTTAACATCATCTAAGACGACTGCCCTAGCCACTAGACCACCGACGCTATGTCGGTGCTTCGACACTTTAACATCATCTAAGACGACTGCCCTAGCCACTAGACCACCGACGCTATGTCGGTGCTTCGACACTTTAACATCATCTAAGACGACTGCCCTAGCCACTAGACCACCGACGCTATGTCGGTGCTTCGACACTTTAACATCATCTAAGACGACTGCCCTAGCCACTAGACCACGGACGCTATGTCGGTGCTTCGACACTTTAACACGCTATGTCGGTGCTTCGACACTTTAACATCATCTAAGACGACTGCCCTAGCCACTAGACCACCGACGCTATGTCGGTGCTTCGACACTTTAACACGCTATGTCGGTGCTTCACCACTTTAACATCATCTAAGACGACTGCCCTAGCCACTAGACCACCGACGCTATGTCGGTGCTTCGACACTTTAACATCATCTAAGACGACTGCCCTAGCCACTAGACCACCGACGCTATGTCGGTGCTTCGACACTTTAACATCATCTAAGACGACTGCCCTAGCCACTAGACCACCGACGCTATGTCGGTGCTTCGACACTTTAACACGCTATGTCGGTGCTTCGACACTTTAACATCATCTAAGACGACTGCCCTAGCCACTAGACCACCGACGCTATGTCGGTGCTTCGACACTTTAACACGCTATGTCGGTGCTTCACCACTTTAACATCATCTAAGACGACTGCCCTAGCCACTAGACCACCGACGCTATGTCGGTGCTTCGACACTTTAACATCATCTAAACAGTTTCTACAAAGGCAATAATGAGCCGCTTGACAGAATTGTCATCACATTATCTTTGACATACAATTTTATTTAAAATTACATGTTTACCTTTACTCATGAATGACTTAATTGAAAAATTACAGATGATGCGGGAGTAAAAAGGGTTTTGTATAATACGAGGAAAAAGTAAATTTAGAAAAAAGTTAATGTGTATGAAATGACAGGGCGTGGCGGGCGTGACCGCGCCGACCGTGACATTACAAGATCGGGCCACCACGTGTCATCATCCCGCAGTAGAATACTTATTATACTTTATTATATATTATAAGTGTAAGTCTAATTTCTTAGAAAACGCAAAATCTTAAACGTTTTATTAAGTTTTCATCTTTAACTCTTTTCTTTTACTGAATCCTTTCGTCCGTCCTTTTCACGTCACAGGAGATGGTCATCCTAATATTAGTCGATTAACTGTCGAACATCGAATTTGAACCTCATGGCCGTGTCGGTTGCATAATTCTAGATAGCACTTAAAACATGCGAGTTAAAAATCTCTTAATCTGACAGCTATTCCCTTATTTTAGGTTATCATTCGTTCAAACTAATATCATTCGTTCATCTGAGTTCATCACCTCTCTTTCATTGGTCATAAAAATGAAAAGGACAGCTGGATTTTAAAATTAGAATTGAAATGAAATGAAATGAAAAATGAAATGAAAAAAAATGAAAAAATGTTTATTTTACTCTTACATTGATAAACTAGTAACACTGAAACCTGTAATAGTAAAACTGTGCTACAGGTTCCAGGGTCTTCCCAAACTATGGTCTAAGATCATAAACATTTATAAAAAGTTAAGTATATAGGTATAAGTTAAGCATATACGTATAACAAAGTAATAGAACTTAAAATTATGTGTGTGACTGTGAGTGTGTGTGCGTGTGTGGGAGAGGAAGTGCGTGAGAACATGAGAATTCTAATGAAAATCAATATTTTTTACTAAATACCTACCTTATTTTATAATAACCTTATGAATAGGTTTTCTGTCGCATCATAGTCAAGCTCTTTTAATGTAGGAGTTATGAATTAGAGTATGACTTCCCGAATCGGGGCCAGTGACGTAAAAAACTTAATTTTTTTTCTAAGCAATCTGCCTTGTATTTCGTCGTTGCCAAATGAAGAGCGCCGCCACATAGGAGTATGTGGCGCTCTGGGCGAAAATCACTTTTTTACACCATAATATTGTAGAAAATAAAATTCTCCACCTTCTACAAAAACTTGTATGTCAATATGTTACATGTTCGCAGAGATCTCATGTTCGCAGAGATCTCCCATCAACTCCCATGTGACACTTGACAATCAAAATATCTCATGTGTGAAATAAAATTGGCATGCTTACATACATTGCTTTTTTCACGAGGAAGTTTTTACAAAACTTGCATCTTTGCACATCAGAGGTCTTGATTTGGCAACGACGATTTGCAGTTGTCTTCTATAGAAGGGTCCTGAGTTTGATTCTCGGCCAGGCAGATATCTGAACGATGAATAGAAATATGTGTTATATACCTGGGTAATGACCGAGTTATGAGTTCGATAAAATATCGTAAGTGGAGAACTTTGAAGACTTGTGCTTTTCACTAAAATTACTTTGTAGGTGTTTGAGATTATCATGAAAAAGAAATACATATCCTTCTTACAATTAGATACATTTCCAAATTATGTTATCCTACGTAGTCAGCCGAACAACATAAGACACAAATGAACATTGAGAATCAATCAGCATTAAGTGCGGAATGACCGGGAGGCTGCGTGCGCGCCGTTCGGGGGTAACAACCTGCGCCAGCGCACCGGACGACGTGCCTCCAGAAAAACCTCATACATTTCAATCCACTGTTTCCTGCCTCGAGGATCTCGTTCTCAATCAGTATTAGCTGAACCTTGTAATACAAATAACAAAAAAGAAAAAAACATAGAAATGCACAGGTAACTCATATGAGGCCGGAACCTGTTTGAGCCGGGGGCTGCGCGCGCGCAAGCGGAGGGTCTACTGCGGAGGATAATTTACACTTATTAGTTGTTCGGTGCGTTTATAAGGAACTTTCCTTACCCCCCGCTGCCCTTTATCCCTCCCTTGCTCCTCAAGTACCTACTTCATGATTTGGGTTGATATAATCTTCGTATAGAAAGCATGTTGAAGCTTCTTGCCTGCCTGCACCGACGCCCGCGCCTCTTCTGAGGGCAGGTTCATAATAATTTGTAAACAAACTGTAATATAATTTTACGACGCTGTTGTAGTTGTACTTGTAATTGAAAACGTTAAAACAACAGCTTTCGAGGTGCGAACTCGGTTTTATTTTTATTGAACTTCGCGCGTTTTTAACCGTTATCTAATAACGCAAGTTCTTACTTGTAAGTACAACTTGGACGAGGATAACATCGTCAATATTTTTATAAGTAAAGTGCAATTTCAGTAACAGCCTGAGACCGTTACAGCTAGGGTTGCTTTGCCAAGCTTATGATTTTATTTTATTCAAGTATAAAAAAATTTTTTTTTGTCATTGTGAAGTAGCACAAAACTCTTGACTATTTTAGTAATTATGGTGACATCCCGAGTAAAAGTCTGGTTCTGAGATTTTCAATTTAACAGCTCACCATGACATTTTGTAACAATTAAATAGTGAAACGCATATTATCTAACCAATAATCTGGTCATATAGCAGACGTGGACTTTTAGAGGGAGCGGGGAGCAGAAGGCTCCGACCCAAAGATTTCTGAAGCGTGTCATCGAGCTAAGCGGGCCTCTCCAACCTCTTTGACACCTAAAAAAAATGATAAGAAGAAAGTTATGAATGTTATTCACAAATGTGGGTAAATCCTTTGGTGTTCTGGCAGCCCTGACAGCTCGTGAACACTTCGGCTGCCCGCGGCGAGGTCGCGCTGGGGTAGCGTGCTGGTGCTCTAGAGATCATCTCACTCTACGCGGCTCGGCGCGACTCTCGCGCATACAGGGGATCGCACTCGCAGATACTAGACAAAGAAACTGTAGACATATTTGAATAAAACCGTTTTGGCCTCGACTAGGTTTGTTGAAGTCCTACGGAAAGCTTGCAAGGAATTTTTAATGTTTACTTTTTGGCACACGCTTAAGAACAAATAATATCCGAAATAAAATTTTTGATTTGATTTAAACAAGAATTTTACTAACACAAACTAAGGACATGCTTTTTGTAGTTTGAAAATTATTATTTTTTTGTTTTTTTTTTGTTATTAAACAAAAAAAAACAATTTAAACAAATATCCTAATTATCAAATACCCTAAATTGGTACAGTACGATAGTTTTATAAGTAAACAAACAGATTTTTTTATATCTGGATGAAAGAAATAAGGGAATAAGGGAAACGAAATGAAATCTTTGGCTTTTATGAACTATTTTTTTATGACTACTAGAGAACGGCTAATAAAAATGCCGTATCGGCATAGAGAATCGTTTACATTGATCAGAGCAGCGAGACACGCCAGTTCTGCGCACACGCCACGCACGCCGCCACCGACATGTTGCTGTTACCAAACAAGGAAGAAATGAGCCGCGATCTGTCCTGTTGAGTCGACGTCACGCCGCGATCGAAGCGATTAATAAACAGACTCCTTGGCCGAGTGATCGATTCTCGTTGCGGCGATTCCGGGCTGAAATCCCGGTGTGAACACTGTCAATCAAAAAATGTCTTTGTGAGCCTTTACTTAGTTTCGTTAGGACATTGCAGGCTGAATCACTTCATTTTCTGAAGAAAGATGATTCCGTGCTTCGGAAGGCACTTAGCGTGGGTCCCGGCTATTATATGAAGGTAGTCGTTACACGAGCCATGTCATTTGCGTTTGCTGCATAACACTGACACCAGGGTGAGTGAGGCCGGTCGTCGACCTTACAACCCACTCGAAGAAGACCAAATTAATAAACGCCTCGCAGGCAGGGTGTCAAAATTTAATTAGATTCGACACGGGGTGCCTGTCGGTAATGATCACAAAACAGGCTCCAACCGTTTCGAGCGGATAATGTCGTGTGTGTAATGTGTGAAATTCGACAAGAACACAACACAAGCCGTGCTCCAACTGTTGTTGTAATAAAGAGCCAACGAAGGCATAAATTCGTAATCTCAAATTTAATTTAATTTGCTCTAGCATGGAAACGACTTTTGTGAAACGTCGGCGTATAAATCGATTGCAGCCTGTGTAATGAATGACACGCGTTATAGGCTGTAAATCCGCGAAGTGGCTGGCTAGCTTGCTGTGTTGCCCGCCGCCCGCCGCTACTCAACACGCCGCCGCGCCACCGCCGCACAGCTGTAGATACGGATTGTCGTCAGACGCACCGTGACGCACGCGAATACAGCCAGTCGCCGCGATGTCATACGCTCGTCAATGGATTACTGCTGACACGTCCACACAAGGCTTGCAAGTCCATACGTCATCCTTTGTTATTTCTGCGTAATACTCGCTTATGGTTGAAGACCTTGAAAATTATTTATACCTGTAATATTGACAGATATTTCTTCCGTAACATTGTTTTAGATGGAATAAAAAGTCACCAATCTGCTGCTGTTACATCTTAGACTCTAGATAGACTAATTTAAAGCAACGTTACTAAAACCTTAGAGATTCTTTATTAACAAAGTTGTATGACTTATGTCAGCCACTTACATTAGAATAATGCACCATAGTAAACGGCGCAACATCACCATTCGACCTGCGATCCCATCAACAAGGCAGTCAAGTCAAGGTACAAAGTAACGGAGTGCGCCCTCCTATGAAGCAGTTTGAAATCAGAGCCTACTTTAGCACCCAGATACGTTCTAGCATCACGGTGCGCTGGAGAGGATAACTCAGCGGCGTTGTTTCACGCGTTCCTGATTTAGTGCGCGGGCGCAGCGTTCGTTCGCGGCAAATGAAATGGCGTGGTTTCTGTTTATGCTCTCGGTCTCGGAGCTACATACCGCCGCCCGGCTGGATCGCCGGAGCCAATTGTAAATGAATTCGCATTCTTGAAAATGGAACGCGAGAGCTGACTGGTTGTTAAATAAATATCGAAAGGCAACGGTTATGGAATTTAAGATGAAACAGCCTTTCTTATTCAATAATATTTAAAGGAACCCGAAAAAAAAGGTTATTTTTAGCATTAACTTGTTGCGGATAGAGTTAGGAAGCACAGTCTTTTATAGAAAGAATACATTTTCTTCATCTTTTTTGAAGTCTCATCAAGACCACTGAAACAAATAAAAAATCGTTTGTGATTTGAGCAGCTTTCCGTCTTCTTGCACAAATATAGTATTAAATAATGCAAGTAAATCTTCTGGTATCTGTGTAGCAGAAAGTTGATGGCTGATGGCTGGTCGGTAGAGGTGCGCCCGGGCAGTGTACGCGCGTGACTCCCCCCTCCCCTCCCCCGCTGATGAATCCCGCTCATTTCCTCAGACCTCTGCTCCTCGCATAAAGTCCGGGAATGAAACAAAACAACTCGGACCTTTCTTAAACAGCCAGCGAGCCCCACACGAACTATTTATAATAGGAATGTTGCGCCCGAGTTTTATGGCGTCAGGTAATTGAATGTGCCTATAATTACAACTTTACGCAAATAACAGGGGACAGGACGACGCAGAACTGTAATATTGTAAAAAAAAACTTGTAAGTGGGATTATTCAACAGCGGGTCATATACGTCACCACCGAGGGCTCAAGTCTATCCTAAATCAGGGTGGTAGCCTTGGTTGACTTCACACAACCAAGGCTACTAACTAGCTAGCCGTTGAATTTCTTCATAAAAGTGTGGGCATGTTTCCTCATGAGATGTTTTCGTTCATAATAAGATTAATTAAAAATTAAAAGATTAATTTGTTAAAAGAAATAAATAATTTTTGTATTTTTTTGTATTTTTGTATTTTTTGTATCTTAAGAGCATAGAATAAATGTACAGATGACTTTGAAAATCAAATCCATATTGGTATGTACGTCAGTGGTTTGACCAGCCAGTTTGAGTCAGCGAACTTAGAGCCACTAGAGCTGTTATATAATATAGGTACTAGTAACAAATAATTTTCTGAAGACTATTACACCTTCTCACTAGCCATGCTCTTAAAGAGCTATTACACGCCACTTCGCAGTGAACTTTTCACACGATAACGTCCGGGTTATCGAGTGGTGGCGAATTAAAATGCCGCGCGACCGCGAGCGAGGCGATCAAGGGATGCTGCGCCCGCGCTTCTTACTTGTCGACTTCACGTAAAAACTAAACGGCTGACCGCAAATGGCGGTAATGGTGCCGCTGAGCGACGGCCATAAAAGGTCTTACCACATAGAAGCTTTAGGGTTTATTTTGTGACGTGTTATGTACCGAGTAAAAGACAGGGCTATTTTTTATCTGTGCGCGTGGTATGATATTCAGACCGTCTACTAGAAACGAATTTCCATATTAAATGCATTTTTGTATGGCAGGAAATTTTTTTTTCGCTTTTCTACCTATTTTCCTTGATATTTTTTATTGTATAGGTATATTGGTATATGATGGTCTGAATACCATAAGGTATGCGCACTGAATAAAAAATAATCCTGTATTTTACTCCAAATTGAAAAATATGAAATATTTTGGTATGAAAAAGCTTTGGCTTCATCCTATTTTGGTTAGGGTCATCCGAGCTAAAGCAATGTGAAATGACAAAAGTACTGCGCAGTTTACTGCAAGTTTATTGCAGTTCCGCGTCAATAGGTGTAATGAGATCCTTACCGCACTGCCTCACCCCCCGACTCGTCAGCGCAACGCAGCCGCACCGCACTCGATACGATCAGACGCCCATTACTTACTTTCATTTAATATTATCGATCGAACAACCGCAAATATTTTGATCCAATAAAAAAGCGAACAACCACACGCTTCTTAATGAGTAAACCAACAAATCATCGTCCAAGACTTGTGGTCAAACATGAATCTATTAAGCGTAAACGCTTAGCAATATATTTTTTGCCATCCAACTGTAAAGACAAGTGTTTGAAATTTAGATAGAGTGGGTTGTACACTGGTCGAGCGGGATGCGGTAATGGCCGCCATTGCGAAACACGCTTCAATTAATAAATCTAATTTTTATGTGCTCGTAAAAGCCATCGAGATAAGCCCGGCCTCGACTGGTTCGCTTATTATGCGTCTAGTTGCGCTCAGTCAAAACACGTTACGATACATTAGCGCTCTCTGGATCGGCCAAATGTTCTGTTTGACGTGCACGTATTAGCTCCAGCTGTCATATCATTGTCAGTTGTCAGTCGGCCGGGGTCGCAGATCCAACCCGGATATGATACTTTTCAGATTAAATATTGAGAAGAAATAGACGAATTTATTTTTAACTTTTTGCTTTCGGATTTTTAAGCTCTTAATGCAGCAAAAAATATCGTTAACCAAGGTAGCTACCGCGAGCTTAATTTCTAAAGCTTTATAACATGTCATGTCTGTAACCTAAAGTGTCAAACCTACACAAACAAGTCGCTATAATTCTGAGACTGCATCAGTAATTGACTCAAATTGGTCCACCACAGTTAATAGATATGTATTTCTATTTGTTTCCGACATTCTGTTCTTTTTGTCGGCTGCCAACTAAAACAATAAGAAGGCGAATGTTATTTTTTGATTAGTGGCGTGACGGGCGGCTCATCAGCGGAGCCGGTGACGAATCGTGAATGTCGCATTAGTGAGGCGCAGTGCAGAAACGAGTGTTTACTACACGCGCTCTCATCCCGACCGACGACGACGCAATCGCGTTCGTTTATTGTTTCTACCACGCTATGGTCCACGCCTATGAATTTTACAAATAGTGCTATACAAATTACCAATTATTAATGCACTAAAATTCAGAATAGGCGCAAATCCCTCGGTGGAGACGTGTGAGCTGTTGATGATATTAAAAAAATACTTTTATCCCATTATTTATAGAAATCTAGCGGACACTTTACATAATTGCGAAAAAAAGTCAAAACAAATTAAAAACAGCATCATGATGATGATACAAAAAAAAAAACTAAAATCCCAAGATAAAGTTAATCTTAGTCAATTATATTAGACAATAGGCCGCCTTATTTGTAGAACAGAAACTTTCAAGCAACCTTTAGGTATAGAACCACGAAAAGAGAAATAGCGAAGCAGATTGGTGGCTGAAGCACCGTATACCACCCTCCACTCCCTTCTTCCTCTAATTATATGGTTGGACCATGATCCACGAAAATTTCGTCACAGAATAAATAATAGTAACTTCAGAAAACACACTTTACTCTTCTTACTCTACTTCTTCACTTAATAGACATTGTGAGTTTAAACTTTGTGGACCAGAGCATGTTGCTACACGCACGCGTCGCTTCGAGTCATCGCACTGCAGGAGGTGTTGCTAGGTCGGCGGAACATCATTTTGGTCCTGCGAAATAAATTTAATGGCTCCATTAAAGGTGTTCTTCTCACAAGCCCGTCGTCGGCTGGCCCACAGTCGGCTCGGTGAGTGGATCTATAGGTCAACATCCTTTAAAGGTGTGACCGCAATCAACGCACTACACAGATTTTGTTCGGTGATAATAAAATTGTAGAAAAATTACTTCTGGTGATTTGTTTTTGCTTTGTGATTTTCAGTTTTTACTGAAAATGATTATAAACTTTATTATTTACTACAAACTTTTTATTAATAAACTCGTCTTCTTAAAACACTATGAGACTGTAAACTTTGTCATACAGAAGTGTGTAATAATTAAAATCCATCTCATTTGAAGTATAATATTAAAACGCAACTTAATTTGGTTATTTTTTCTTCGTTGTTGTGTCATTTTACTTTTGGAATTTAAAATTATGTTTGATTTAAAGAAATAAATTCTGTCAAACAAATTGAAGCATCATCATTGGGTAGTTGACATGACATCCAATGAGCACTCGTATGAGTCGTCGACTCTACACGAGACTAGTACAGTCAACTAAGTAAAGGTTGTACCTTGGAGCATTATGCGCTACGTCCATGCCTTAGAGATAATTTTATACATGAAAAGGTATATGTTGGAGTGTTTTTGGCTGTAAAGACGTACAAACATAATATGGAGAGTTAGGCCAGTGCAAACAGACAAACAGACAGATACCGTTCCGCTGTTTACCGTCGCTTGCGCACGCGCACCTGCAGAGTTGCCAACTACACTCTAATTTGAACAAAATAACAAATAAATTAATTAACAAAATGTGTCCAAGAAAAAGAAAATATGAAGATCTTCGTCAACGCGTGGGTTGTAACTTGGTCGACAACTGACCTCACAAACCCTAGTATCAGTGTCGGCATCTTATCTCAGTACAATACAATACAAATACACCCATACCCATGATAGGAAACTAAATAGTTAAGAAATCATATTCATCAACATATTCACTTCGTAATATATATTTTTATACATAAGAAAATGTCAACCAAGAAATTCGTATTTTAATCAAGTACGAGCACGTGCAGTAATAATCTGGTCATTTAATTAGTCACGTGCATTCGTAAGTTGTTTTTTTCGGGATTAAGTATTTGGTAATTTTGGTATTATGAATTGTTTCAGTGGAGAGTTGGCAAGTGCAAAGGCGCGCGCGCACAGCGCAGTTCCCACGCCGCCGCGTCTAGATCACTCAGATACCAATCAAAAGCATATGTACCTATATTATAATTCTAATGGCTGCTCCATTTTGCAGATTAATTATCCGACTACGCAAATTAAAGAAGAGTAATATTTGTATGCGTATGCCAATTTGACTATGTATGTATGTATGTTCTTAGCAATATGGATTTCTTTGTTTCTTCTTACCGTGATTTGGCCAGTAGCAATAGTTCCAATGA
Source organism: Carpatolechia fugitivella (assembly GCA_951230895.1). Classification (NCBI taxonomy): domain Eukaryota; kingdom Metazoa; phylum Arthropoda; class Insecta; order Lepidoptera; family Gelechiidae; genus Carpatolechia; species Carpatolechia fugitivella. Next base: position 199,930 of record OX579662.1, read on the forward strand.
GTGACTTGTTGGTTTCATAAAAAAAAACTTCGTATGCATGAGTGTGTTTCCTCGGAAAATAAATCTCAGTTGACCTGTATCGCCAAAAATGCAATCGGACATAACACATATTTTATACAGTACATTTATTTAAATCACTGTTTCTAATCTAGTGTTGGTATTCAGACTGGCAGCCTTGGGTTCAGATCTCAGCCCAGCCCGAACAGAATTAATTACTCACGCCATTTAATTTCGACGGAATTTCAATTAATTGAATTAAGTTTTTTGTTATCAATGCAATTAATTTTCATTAGTTCTCATAAACTAGAGTGGTCGTAAGAGTTCCATGAACTTAATAATTTCAACCAATTTGGATTGGACTTTTATTTTAATTAAAACGCTAATATTTTACGCTTTTAATTGCAAAAGCTTTGCCGTTCCTTGGGTAGAATCAAAAATATTATATTCATGTAGTTTTTGAATTACTTTAACATCACGCAGTTTGTCAATTTATTTGCTGACAGGAGCCACGTGTTTTGCAGTATTTCTTTAGATTCAAGTAAATAAAAGGCTATGCCCTAATTCAGGGTTTCCTTTATGAGCTGTTGATGATAATGTTGATGAAAGCCTATGCCTATGTCTAAGTATTCGACCATTTTCGGACTTTTTTATTTGTTTCACTTCTGTAATTTAAACCACAGTAAAATTTGGTCAAGACAGGATAATGTGTCACACCAAATTATAGTATTGTAAAAATGATTTGTTTAATCATAAGTTGTATTTCTTCATCATCCACCACACAACAGCTGTTAAACAAGTGATTATAGCTTAGCTGACTAAGCGAGGCATGCGCGCCCGCATCAAACCATAATTTCTAATGACTTTGATAACATCGCTTTAACACCTCTAGGAACCATTTATTGATCAGCTAGGTAAGTACAAAGCGTAAAGTTGACCTAGCTGAAGAAAATTTTAAATATTATGTAGTTTATAATTTGACTGCTCAAAACTACGAGTGCGTAGACGTAGCCGAGAAATTCTCGTAGCGCATTGCTACGCTTGCTACAAAACCGTAGCAGCATACAAAATTATTATTTATTCTGTCTGCCTACGTTCACAAGTTTCATATTACATGATATTAGCATGAAAGCAAACGGTGGTGTGCTCACGTCACTCACTATGCATGGAAGTTCGTTGCAAAGATTGGCTACGAGTACATAAGCGCTCATTCACACATTCCCGGTTTGCACCGGACCGGCGCGTCGCCGTCGCCGGCTATGTGTTCCCACGTGCACGGCGGCCGGCACGGTTCGTAGTCGGCTTGACGTTGTTTTGCTCACACGCATCAATAACTAATTTGGAGTGAAAAATGCAAAAAAATATCAACAATTTATAGAGACATGACGTGCAGATATTTTAGTAAAATGATAAATTAAACTCCTAAATTTAATTATAGGTTTATATAATACTAGCTTTCCGCCCGTGATTTCACCCGCTGCAAATTAGTTTTCCCGTAGGAATGAAGTGTTTTACCGCGGTAAAAAGTAGTTAATGTCCTATTTCAGGGCCTAACCTAAATGTGTGCCAAGTTTCATCTCGATCCGTCCAGTGGTTCAAGCGTGATTCGGCAACAAACATCCAAACTTTCGCATTTATAATATTAGTAGGATTTAAAAAGAACAAATAACCCATCATCAACGGCCCGTTACAGTCCACTGCTAGACTATGAGCCTCCTCCACTTAAATGGAGGGTTTTGCCATAATCTCCAAACTTGGCAGGCGGATAGGAGATCGCAGATTAAAAGGTTACTGTATCAGAGAGCGCTGCTGCCCGTTCCCTGTTCAATGAGTAGTCCCTAAGTCGCCTCTTACGACACCCACGGGAAGAGTAGGGGTTGGTGACAAATGTATTCTACTCTGCCGTCACCACACGGCCAATGAATGAATATAAACTAGGTAAATTAATAAAAATATTAATTGGTAATAAAAAAAAAAAAACTTTTATTCAAAATTTCTTTTTACCTGGGCCCCGTTTCACGAAGCAAAAATTTACAAGTTACAATATTCATTGCGTAGCCAATTCGCCTAAACTGTAAGCCTTTATCGTTTTATATCACTGTCTACACAATGTATATCAAATTGTAACTTGTTACTAGTAACTTGTTGCTTCGTGAAACGGGTTCCTGGCAGCCCTGATGTAAGGGGACACGCAAATAAAGGAATCGATGTGCCTTGCGTATCGAGACGCGCTGAAATTGATTTTAGCGCACTCAAAGCGCGTACCGAACTACTGTCAGCAGGCGAAACCTATACAATCTGATCGCTGACAGTTCGAGTCGAAAGTGATTTAAGCGCGTATCGGAACGCGGCCGTGATTCATTCATTATAACATACATTTTTAATGGCAATGGATAGACGTCTAACCACTTATTTGTCTTATCTATTTCGCTCTTTATATTTCTAAAGATTCAACTAGTCTATCCCGATTAAATAATTGAATTGTGTGTGCCTGCCGTCGTTTCTTTTATTTATTGGGTAGTTTTTAATACGCATGGCCTTTGTTATCGTGCTTTTGATGCACAATAAATACGCCAATGACAAATAAAAGTAATAAATATACGAAGTAGGATATTCCGAAATGCTTGTAATCACCAGGTATTAACTTTACAGAGCGACCCGGCGCGCCGCCGCCAGCCGCCGGCCCGGCGTGAACCGGGAACGTGTGAATGAGGCCTAAGCCATCTTCGGGTCCACCAGCGCCCGACTGACTAGAAGTTTTTTTTTTGTTATTATGTTATATTCATCATGATTATAACGAGCAATAAGTATAGGTATATTAAACCCACACTCTGAGTCTGAGTGACATTTCGTAGATACTCCTGCTACTGACTCGGTTCCGCCGAATTCAGTCTCGGTTCGTGGAAGTGGCGATGCTATCCGCCCGTTTCGTACGATTCGATTAATTTATTCGCTGCGACTGTATTTAGTTTTACAAACAGACTAGACTAGTAATAGTAACAAATAGTTATAATCACGTCCTAGTATTGTAGTTTTTTTTTTTTTATAATTAGGTATGTTAATGCGCGTATCAGATTATAAAATAATGTAGTATCTGTCTCTTTCAATCAAATTGTTGATGTCATTTTAAACAAATGGCACTGTCATGCAGGCACTTTTACTCTACTATTCTACTACTTATACTCTACTATTTTGCGTTCAGTAGGCTAGATCAGAATTTACACCTAAGTTTAACTTGACTTTACAAAAAATAAGGAGCAAAGAAGCAGGGTGACAGAAAGAAATACAACAAAAATAAAATTTGGCTTTGACTACAGGATTAACATAGTCTATAACGATGACGTCCCGCCGTGTGTGTCGGCGGTGTACAGGATTAAGAATGTGTCTATGGCCCGGTCACACATAAAGCGATTTGAGCGGCCAGCGCTCTCACTGCTGCGCCCGCGCCGCCGCCGCCGCCGCCGCCACCGCTGCCGCCTGACGCGGAAAAAATACGCCAATAGATCTGTATCCGCGACATAGTGTGGACCGCGGACGCCACAGAGTACCTTCTAATACGGATGCCTCACACACTCACTGCGCTGCGGTGTGAACAACGTCTTAGTTGGAGATTCCTTGAACTTAGCTGTCTATTTGTGTGTGTAGTGAAGGCATTTAGCAATGTCATGGTTAGATTGGTGACCGGTTTCATTAACTTTGATTTATTTATCTAGCAGAAAACTGGCAAAAACAAGAACATTCAAATCAAGTGTTTAATGAAAAAAACATAACCCAAGGAGGGGGTAAAGCAGTCGGGTAAAAACACGATTACAGCTTAAACCATCGTCGGGCAATAAAAATATGAGTCCTCTCTGCGATTTTCTTTGTGCTTTTAAGGGCATAAAAGTAAAAAAAAATCACTATTCAAACTTAAATGAAATAGTTTTAAATAGTTAGAAATGGCTATCTGCAAAGATTTTATCTAAATTACAAAAAATATTTATACTGAAAAAGAAAGGGTAAACGCGAATCACCGTTCAAAGCAGATTTTTGTAGATACAACGTGGATCCAACTGAATAATACTAAACATCCAAATATATTTTCACATATTTTATAATATTAGTGTTATGTGATGTGATGTGTGAATATGCAGGCGAGTCGCCGCGTCTCTCTGCAGGCGCTTACCGCGAACGCCGCGCTATGTTGCAATCTGTCGCATAACTTGTCGCGTCGCCGCGGGGCGTGTCGCGTCGCGGGCTGACGCTAATATCTCCATTACCAAGCTAAATCCACCATTTATGAGGCCTTTGCATATACAGTATGTCTGATTAGTACTGATTACGCAAATCGGAAATTTTGTAGGTATTCTATTTGTTTTTAAATTTAAAGACCAGCAATGCTTTTAAACTCTTCACAATTCAATCTATCAATCAATTAGCCTATTGCAGTCCACTGCTGAACGTAGGCCTCCCCAAGGGTACGCCAAAGCGCACGATCACCCGCTTTCCTCATCCAGCCACCACCAGCGACTTTCCTCAGGACATCAGTCCACCTGGCAGAGGGGCGTCCCATACTGCGTTTCCCGAGACGTGTTCACCATTCGAGAACCCGTCTGCTCCAACGCTCGTCAGTTCTGCGACAGACGTAGCCAGCCCACTGCCACTTTAGCTTGCTACACTTCTGGACGATATCAACTACTTTGGTCCTCTGCCGGATGATTTCGTTTCGAATTTTATCCCGTAACGAAACACCACGCATATATCTTTCCATGGCTCGCTGAGTGACATGTAAGCGATGGGCCAGCTTCACCGTCATGTTCCACGTCTCAGCTCCGTATGTCAATACTCAATACAATACTCTTCAGACATTGCGGTAGTGGCGATGAGAAGATATGACGCAGTTTCCCAAATGCTGCCCAGCCCAACTGTACTCTTCTTGCGATTTCACGCTCGAAGTTGTCTCTACCCAACTGCAATGTCTGCCCGAGGTAGACATATTCTTGGACAGCTTCGAGCACTTCGTTGAACATGACCTTAGTCTTGTCCAAGTTCATCCGGAGACCGACTGACAATGAGGCAGCGTTGAGACTGTGCAGCATTTTTTGCAGATCCTGCATTCAGCCATTATCACCATGGCGTCGGCAAAGCGGAGGTGACTGAGATATTCGCCATTTATGTTGATGCCCAATCCGTTCCAGTCTAGGGTTTTGAAGACATCCTCCAGTGCGTTGGAGAACAGTTTCGGAGAGATGACATCCCCTTGTCTCACTCCTCTGAGCAACTGGATGGGGGTTGTCTTATGACTCTGTACTTGGACGGACATCGACGCTGATACTGTACAGGCTTATCAGAACCTCCACGTACCGCCAATCGACTTGGCATCGCTGCAAGGATTCCAGAACAGCCCAGGTTTTGATGGAGTCGAAGGCTTTCTCGTAGTCCACAGATGCTAGACACAGCGGCTGATTATAGTCATTTACGATTACCTTTAAAGAATTTAAAAAGTAACTGTAAAAATTTCTTTCTATAAAGATTTTATTTTTTGTTTAGATTATTGCTTCATTAATTTCGTAGGTAATAGACACAAAACTACGATAAAATAATACAATTATAATATTTCCATCGGCCCCCGAATTGGCATTTAATTTTTTATAATTTTTTTAAAAAAGGGGAGGTTTTTTCTAAGTATGCAGCAGAACATTAAAAACTATCTACCATCTGTATAATTCGCGTGTACCCCGCCCCCCTCTCCGCTGTCCGCCCCCCGCCCCCCACCCCGCGACAGACCACTCTATCGAAGAATATGCGACGCTTATAAAATACCTTCTTAAGAGTTTATTTTCAACTATTAAGATATTGAGGCAGGCCACCCGGTGCTAGGAGCCTTTATCATAATTTATAGACTAATAATAATAACTCATGGGAAACATCCTTATATGTCAAGTCAAGTTAAACAGCTTTCTTAAACCGTAGCGAGCTTCTCAAGCTTAACTCATGCAACGAGCAGAAAAATCTGCAATAATGTGGCAAACACCGGCAAATGATAATAAACAACATTGTATAGTGCAGGCAGCGGGGCCGCAGGAGAAACGAGGACTGAGATCATAAAAATGTGTCCGTTGTTTGAGCCAACCTCAGAACCATAAGGAGTAGACGGTGCCAGACGTGTTTAAATAGTGAAGCTAAAAAAATTATGAAAGTAAATACCACAAACCTTGCCTATAGACTGTTGGGTATCCACACAAGTGAGTTGGCTAATACTTAACAAAATATAACTTGCTTAACAAAAATGGAACCACGATCGTTTTAGTATCGATAAAGTATAATTTTGTCTTTATTAAAATCGTATATTAAGGCAGCGTAGTAGTTTCTGAAAGCACGACTACAATGTAATATAGTGATCACGAGGATAAGATGCGAAGTATAATGATAAGATCAGACGAGGGTACCTGTAACTGATGTCCGATCTTCATTATATCAGCATCTCATCTGAAGTGATCACTCCCTCTGCCACCCATATTCAATGGTACTCATTTCATCACTCTGTATAAAATTGCTGATAGCTTTGAACTAATGACATTTCGAGTTGACAGGTGACACTGGCACCATACGGTGGCGTTTCGTTTTACGAATACTTTTTAAACTTTGTAGTAGTTTTATGGATATCTTGGGTTTTTACTAAAATATACCTACATTCAATCAAAACCAAAAACATTTTATTCGAATTAAAATTCAAATGTTTGATTCGTTTGTTGTGTATTAAATATGAGGTTCTGTCCGTGAACGGCTAACATTTTATTAGAATTAAAATTTTTAGAAATCATTTTTTGACGTCAATGCTAATTTTCAACTGAAATCAGATTTTCGTGTCTAAAACTGTGCATTGTTTTTAGACTTCGAGCAACTTCCAGATTTTTCTGTATGTCAGGGCATCGGATGAAACCAAAAACTGGATGAAACCTTTATCGAGGCTGAACAGCGTTGTGGTTGTCCGCCATATTGGGAAGTTCATTTAGCGAGGTGCGCCGCCGCAGCGATTCACCGCCGCCGCGCCGCCGCCGCCGATCCAATTATAGATAGCGAGCGATAGTTTCGGCCGTTCCATTATGTGTTTATTTAGATCAATAAACATTTACTGCGGACGGGGTGGTTAGAAAATTTATTTTTGAACCGTTCATCTTAGGAAAGCCGTATGCGAAAAAAAAAAATTTCCGGTACATTCTGTTTTGATTTTGTTACTACCTAGTAAAAAGTACAAGATTTATGATGAGTGACTCATCTTTGGGCTGGTTTTAAATCGGAGTAAAAAATTAAATGTTTCGATTATCATTAACTTACTGTCCGCCACCGGCTATGCCCGTGTAGTATATGAAGTTTTCTTGAAAAAATATCTTTCAGAGTACAAACTGTCTCCATTTTTAATGTCATCTGTTCAGTAGTTAAGTCATTAAAGCGGAATAAACATCTAAACATCTATCCAAACGTACTTTCACATTTATAATATTAGTGTGAATTGTATTAAACTATTGACTCCTCGCTTAGAAAAAGGCTAGGTTGCATAATTTGATTGCTTTGAAAATTGATCTCTTTAGAGTTCGATGACAAGGCCCACATTTGCATAACCGGGCCTAATTCACGGTCGGTGATGATGCTAATGCTAATACTAATTACCGGTGTATCGTAAATACTTTGATTATTTTGATGTCGTCGGCACTCGATACATCAAGGGGGGTCTATTTGGCAATATCTAGCTATAGTTAAATATCTCTACAAAAGTATGTATAGGTAGATTTTAAGGAAAATAAGAATTAACCTTGCATGAATATTGCTTGCTGTGAATGATTATTATTCTCCGATTATTGTGAAGTAATGTATCGTAAGTACCTATATTATTATTTTTTTACAAGTATCATAATCTTAGAAGCGGAGAGTTTATTAGATTGCCTAGGTTACATATTAGAAAGTCAAAAAATGATCGATCAAATTGTAAATGAACAACGAATCATCTAACAAATTTTAATAGACCAAAAGTTTTTTTCACCAAAGTTTCATTATACCAAATGTACGAGTGATCAAATGGACGACTGACCAAAAGTTGCTAGATCTAAATGTGAAATACCAAATTATTACTCATCAAATTTTATTATCACAAAAATGGTTTAGTGCTCAATGTTTAAAATAAAAAAAAAAATAGTTAATAAACAATCACCAAGTCATGCGTGCCTTTGGTGCTTGTTTACTATTTCTGGGTTGTTTAACGATTATTTTGTCATCTATCATTTGTTCAATGGTCCATTTGGCTTTAGAACCATTAGGCCAGTAGTCTATTAAATCTATTAAATGTTGATATTCTAAACTTTGGTCAGTTAAACTTTTGGTCAGATGACCAATGTTATTTTGGACTTTGTTAAATGATTCGTTGTTCATTTAAAATTTGATCGATATTTTTTTTACTTTCTAATATGTAACCATTGCCTAGAACAGTGGTTGCTTTACAAATAAAATAATATACTAGGCTTGGCAAAAAAATCAACATAAGGCTGAAATTATTATCACGTGCAATCAAAATCTTGAATACTTTTCTGTCACTGTTTGCCAACAACTGCTCAATCAAAAATCTTAAAATACGTTTTATTAAAACTTCAAAATGACTGTTTGTCGGTAGTTCAAAAAGTCTCAAGCGATAGTAACTTCTCGGCGATTTACCTCCATGTTGGTCGATTACTCTCAACAACCGTGTTACAGTTATCGACGCGTCCGAGAACATTAATTCAGGGAAATTTGTTCCGCCACTCCGCACTACCAGGATAAAACATCCACTCCTGAGTGTAATAAAGAACGATATACATTGCTGAATTTAAATATGACAGGATATAACGCTTGTTGAAGAAACGTCAGTGTACGACGAATGTTTGTTTGATTCGTATGTTGTGTATGTATTAAATATAAGGTTCTGTCCGTGAAGGATTTGCTTTAATTCGTTGTTGCAAACGTTTCTGTATAGAATTTAGATTCGCAGTTTTAGGTAATTAGAATTTCTGTAACAAAAATAACTCCTAAAAGTGAAAATTATAGAAATATTTAAGGTATTGCACGTAGCTAGTTTTAATTGTATAAAATACTGTATTACCTTTTGGACAAAGTAATTTTCTCGCTTTGATGCTTTTAATATGTCTCATATATGACAAGAAATAATTTTAAGCTCAGTTTAAAAATTTACACCCAATAAAAAAAAAACCCTCTTTTATTCGAAACTATAAAGTTAACAATCTCTTTTTTTTTTTCAATAATAGTACATTACGATACAAGGATCGTATGTGGCATATGCATATACAAACGAGGTGACTTTTGTAAGCCCGAACCGCAGGCGAGGGTTTGTAATGTCACGAGTTTGTTATAAAACCTAAGATCCGTGTGTTCTACGACGTTTTTCAATACACTTGTGAGAAAACTGATAATAAATATAGCACCCTACAAAAGCTAACAGGCAAAACTAACCTTTATAATATCGCGCGCAGTTTGAGCCACTTTGAGACCACTCATAAAACAACATTCAATGTAAAACAATGAAAATTTTACAAACTTGGCGCTAACCACAGAACGATAGTATGTTTTTTTTATAAGCATAATTTTGGAGAAAAGGCTCTGGCGAACATTCAGCTTCTACGAATTGATTCTTTGTTAAATCAAGATAATTTTATTTTTATAATTAAAATATTACTGGCTGATAATATTTTTGATACAATTTGTTGAAATAAAATACTTTTCTCTTTGTATGAATCGAATGTTTTTTTATTGTCAAAATGATCCTGGCTGATTAATAATTTTGAAGACCGTAAGAATAAAAAAAAGCTTTAATAAATTCGCACTAGTGGTAAAACGCATTTACCGCACAGTTTACTACCTTCGTAAGTTCAATTTTCGAGCAAGGTGTATTGAAAATTTTATTACAAGACTACGTAGCAATATTATCTGTAGAGCTTTCACGCGTGGAACAAATGACATCAACGCGTGCTCGTCGCATTATTATCCGTACCGCTCGTCTTAGGCCTAAAACAGGGCTCCATCTACCTAACCTACATCCTCATTATAACTATTTTATTTAATGAGATTTTTCTCAACACACCGTGTTGAATCATTGTTCCTCGCGCGGATCAATTTGACAAAGCGGGCGCAGATCTTTCCGAGATATTGTTATAATAAAACGACCGCGCCGACACGCCTATTGGTCCGGCTTCGAAATGTAATGTTTAGGTAGTGATTTTATTAAATCTTGTTTATGGATAAGCTTATATTTCATTTCGAATTAGTTCATTATTTGACGGCTCCGTAGCCCAGGTGGTAGAGTATTTGCCCCCGACGCACAGGGTCGCGGGTTCGAATCCCGCCCAGGGCAAACTTTCGTGTGATGAGCACTTGTGTTTGCCTTGTATCTGGATGTTGTTTATCCATAAAAGTATGTATTTATCTATTTATGTAATGTATATCAGCTGTGTGGTACCCATAGTACAAGCTCTGCTTAGTTTAGGATCAGATGGCCGTGTGTGAAGATGTCCCCACATATTTATTTATTCTCTAGCTTGAAAAACCATATATTTGGAAAACACTTTTTGTTCGTTATCTCGCATTAACTTCCATTACGTTTAATAGTCATTTTTATTTTACGATTTTTATTAGTAAAGTATTATTAAAATTTAGTCAACGTTTCAAGCTCTCTTTTCTTTTCCTCCTGTCCTCATCCTGTATACTCTCCAAAAGCCAGGAAAATACTTTTGCAACAGATAAAAAGTTCCGAAAAATACAAATTTAACTATAAATTACTATATTTTTGGAAAAATAAAGTGAACTTCTGAAATTCTCAACTAATAATCCTGTCATTATACCTATTACTATTCTCCATAAAGAGTTTACTTCGTTTTATGACTACCATCAAGCTGCCTAATCGCTGATGTAATTAATCATTTCCTGTGAAGCACGTTTGCTGCTTTAATTTTAATATTATTTTCTAGAGCACTTGTCTTATTTATGTCAGTCGAATTAGTAATCTGGACACATTATTTTTAAGCACTGATATTCATCTTAGTTTCGCCACAATTCGTATAAATGAAAAAGCTGTTTATAAGCATTGAACTATTTAGAAGTAATGGTTCCTTTATTCATTTTATAGACTTTTATATCCTAACTCTATAGCTAAAAAAAACAGGTTCTTTTTTTTCTATTTAAGCAAAAATATGAATTAGTTGTGAAATGATTTGATGTGTGTATGCCTACTATTAAAAACTTTCTTTGAGTTACTTTACTTTATTTCGCTCGGTTCAACTGTAATTTATAATAACGTTATCTAAAGTCCGTCCTCTTAACATACAATCATATAACCCACACCAGTTTTCAGGGCTCACGTTCCCCCCCCCCGCCTCTCCCCTCTACTCTTCCTCGCCTCACACCTTGACAAAACGCCTCGTAAACGCGGCAAATTGGACGGATTCACAGGCCCAAATTAGATTATGAACGAACAAAAAACTCTATAGAAACGAAACCGACTTCGGACCTCGACCGAAACCGACAGATCTTTAATTTACTAGTTTTTGTTCTGTTTGTGCATGACTCGGGGTGACTGGCAGTTCTTCTTGAGCTGGTATTTCTTAAAATGCTTCTTAAAACTTACCACTTATAAAGCGTAATATGTGGGTTGAGAACGCAAACCGAAACGTTATTTACCATTCAGTTATCGTGGGGTTTTCATGTGCGGGATCCCGAAAAGGATTTTATTAAAACAATGTACTCGTTCAGGCATGATATCCGTCACTTTTATCATACCGTCAGATCATCATTTTCAACAGCTCATATACGTCCCCAATGAGGGGCTCGAGCCTACCTTACATATAATGGAGTAATGTATTTGAATAAAAAATGATAGATTAAAAGTATGTATTTAAATATTAGATTACTTACTTATTTGACTTTTATTAAAAATGCTTTCTTATAGAAAGAAATACTGCTAGTTAAACTAATAATAAAAACCGAGTCGAAATTATGTGCAGTAATATTACATGAATACACTACTTTTATCTTTCAATTTAGCAATTCTATGATTTCCCAGTTCTATAGTTTTTAAATTATTTACGTATTGTTTTTAGATTCTCTAAATTTAAAATTATTCCGTTTGCGTCGAGTTCGGTAACGCCAAAATATGTAGAGATCCCGTTGGGGATCCCGGCATTCGGGAAATCTCTAGTACAAACACGAACCAAGTGCGTGGTAAGTGAGGATACGGAGGAAGGGTTCATGCAACCACGAGAGGGAGGATCGCATCGTCCGCACTCACCCGCGTCTATCATTACGATGATTACTAATTAAAACAAGAGAAGGTCAACCAAGTCCTTATTCTTAAAATAGTGCTTAAGAAAATGTCTGATCAGTTCAATATGGTCACATTAGGTAGAAAATGAGTGATATGATGAATAATTACTGTACCGTTAACTTTCATGGGCGGTGGAGGAATCTTCATAAATGCTCTTGTGGGGATTTAACTTAATATTTTATCTTGCAAAGCAAACCATACACAACCACTCAAGGTTAGACTGAAAAACAAGACATTTCTATTCTAAACCATTTTAACACCGAGCAACATGCGGGCCACAGATATCACACCGAGCAACATGCGGGCCACAGATATCACACCGAGCAACATGCGGGCCACAGATACCACACCGAGCAACATGCGGGCCACAGATATCACACCGAGCATCATGCGGGGCACAGATACCACACCGAGCAACATGCGGGCCACAGATACCACACCGAGCAACATGCGGGCCACAGATATCACACCGAGCAACATGCGGGCCACAGATACCACACCGAGCAACATGCGGGGCACAGATACCACACCGAGCAACATGCGGGCCACAGATACCACACCGAGCAACATGCGGGCCACAGATATCACACCGAGCAACATGCGGGCCACAGATATCACACCGAGCAACATGCGGGCCACAGATACCACACCGAGTAACATGCGGGCCACAGATACCACACCGAGCAACATGCGGGCCACATTACCACACCGAGCAGCATGCGGGCCACAGATATCACACCGAGCAACATGCGGGCCACAGATACCACACCGAGCAACATGCGGGCCACAGATACCACACCGAGCAACATGCGGGCCACATTACCACACCGAGCAACATGCGAGCCACAGATACCACACGCAACAGTACATTCATCATCATCAACGGCCCGTTACAGTACATTATTCTATAGCATTTTCTTGATACGTCAAAATAACACTTTTTCCGTTATATATTTGTTTGTACGATTGTTTTTGGTCCAATCTATGATTACACTGTGCTCTGTGACTTAAGTGAAACGGCTCTGTTGGGGCCCGCCGTCCAGGAAAAGTAAGAACGGGAGCGGTTGGTTGCTATTCTGTGGTTGCTATAATGCGACATTTTTCAGAATAACACCACCATTTTGATCAAGTGCGGTGCGATATACACTGCGCGGGCGTCGTCGCGTGGCAGGCGCACATACGTTCAACCTGAGCGTGCAATTAGCGAAATTACCGATTCGCCTGCAGTCGTAAAACAAGCTAATTACCGCTGTCCGTCCGCGTGTAATTGGTGGGCGACAGAACTGCGCGCGCGCAGCCCTGCCATTGTCTCGATCTTTGCATTTCCTAGGAATTAGCGGAGTTTAAGGAATCAAGTTGGCTGAGTAAAAAGATAAAGTCCTTTAAATGCCTGGTTATTTGTGCGGAGTAAGTGGCAGGATATGAGTGTTTTCACTGAAGTTAATCTGTAATTTCTTGAGTTATTCTGATTGCTGACAATTATAACTGGAAACACTATGCATTACTCATGAATGCAACATAATAATCGCATGTAGACATTTTTTACACATTCATCACAATTTTTAAGCCTGTATTCTGTATTCTTTTGATTCAGAAATCAAAAGACTATCTATATAACTCTCTCGTAAATAAATCTAAAGGTCGAACTGGCAAAACTTTAACTTCAGTCTGTTATTAAGTCAATCAATTGTATTTTTATTCAAATTCAAATTCAAATTTATTTATTGCATTTCCACAATTAATTAGGTACTTAGGTGGTAGTAGGAAAAGGTGTTAAAATTATTAATTGTGAAGCCCCGTTAGGGCACAGCAATATAAAATACAAGCAGAGGGCTCTACCATTACTTAAAATTAAAATCTTAATACAAAAACTACATTTACAGTTACATACACAATAAGTAGAGTAGAGTAAAGAAGTAGAAGTACTTTGGTGTATTTCTTTATTTCTTAATTATTTTTATTAACTTTATTATGATTTTATTTCTATAGTATTAAAATTTTAATAAATATAGTTTAAATGAGTTTAAACATTATAAATCACTTTTCATCAAAAAAATCTTTAGTAGTATAATAGCATTTATTAATGAGGTGTTGTTTTAATTGTCTTATGAATGGTTTATAATTTTCTATATTTTTAATTTCGTTCGGGATATGGTTATATATTTTAATTAGCATTGAATGGGGGCCAAGGTTACATATTTCTAATTTAGAAAAGGGTTTCTTTAATTTATGTTGGGTGCGGTTATTTCTTTTTATACCTTTTTATAATACCTATATATGGACTTATTTTCTAAATTCCTCTCATTTGTGGTTTTCTATTGCGATGTGAAAAAAAAAATACCTGCACCAACATTTAACAACAAAAACTCTAACCGATTGCATGTAAGGGCAAAATTATCATTAACACATTTTCTTTTAAATTGATTATACAGTTACTAATGATAATAATTGCCCCATGAAAGATTACCTTATAAGTTATAAACAAACTTAGAAAGTTTGAGTTGTGAGTGATTCGGTTCGCTGCAGAATGCGCCTGCAATGACTTTGACCGATTTAATTACATAAACGGTGGTAGCGATGCGCGGGAGTTTCCCGCCAATGAAATAATTGTAAAGGAAAGCTTTAAGCGAATCTTTGGCTTTTTGCGGAGCGTGAAATCACAGCAGAAATAGCTAATTATTGCGAATCGCACAAACATCGACCACTTAACATTTGACTCGTTATAAGGGATTTATTTGATAAAATAGGATCTATTTTATTTCACACACAAAATTACATTATTATCATCATCTTCTCAGCCGGAAGACGTCCACTAACATTGAAATCATCAAAAATGGTAAAATATGTTACCTTATTGCTAGGTATTCATTTCTCTCAGGCAACCTTTGAATTTTCATAGGACTAAATATTACACTTAGGTACTATTACAATACTATAATTGTGTCCCAGTCAGTAGTGTTTTCGTATTTTTCACCAACCTTCCACTACGCCTTCAACATTTTAAGCTTCGAAATACTTAGTTGCCTCTGAAATAAATTAGATAGAAACTTTAAAAAAGCTATCCTTTCTCATATTTATTTTGGGCAACTTTAACTATCATCCTTGCTTGTCTTTTGCTTATTTGCATATTTTTAAATCAACAATATAATCACTAAGCAACAAACAGCTTTATTACAAAATTATCCGCCCCATGAAAGAGGTAATGACGAAACTAAGAGATATAACATACAAAAGTTATCCGATAAACTATTTATTTCATCTCAAAGGATTTTTTGCACATAACTTTTTTTGCAGCATAACCTCAGAGTTCGCTAGTCTGTGGGCAGCAGGTCTGTAGAAGGAACTCGGTCATTAATCGCGGTTTTTCTGTCTCCAGGTCCAGCAGTACGGTCAGCAGTGTAGTCGTTTTAATTGCACCGCCAATTACCTCCATTGACAAGCGCACTTATTTATCGGACCCTACCTGTGCGTCTGCGCAGCCGCCGTCGCCGCACGCAAACTTTAAACGAAGGTACTATATTATTTACTGTAACTATCACTGTTTAGTTTGTTAACATTAACAGGTTGCCTGGAAGAAATTTCTGATTGATTTTCCCAATTTTAGGCTAATGGTTTGTCATTTTATTCGTTATCATGTTTCAGAGGAATTTTTAGGTAGATAAAATGTGTATGAAATATTTTAAAACTAAAAATGTAATATTTATAAAATGTAGGAGCCACTTTAGGAAATAGAAAACAAAATGCCTAGCCGTCGTCCGCATAGTGATGTTCTAACAAGCCGACTGCTTTAGTTTTACATTAACTTGCTAGCAACAAGACATGGGACGATAGCTCAATATGCGAAGACATGTTGTAGCAAATAAAATATTCGATTAAGTCTGATAAAACACTAATGTTACTGCCATTTGCCGAAAACCGATATCTTACCAATTAATTAATAACTGGTTCGCTACCAAATCGAAATTATTGGGGATTTGTGTTGGATTCTGACAAATATAAATTACAGTTAAAAGTATCGACTATTAATGTAATCAGTTAGTACAATATTATACCTAATCATTTTTATTGGTATTACTGAAAACTAAAGTCTGTCTGTAGTAAATGGAAATTCCACAGAAAAACACTAATATATTACGGACTCAAAAAATCGTCATTCAACAGAAACTCAACTTCGTATTCTTCAGTCATTCATTCATTCAGTATTCATTTATTTTTTTGCTAGAATCGAAGCCAACACAATTCTCACCTATCATTCTTATTCAGCTGTATCTATTCTGAATACATAAAATTCGTTAAAGGACATTCAACTTAACACCGTCCATAGATTAATAACCTACAAGCTATAACGGCGTGTCACCTGTCGGTGGGTAAATATAAATATTTTTTGTTTATCTGAATGGATGTTAAAATAAAAATTTCGACAAATTCCTTGGCTGAACACCAAACAGGGGCCATATTTTATACAATTTATCGCATTCAATAAGAGTATGGTAATGAGGCGCTGTGGATGCGTCCGCGCAGCCGCCCCTCGCTGGCCCTACCTCACCCCCGCGTTTACCAAAGTCACGCGTCATCACGCTAATATAGTATTTAGAAACTTTATAAATTACTTCGTATATTTTTTATTGTATTATTTTTTGTTGAATATTATCGTGGTCAGTTTACAACAGCTTACTTTTAATTTTAAACCATCAAATGCAAAATAAAAGAATTGTGTAAGATAAGTATTTAATTTATGTTATACTTGCACTGAATACAAAATAATGAAACAAAATGTGTAAAATTTTCATTGCCTAATGTAAGGAACAACAACTTAGCTATTGTCTTGAACAACGAAAATTTGGAATATGTAAATGAAACAGTTTTCTTAGGGATCACTATCGACGCAAAATTACAATGGGACCCTCATTTAAATGCGTTATCCGCAAGGCTCAGCTCGGCAATCAGAAAGATTCGTCAACTGACTTACGTTGCTACTGCCAGACTTGTATATTTCAGTTATTTTCATAGCATTATATGTCCTAGGGAATTTTGTTGTGGGGTCAAGCTGCTAACATAAATAGCATCTTTGTGTTACAGAAGAGGGCGATACGTTCCATATATAAATTGCGTGGTCGCGATTCCCTGAGAGAAATTGATATCCTCACAGTACATTTTTGAAAACATCTTGTATGTCCGGAAGAACAAAACGCTAATTCTTAAGAATTCTAATGTGCTTAATATAAATACTAGAAATAAAAATAAAATAGCGCACCCAAAGTTTAGATTGTGTAAGGTTAACAATTCATTCATTCGCTTCAACTGAACTGTATTCGCTTCTGTAATAAAATACCAGATGCTATTGTAAATCTGTCCGATAGCCAATTTAAAACTAAAATTAAAAATATTTTATGTTCTAAGGCCTACTATACGATAAATGATTACTAAGATGATAAAAACGTTTGGTCAACACTGTTGTTCCAAATCAGCGGAGTAGATTGTTATTATGACTTTACGTATGTATGATTCTTTATATATTTAAAAGAAAAGTACAAAAGATACAATTCCTGTGGTGTTTCTTCTGGCCGTTCTTCTCCACAGAGGGCGTACACTGGTAGTGAACGTGCCATCCATGATAGCTTTGACGTCGAAAAATGATTTGTAAAAATCTTAATACGAATAAAATTAATTTGATTTTGATTGATTTTGATTTTTGATGACAAATCATTTGAATGGGCCAACTCTTCCGTCAGAATTTTCAGGTCAGTCCATTTGTATAAAAATACTCTACACAGATTTTTAAGTATTTATTACTAAGCCCTCCACCCACATACAAACAGACACACATCCACAAGAGATTCAGATGATGACTCTTGTATTATTATAGCAAATTTATTTATGTAATAAAAATATCGTATGATGAAATGGGAACTTTGGGAACTCAGAGCGTGAGGCGTGAAATTGTTCAATATCGCCGGTGCGCACGCGTCGTCGGCTCTGTTTTAGAGCTTGATCTGGATCCAATTCGATGGCTTGATTTTGATTATATAATATTTAGAAGTAGGTGATCCACAGAATACAGTCTACAAATCTTTCTACAAAACAATTGATTATTTAATGTAATTAAAAGATCGGTGCTGGATGTTTTTTTATTTAGTTATAATTGTTATATTGTATTGTAATTTAATATGTCAAATAAATGTTGTCTATTGTCTAGTAAAACGTCCATCTCTCTGATTGAGTGTAAAAGTACATATTTTCACCATGCTTAACACTTAATTTAGCAAAGCTTTCAAAAAGGTTGTCACATGAACATATCTTAAACCCTTTCTTGTTACACTACAAATATTTTAAAACTACAAAACACTGTTACGGTAGCCAAGCCTAGTCTCTGAAGCGAGACGACAAGCCGAGCTTGTTCGCACCGACGACACCCGACCCGACTTTAAAGCGCCGACGAATACTTTACAAAACCATAACCACCTAATTTAAAAAAATAGAAATAGCCCGAGGGCACACACGTCACGCTCGCGGCGAACAACTGTTCGACATCAGGAGTGAGATCAGAAAAGAAAAAGTAGCGCTAATCCGCGGAATTTGACTGATATTTGACACTTACTGGAAATGGTGCGCGTTGACGCAAAGCCGACTCGAGCGCGAACATCTGGCAGCCAGTAATAATGCGTTTGTCATTGGAATTTTAATTGTTCAGGTAAATAAAGTCCAGGTATAAGAATTATTTTGAAACAATATAACCAACGTAATGCGTTTCGCGCAAAGAGTATATGGCACAAAATAAAATCGCGCCGCTTTACTTACTTTGTAATAATGGCCAGCACATTAATCCTGACATGTCAATTATCATTAAGTATCATATAAACCAGTGAATGGCAGATTATAAACCACATGCAATCCACAAAATATTCTTACAGACTCATCTTAATTGGGTAAGTATATTTCTCCCTAATCCTTTCCGTGTTGAGTTATTACGAATCTATTAGGAACGACGTTATAACAACTAATGAACACAACAGCCCAATAAAACCCTACAGCCATAGTACACGTGTCAGAGAGCGCATGCGCCGCGCCGGCTGCGCGATTGGCCGTCGAGCGGCGGGCGGGCGACACGACGCAGCAGTTGCGGGCGCGCAACCTGCGTGGGCGCAGGCCAGCTATGCCACTAAATCCCGCCTCGCCTCGTCCTCTCTACTTGCGACATTGTTAACTACCTCTTTATCATATTATACTTCATAATGTGACAAATTGACAACACTATCTCCCCTTTCTTATTAATAAATATTATGATGTATTTTATGGCCGAAGACGGCCGTAAGCCAGTTCGTATTAAATCTTGTGGAAAGCTGGGATATCAACTGGCTTGACAAAAGATCGCCAACTCGTATTGAGACATCGAAAGGGGGTTAAGTATCTTTCTTATCCGATTGCACGGAGTTTAGATGAAAGATTTATTTTCATGTTTTGATTATTTAGAGGATTTGCTTTGTATTCCGTGCGATTAGGGAAGTTGAGCAACCTCTAAACGCAGATAGGTAGCCGTTTAAGGTTTTCATTTAGAAATCAGAAATCAGTGATATTTTATTTGAATTGAGATTTTATAAAATCATTTTTCTACCTCAAAGCTATACAACTACTTAAGAACAAGGAGAGCTCACTTACACACGCCATCTTCCAACAAACTAAGCTAGAACATCTGCAGTGATTTGAAAGGCACGGTAAGCCATTGATCTCAGCAATTCGGCATATCGCTTAAACAGCAAAAAAAATACGGTTTTGTGGAATCTGCTTGATATTCTTCGTTTAAAACTGCACATTGGCGACTTTTACTCATAGCTTTTACTCTAAAACGCTCAACAATTTCAATATAAGGTTATAAAACCAATTTGTCCAGTAATGGTTGTACTCGAGTTCCAGACGCGGTATGTGAGTGATTACTGATTGTATGTGTCGGGCACAATTGCCGGAGAATTGAAACCGGTCATAACTCAGCGCGAGGTGAAACATTGGGACTTAAGCAACTAGGCGAGTGCCGCGGGCGATCAGAAACACCATTCTAATACGATTTTGCACAGTTAAAGTGTGGAGAATTATTCCGTTTACATCAAGTTCCTGTAACGTCGAGTCCAGTGACATCAAGTTCAATTCCGGTAGCGTCGCTCCTCTTTGATTGATTCTGCTAACTGCTTCAACTATTATGATCATAAGAGAAGTTGAGTAAGGTGCATCATTGTCCTAATAAAATAATCAGCAATCGTGGCTGGCTTGGGCCTAATTCTTAGCCTCTATCATGCCACATGGCTCATCTTTGCACTATAAACTTTCGTTGATTCAGCCTGTATGTAACTGTTAGACCAAGAGCAACAAAGCGCAGAGTTTAGGTGCCATAAAAAAAATATTAGTTTTCTCTGAAAATGTCAATCAATCATTAAAAACGGATAATAAGAATTTACAAGTATTCTGTCTTTTAAAGGTTTAACGGATGTTAATCTAGATGAAAATTGACACAAGAAACAAGTAAATTACACACTGTAACTTATATAGCTGCATAGGTATTAGTTGAAATCAAACCGGGAAAATTTAAATCGATTGTCTAATGAAATTATTTTTTTATTCGAAACTGGGTCAATATTCAGAATAGTGCTGCGAACCGGCGATGGCGTCCTATCCATCATATCGACACACCTCTGCGACAGACAAAATTTGTGCGCGTCCACAAATTTGCGCCTTTGCGCGTCGCTTGCGCAACGCCAACCGCCTTACCCTGGGAAAACCGTGTGCAACGCCGCTGTTCTTGGAACAAAGCTGTCACGTCTACCGGTTCCTCAATTTGGAATCGAGTAAATTAATTTGAGTGGAGTTTTATGACAGGCTCGAGTGGCGCGCGCGTTGCCGGCCGCGGCGTGTGGTCGCCGCCCAGTGAGCCCCCACACGACAACGCCATTATCTACCCCGAAATCTGCGACAAAAAGTCTGATCACCACATTCCAAAACTCACCTAAAATTGATCCACAATAAACCGCACAGAAGCTGATAAGTTAGCTTCTGTGCGCACAAATTGAATAATAAACGGGTTAACAGCAGTTTCAATATCAGTAAGCGCAGTCCGATAATGACAGTCTCGGAGCGGACAGCCTCGAGACAAGTAACACATTAACACTACAATACTTCAGCGATAATATCGGCGGGTGCGCGGTGGCGAAGCCCGGGGGAGCCACGCGGCGCTCCCACCTGCGCCCGCGCCGACGCCTGCAGGCCTCCGGTAATGGCCCTCCACTCCCACACTCCATTACTAACAACCCACATCATCTTGACTATCCATTGAGCACAACACTCAGAAACACTTGTTGAACATTACATGAAAACACGAATTGGTTGAGTGTCGTCAGATGCGTTTGCAATGGAAAATGTAGGATTTTATTAATAAAGCCATTAGTGGGTGTAAGATGGAGTCGCGGCCGCGGGCGACGGAGACGCGACGCTCATGAAGACATTCTTCACGCTAATGAGATAATAAAGTGGTCGTGGGAAGTGTCGCGACTCGCGCCGCGCGCCGTACGACGCGTTTTTACGACGCCCCATAAATGAGATCTGAAATTATAACAGCATTCAATGCAATTTAACGAGGTGCTTATGATTCTGTCCACTCTATGAATATGATAACATCGAGTTATTCTTTCTCGTGAACTGGTTCGCTGCTATTACGGTTTCTTCATAGTTTTAATGTTGGTTGCAGAAACATTGGGCTTAATGGGCAGGTTGTTGGGCGAATTATAACGAGCGGATAATGATAGGGGCCGAGCGAACGGCGGATCACGACGAGCGCCCACGCACCCTTACCAGTTACCACGGGCCGCGGTGGCGCGTATCTCAATAAATTCAATAAATTTGATCCCTACATGGACAATTAATATTCATTCCTAACAGCGCGCATTCAGCTAAAACTGATCCATAATCAAAATCAAAAATTATTTATTTCCATAGGATGTTATTACATCACTTAGATCCGTCATTACATTTTTTTGGGTGAGTTCACTAACACAATGGCAAAATCTGTGGAGAAGAGCTCACCGAAGAAACTCCACAGTCGTCGCATCTTTTGCGTTTCCTGTCAATTACAAAATTAATGCTAAATTTCGATAATCGTAAAAGCCTGCTACTCAAACAATCTATTCCCATGGACATCTGTCCTCTAAGTAATCAGTCCACGATTTCGAACTCCCAATCCACGATTTGTTCCATTCCACAACATACAAACATACAATAATATTTTATTTGCGTTGTTGTCTGCTTCTTCCATTTGTCAAAAGTCAAAACATTTCTTTATTTTCAAGCTCACTGAAGAACCACAGTCGTCGCATCTTTTGCATTTGCTTTTCAAATGAAATATTGTAGGTATTTAATTTTCATCTCCCATTTTTGGATACATAGTTTGCGCACTCATCCGTATCCGATTCTTATCCGGTCCGTTTTTGATCCGTAAAAAAACGAACGGTAAATTCACGTCCAGTATCCGATCCGGTTTTCATTCGTATTTGAGACGATATTGCATGATATTGTCGTAGTGATGTGCCGAGCTGACTGACTGAGCTGATCTCGACCATAATGCTATAGAAGCAAGAAGCGTTCAAGGTCAAAGTGTTAACACTTTACCACTGACTGATGAGCAGTTGACTGTACTCGAGTATAGATTTCGGGTACTTATAAAATTCGAATACTAGGTTGATCTTTTTTAATTATATTAGCTCTGCTTAGTTTGGGATCAGATGGCCGTGTGTGAAGATGTCCCCACATATTTATTATTTAATATTTTATTATTATTATCTACTTATGTAATGTAGATCCCGCAATAAAGTCGCTCACGTTACTCGTATAGTTCGTTTCACGTAAATAGAATCCTGGAGTCTCTTGTCTCGAGTGTGCATTCGATTATTTTTGTAACGAGTACCAAAATACATGTTTATCAAAAAATAGTCATTTTGGCACATCACTAGCAGCGCGAGCTTTCCTCTCCACGTACCTCACTCTTTCTCTTTAAGTATTCTTTTATTTAACCAGTATTATATAAAATACAGATTTTATTTCAGAGTTTATATGCAATTAACTTAAAATTTTATCATCTCAGTGTTATCATTTCAGAGGATTCGGTGGACTTAAATACCGGTAACAGTCCATGGAAATTAAATATGTCACCGAAATGAAAACAACCATAAGTCTTAGAGTTCCTTGTGTGAAATATTGAGTCAAAGGGTTATAATTTTATTTTTGTTTACGTTTCTATTTATGTTACGGCTAATGGCCAAATAATTAAGAATGTGGAAAGAATCTTTATCCTACTTATTAGATGGCATCTTAGAAATTATTTTAGAATTTTATACAATCAAAATTTATTTCATAACTTATTTAAGTTTTTATTTTTATTTTATTCCGCTTTAGTCAACTACAGAATAAGCAAACGTTATATATTTAAGAAAGAAAGACGTTTGATATGGATAAAAAGACAGTCCTAACACAGACTGAACCCTGATTACGCTATACAACTTTCCTTAGCCGTATCATTTAAGTGGGCTAAATTAATAACGGTGTACAGTTATATCATCTCGGTGGACTAATTATCACAACGGTGCACACTTTTATCATTTCGGTTGACACTTTTCATTTCAGTAGCCGAAAAAAAAATCAACCTTAAATATCTCAGTAAGTTTTTATAATATTCGATGCCCATTCACACACACGAAATAAAATAGAATAAAGTTTTATTTGTCATCGAAACTGCGTAGAAAAACATTAAAATAAAAAATCTCACCGAAATGATAAAAAAATATCGCTTGTTGAAATTCACCCTAGTGCGCAAGCGTACGTACAATTTGTATGGCGGCCACTTCGACTCGGTTTTGATCCGTAAAAAAACCGATCCGGAGTGAGAATTTACGGATCGAAAACGAACCGGATACGTATGGGTGCGTAAGTGTCCATACAATTACTAGGATGGCCAAACCGGATCAGAAACGGATAAGAATCGAATGAGAACCGGATACGGATGAGTGCGCAAACGCCCATACTCTCAAAAGCTCATTATTTACGACTAGCTGTCCGCTCGCGGCTACGCTCACGTTATGTAAGATTTTCCCGTGGGAATAAGACGTTTTCCCGTAAAAATTATCCTATGTGGTTAATCCAGGGTACAAACTAGATTCATTCCAAATTTTATCCCAATCCGTTTAGTAGTTTTTGCGTGAAAGCGAAACAAACAAACATCTAAACATCCAAATATACTTTCACATTCATAGTATTAGTTTTATGAGTAGTACTTTTGTTTTAAAGGATATTTTAGGGTATATTTTGTTTTATGTGTCTATCCATAAAACTAATGCTATATAAAACAAAATATACCCTAAAATAATCTTTAAAACAAAAACGTTTCACCCATTCCAATCTTATCTTAAAATCTAAGCAAAATAGTAGGGCATATTGCAATAGGCACATTAAGCTTTGCGCGTCGAACCGTCCGTCCGTCGTCGTCTGTCCAGCTTGCGCCATGCGCGCGCGCATTGAATATGGGTCGCAAATACACGGGCTTTAATTGAAAACACTTTGAATTGTTTATGGAGGTGTTGTAATTTCTAGAGTATAGGTTTTGACGCAAATACGGAGAATAATGATGTAGAGTTGCAAAACTGCACAGTTTTATCAAGTTGTGATTAAAAATCAGAATCTTTAAAATAATTATTTTATTTTATTTTTATTGGAAAACTAACAGCTACAAATAATTAAATCGACATTGGACTTAAAAACAAAGAGCCAATTGCAGGTCTTCACAGGTAACAACAGCTTGTATAACAACTACGAAGTTGACGTGGAAGTTGATCCCGCCCAGGGCACATTCGTGTGAGGAGCACTTGTGTTTGCCTTGTGTCTGGTTGTTGTTTTGCTATATGAGGGTGTATTTATATATTTATGTATTATATATCAGCTGCCTGGTACCCATAGTACAAGCTTGGCTTAGTTTGGGATCAGATGGCCTTGTGTGTACTGTACGTCCTTTTATACATTTCATTTATTTTATTTTATCTATTCACAACAAGAGGGTTATTCTGCTTAAGAACATTTCTGGAAATGCATTTCATTTCATTTTTACTCTTTTGCCTATCAAAATTGTTATTACTTTATATGCGACTCGCCACCACACATAAGTGGACTATCTTAAGTGGCGGCTACATAGACTAAGTGAAGATGTATATGCTTGTTATTGGATAATAAAAAAATAAAAAAAAAAAACGTGCGAGAAAAAAATATCTCGTTCGCCGCGACAACATTCGCTTACATAAATACATACTAAAAGAGCAAAAGAAAAACACATATTTTTAAACAACTCCGAAATTATAAACTAATTTGCTAATACTTAGGCTAGATATCTTGCAAGTTAGCTTGCTAAATAACTCGGAACTCCCGTGAGTTCAATAAATCAGTAAAAACCGCTAAAACCAGAATATAAACTAAAACATAAGAGACAGAATCAAATGCCACTTTAGTGAGTAACCTAACCCCGCCTCACTGACTCAACTCAATTATTCAAAGAACGGTTTTAAACTCTACTAATTTAAATAATTTATGAAATTTTATCAAATTAATAACAATTAGTTTCCTTTTATTTACTTTTTCATTATCATAGTCCACACGCCACATCAATAGTAGGTTTTTCCAAATCTAGATCTTACGTAGAGCTCAACCTTTGACTTTATTATATCTCATGATGATTATCTTTCCACCCAGAAGCTCCAGTAGTCCGGCTACTAGACGAACTAATTGTCTGTTCTGATGGTACAGTGGGCGACCTGCCGAACCCGCCAGCCCGGCGACCGCCCCGCCCCCTACAGTCACCAACAATGAACCTATCAATTAGCAACGCGTCATACCGCAAGTAATTGTGGTCTACCGGGACCTGCCTCCGCCACGGACATAGAATAATGATGAGTATACAGGTATAGAAGATTCATAGTTTAGCACGCTAAATGTTCCCTACAAGCTAACACCAATAGAATGGTCAGAAAAGGCTAACGTAGCATTCGAAAAATTCCGACAAAGCATTCTTGACGCAACGACACTCGCATATCCGGTTCATGGGGTCCGCTCAGTATCATGACGGATGCATCTGATCTTGGGCTAGGCGCCGTCCTACAGCAAAAAATTGGACATCAATGGAACCCACTAGCATTCTACTCAAAATCAATGAGCCAGACGCAACGGCGTTACAGTGTGTACGAACGTAAATCAAACTCTATGCTCTAAGTAATAAAATATATTTTTAATTTTAATTTTTATGCATACTTCTGAAAGTTGACAGATAAACTGCACCTTTGATCTTATGGCTTGTAAAGTCGATGATGTAAACATATATCATGTATGAGTGTGTGACAAATTAGAGATTTATCATCCTAAAATAAAATCATTTTTATCTGAAATACTTACTTCTACCTATAGGTATACATATACATGCGATAGCCGGCACTTGGTGAAACTCTAAAACATCATTGAAAATACAAACACTTGTTTTCGTTTTCCATATTTATATTTTGGAATATAAAATGTTGTTATGGTTTTGTTATGTAGGTTTATAACTCCTGAAGATGCTGTGAAGTGAAACCGGTCGTGTTCATTCAAATATAAATATGTGAAACTCGTACTTACACATAATACCACACCACAAAAACCTTATATTAAGCTGAACCTACTTATTCTATTCTATTCTATTCTGATATTATTATTTATTTTTTTATAACTTTCTATAGGCTAAATTATCCCCCAAAAACCCTACGTCTGTAGGTAAATTTATATACCCAAAGTACGGAGCAGCCACTACGAGTCGAACTCCACCAATACAACAAAAACCCAACAGCCACCGATAGAGAAACACTCCACGCCTATAATCTTCCACCGACCTCATACAAACCAAAAAAGAAATGCACCAATTTCGGAAACCGGTTTCTATTTAATTAAATTTGAACGATTTATTTGAGGTCCGGTTATTTTGGGGTTTAGACTTTTTTTATACACTGGTTTTGTTTTATACCGTATTATTTTTTGGTACTATTGGATCAAAATCTGTCTGAAGAAGGGGATTAATACTTTAAGAAATTCAACTATTGAGTGGGAAGATAATGTCACTTTTTATAGTTATTTTAGTTTCTATTACGTACTGGTAATCTAGTTCAAAGAATTGAATTGTCCTATTTAACAACCAGTTACCCAATACCAATAAAATGTGTACGAAAAGCCACCTGACCGTGTCGTGTTTTCGTGCAATAGCAAATGAATGAAATGGCTGACCACGAGCATGTTCGGGCCGAGATACAGCGCGGCTCATTTAACGCCCGCAGCGCGTTTAATTCGGGCATTAGCGGTCTGCGTCGTAGGTTCGACACCGCTGCTTGAACACGACGCTTGCCTTGGTTAGCCTCTCCTGGTTCGTGTGTTCCGAATTGTCTGAACAATACAAATATAACACAATGCTTACAGTATCTTTAAAAAATATAGGGCTCGTGAAGCAGAGCTTAATATCTTTGTTAAAATATTAGGTACTATTTTTTTTTACATACTAAACGGAATAATAACTCTTTTTAAAGCCTATTGCCAGACGTTGTAGACGTGCAGCCTGTGGGTCAATCAGACGCAGCGGACCATCAACGCCCTCCGAGTACAGTATAACAACGCCTTCAGGGTGTTGTTGGGGCTCCCGCGCTACTGCAGCGCATCCGCCATGTTTGCGCATGCGCACACCGACGGGTTCCACACTGTGCTGCGGCGCCGCGTGGCCTCGCTCATGCGCCGGGCGCGGGGAGCACCAACACCATCCTGAAGGTGCTCAGCGACAAGCCGGACTGCCCTCTGTGGAGGCACTGGGCGCAAGTGCATGTGCTGGCTGGTACCTGGTGCATCCACCGGGGGTCGCTATCTTAATTAAGTGATTATTGAATGGAATTGATTTTATTTTATTTTATTTATTTTGTTTCTTATTTGATTTGATTTATTATGATTTTTTATTTTATTTTGTATTTAATTATTTTATTGTTTGATTTGATTGATTTATTGACCTTGATTCTTTGAATAATTGTATGGACCCTGTCTGAAATAAATTGATTTTATTTTATTTTATTTATTTATTTATTATAATTCGTAAAATTTAAATTTATCAATGCAGGCAATGATCTTAAAAATAAGAATATCAGAAAAAAAACAACAATATATGTTATTGTGAGACTAATAAAAGAAAAGAAAAGTTATTTATTGTTATGTAATCACAACAAACAAACAAAAAATCTTAAAATTAGTAAAATACTTATAAAAAACTAATTGTTCATTTGAATTCCTATCTGATTATTTTGCAAAATGTCTATTTTAATAAATACGTTAAAACGTTATTTACTGGAAAGAAAGAAAGAAAAATAATTTATTCATCAAATTGTGACACCATACAAACTGAAATGCACCGCTATTATTAACTTACTTACTAGGTACGTTTTTTATGTGACAAAAATGTCACTAGCGCATCACACGCTATAGCACACATTACGTACAGCCGCGGCGCGCGCCATAGTAAGTGGTGCAGCATTACTGCCTGCATTACGTACAGCCGCGGCGCGCGCCATAGTAAGTGGTGCAGCATTACTGCCTGCATTACGTACAGCCGCGGCGCGCGCTATAGTAAGTGGTGCAGCATTACTGCCTGCATTACGTACAGCCGCGGCGCGCGCCATAGTAAGTGGTGCAGCATTACTGCCTGCATTACGTACAGCCGCGGCGCGCGCCATAGTAAGTGGTGCAGCATTACTGCCTGCATTACGTACAGCCGCGGCGCGCGCCATAGTAAGTGGTGCAGCATTACTGCCTGCATTACGTACAGCCGCGGCGCGCGCCATAGTAAGTGGTGCAGCATTACTGCCTGCATTACGTACAGCCGCGGCGCGCGCCATAGTAAGTGGTGCAGCATTACTGCCTGCATTACGTACAGCCGCGGCGCGCGCCATAGTAAGTGGTGCAGCATTACTGCCTGCATTACGTACAGCCGCGGCGCGCGCCATAGTAAGTGGTGCAGCATTACTGCCTGCATTACGTACAGCCGCGGCGCGCGCCATAGTAAGTGGTGCAGCATTACTGCCTGCATTACGTACAGCCGCGGCGCGCGCCATAGTAAGTGGTGCAGCATTACTGCCTGCATTACGTACAGCCGCGGCGCGCGCCATAGTAAGTGGTGCAGCATTACTGCCTGCATTACGTACAGCCGCGGCGCGCGCCATAGTAAGTGGTGCAGCATTACTGCCTGCATTACGTACAGCCGCGGCGCGCGCCATAGTAAGTGGTGCAGCATTACTGCCTGCATTACGTACAGCCGTGGCGCGCGCCATAGTAAGTGGTGCAGCATTACTGCCTGCATTACGTACAGCCGCGGCGCGCGCCATAGTAAGTGGTGCAGCATTACTGCCTGCATTACGTACAGCCGCGGCGCGCGCCATAGTAAGTGGTGCAGCATTACTGCCTGCATTACGTACAGCCGCGGCGCGCGCCATAGTAAGTGGTGCAGCATTACTGCCTGCATTACGTACAGCCGCGGCGCGTGCCATAGTAAGTGGTGCAGCATTACTGCCTGCATTACGTACAGCCGCGGCGCGCGCCATAGTAAGTGGTGCAGCATTACTGCCTGCATTACGTACAGCCGCGGCGCGCGCCATAGTAAGTGGTGCAGCATTACTGCCTGCATTACGTACAGCCGCGGCGCGCGCTATAGTAAGTGGTGCAGCATTACTGCCTGCATTACGTACAGCCGCGGCGCGCGCCATAGTAAGTGGTGCAGCATTACTGCCTGCATTACGTACAGCCGCGGCGCGCGCCATAGTAAGTGGTGCAGCATTACTGCCTGCATTACGTACAGCCGCGGCGCGCGCCATAGTAAGTGGTGCAGCATTACTGCCTGCATTACGTACAGCTGCGACGCGCGCCATAGTAAGTGGTGCAGCATTACTGCCTGCATTACGTACAGCCGCGGCGCGCGCCATAGTAAGTGGTGCAGCATTACTGCCTGCATTACGTACAGCCGCGGCGCGCGCTATAGTAAGTGGTGCAGCATTACTGCCTGCATTACGTACAGCCGCGGCGCGCGCTATAGTAAGTGGTGTAGCATTACTGCCTGCATTACGTACAGCCGCGGCGCGCGCTATAGTAAGTGGTGTAGCATTACTGCCTGCATTACGTACAGCCGCGGCGCGCGCTATAGTAAGTGGTGTAGCATTACTGCCTGCATTACGTACATCCGCGGCGCGCGCTATAGTAAGTGGTGTAGCATTACTGCCTGCATTATTTGCAAACTTTTTTGATTAGATTCTTTTTTCTTTTGGCCGGTTCCGCTCTCCTTTTCGGACTTTTCTTTTTGATTTAAATTTTGATTAGGCTGTATGGCTTGGATCCATTGCCTTTTCGTTTCGGATAAATTGAAAAAACAACAACAATTAAATTTTGAATTTTTGTTTTGTCAATTGGGTTTTTTCTTGTCAGGTGAAGATTTGGAAGATTCAGATTTTCGTTGGTATTTCTTTCTCCTGAGCCCTAGTGCGGCCTGTTTATATTGACGAGAATTCTGATTCTGGTTTCGGGGTTGACGACGCGAAGGCGTTAGTGGAATTTTTGACCTGCTTCAGGTATTTCTTCACCAGCCGGTCTGGAAACCCTAGATGACGCCGCAGACTCCAGGTTCTTGCTGTCGCCGCAGACTTGAAAACGTTTCCGACCGTAAACCCGTTTCGAAGACTGGAAACCCCCGTTGACGCTGAGGGCCGAAACCTGAGTTGACGCAGGAGACAGGAGACCCCTGTAGACGCTGTGGGCCGAAGTCCCTAATCCAGCTAAGTGGAGCCTGTTTTCGACACCCTTTTCTATAACTCCGGGACGATAACCCAACCCTTTTTGTACCTTTTTAATTCGCCTTGTATTCTAACGGTTACCCTAAATTTCGGCTCTAAAATCCTTTTTCTAAATTCTAAAATTGGGACCTAAAGGATCCCATCTTTCTTTCGGATTTTTTATTTTGGCTATCGATTCCCTAAAGGTACTCCGCGAAGTACTTAAACCTTCCAACATATTCACCCACACCGCTTCCAACCAGAAAGTCTACTTCGTCGGAGTCCCTTTGGTCCACACCTTTCTTTATTTTGGCTATCGATTCCCTAAAGGTACTCCGCGAAGTACTTAAACCTTCCAACATATTCACCCACACCGCTTCCAACCAGAAAGTCTACTTCGTCGGAGTCCCTTTGGTCCACACCTTTCTTTATTTTGGCTATCGATTCCCTAAAGGTACTCCGCGAAGTACTTAAACCTTCCAACATATTCACCCACACCGCTTCCAACCAGAAAGTCTACTTCGTCGGAGTCCCTTTGGTCCACACCTTTCTTTATTTTGGCTATCGATTCCCTAAAGGTACTCCGCGAAGTACTTAAACCTTCCAACATATTCACCCACACCGCTTCCAACCAGAAAGTCTACTTCGTCGGAGTCCCTTTGGTCCACACCTTTCTTTATTTTGGCTATCGATTCCCTAAAGGTACTCCGCGAAGTACTTAAACCTTCCAACATATTCACCCACACCGCTTCCAACCAGAAAGTCTACTTCGTCGGAGTCCCTTTGGTCCACACCTTTCTTTATTTTGGCTATCGATTCCCTAAAGGTACTCCGCGAAGTACTTAAACCTTCCAACATATTCACCCACACCGCTTCCAACCAGAAAGTCTACTTCGTCGGAGTCCCTTTGGTCCACACCTTTCTTTCGGGCTATTTATTGAAAACTGGGCCACCTTTACAGTTACCTTTTTTTTTTAATTATTGTTCTCATTCTTTTAATATTAAATTGTTCCGGCTAAATTTTAAAACCTTTTTGGTTTACTAAATGAAACGGTCCCCCGTGCTCGTCGCCCGCAGGTGAGTTGTAGTTTTTCTTTTACTACAGTAGGTATGTCGCGGCCGTAAGCGTTCCAAGACACTTATTTGTTACATCTCGGAACGCAGCCCCAAATTAACGAAACAGGTGATTATGCGTAGTATCGGCCACTGACCTGCGCCCGCGCACACAAGCTGCACCAATTAAATCCGATCTGATCATAAAAGAGCAACTTAGAAAGCGGTAGCAGCTGCCGTTGTCTGATACGAGACGAGTCCAATTTAATGTTATAACCTTTGTTATTTAATAATTTCTCATTTTAAAATATGAAATAAGGTTTGATTTTTTTATTATTTTATTATTAGCCTGAGGTGTCCCACTGTAGGGCAAAGACCTCCCTCGCCTCCTTCCACTTATCCCGATCCTGGGCCAAACTTTCCCACCCCCCACAGTAGGCAACGAGCTCATCTCGCCACCTCTTGCGAGGCCGACCACGAAATCTTGCTACGTTCTGGGGCGTTGGTTTGAAATAGGGGACGTCATTTTTTAGTAATGCCATATAATATCTATGCAAAAAATCGTTTTTGAGAGAGACATATTGAAACTTCACAAATCACTGTAAATTCATTTTTCAACCGATTCTGTTTTCTTTTTTGCGAATCGTCTGCTACTAAACTATATAATAATAAAAATAAAAAAAAAAAACAAAAAAAAAAAAACATAAAATATGGTAAATTCATAAAATATGGTGAACAGTCCGATCCCCTATTACATAAAAAAAAACAGAAGAAAGACTGAAGGCTATTCGAGAGCTGATTCACCTGTAGTTCTATTCCGATTCGATTCTGGGTTCGATTCCCGATGAGGACATTGTTAAGCAAAAATCTTTTTGTGAGACTTTCCCCAGTTTGGTTAGGACATTGCAGCCTGAATCACCTGACTGTACGAAAAAAAAAGATGATTCCGTACTTCGGAAGGCACGTTAAGCCGTTGGTCCCGGCTACTATCTAGTCGTTACGAAAGCCGAGTCAGTGGCCTTTGGCGGCTCTATAACACTGACACCAGTGTTTGTGAGGTCGGTTGTCGACCTTACAACCCACACGATGATGATGACTCAGCTTTGTTTAGCAAAGAAATTCAGCGTCACATTTATAATTATTTACTTTTTCATTGACGAATGACGCAATGATCTTGATCTCAACTTGAGAGAGAGAAGTAATCCGTAGTTATGCTATATAGCTAGGGATATCATGGGTATGGTTATACTGTGTGGTCAGTGGCCGCGTCATGCGCTCTAATTGATGTTAATGGGTTAATTTTTACGAGTGCGTTTCCTGGGAACTACTTTGGGTTTTAACACCACAGACTAATGCAGCACTTGACTGTCAAAACAGTTCGACTGAAGCTTCACTCAAGGATCTCCACATCACTTATGTTAAGGATTCCCATTAAAAAAAAATGCATTCAATATGAATTCGCATTTCCCAATATCTTCCCAATAAAGTATTTTATTTTCCTTCTTCAGATTGTTAATTCACCTTGACCTACCCACGCTGCGTCTTCTGGTCCGTTGTCACCGTCCGTGTAATCAAAGTGAAAGTATACTGGACTTAACTAATAGGTCAATTGGGGATAGAATATTTTGTAAATATACATTCAATCAAATCAGAAATAGAGAGTCGAAGATTTTCCGAAGAGGCCGTTCTTTTCCACAGTGAGCGTAACTTGTACTGAACGTGCCAACTAGCTTTGACGTCACAATTCTATCTTTTGTTCTAATGCCACAAGGTTTTATTCAATTAAATATTAATACTTTTTGTTATTGCAAGACGAAGATCACCAAAACGCCGAGTTATACTAAATTATGATAAAAGTATTTCTATGGCCTCATTCTGAAAATTCTCCCATATGTAGAGTCAAAGTAAATGATTAGTCTGTGGGCTTTCTCACCGTCCTTACCAGGGATCAGTAAAAATACCACTTAGCCACAGTTATTATGATGTTTGTCATTCTAATTACTCGCCGACGACTTCTCCGGACCGGCCCTTCTTGTTGCCGGGAGATATGAGACACATTCATTACTCAAAACAAATGCGTATTCGTAGACTCTTACATATTTTCAGTTTTTCTCTATAGCTTATCAGTATCTGAAGTAAACAGAAAGCTTTTCTGTTTTGTATCTACATTTGACCAAAAGTCTGTTACAAAAATGATATTTCCTATTTTAATTTTTGACTAATATGAAAATTCATAATCTTTTTACGGGAATACTCGTATCAATAGAAAATACAAAATTATAATTAAAAACAATAAAATTCTTCATAAGAATGTAAGGTTGTTCAAAACAACATTCAGACATCAAACGCTTTCTTCTGATAAAAAAGAAAACATTTAAATCGATAAGTAGGCTAATACCGATGCAGCCGTAAAAACAAGTGAAGAGACGCAATTCTGATTGACTCGTACTAGTGAATTGGCAAACTGCACGCGAAAACAGTTCACACTCGTTAATTTTGAATGGTGCCGTTTTATCGCAGCACATTTAATTTTAATTGTAATGATCACAACAACCGCTTGTCTTTTAGCCGTCGACGCCGTTTGTTCTAACACCGGCGCAGACGCAGCTGACGATGCTGACGCGCCGATGCTGGGGTAACGGGATCGTGAATCGAGAGGTGAAACTCTGAGTTGCACACACCCAGTGTGAGGTTCGTATTCACACCTTGTCAAACTCACGGAAGAAACGGTTTCGAAGTTGGCCACTTGCCTCTTTGTCATTAAAAGATGGTCGTTTGTGCCTCGAGTAAGATAAGGCATAAACATACATTTTGTGCTCCAGTAATATGCAAAGATATAGGTATAATGTCAATTTTGTCTTTGTAGCTTTCGTAACGCATAAAAGACTCTATATAATATTCTAAATACATTCCTATGTTTCTAAGGACAGTTTTTTTTTAGTTCATCAACAAATTACACCAGCATTATTTTTAATATTTATTTACATAAATTACTTTTTATTTGCTTTGAAAAATTATACGTAAAGAAAATTGGGATTGTGCATACCTACGTGATTAAAAAGGCTATTCGCTCCTTAGGGTAGGCTCAAGCCCCTCGGTGTAGAGGAAACAACTATTTACCACTAATGCCAAGAACATTTTATCTCCTAAGCTGTGCATGCGCAGGTCAGCTGCTGTAAGTTATACGTCGCACGAGGCGTGTTCCTCTCTAATGAGGTGCAAGAACGAACTAGTTGTTACGTCCTGGCTCCCGGCTGACCTCATTTACAAAATGGTGTCTAAAGTATGTTTAGGGAAGTGTAGGGAAGTAAAGTTCTCTCTCTTATTATATTCCATAAATAATGTCTATAAGTGTACTAAAGAGTAGCTCTACCACCATCATTTATTTGCGTGTTCTAATTCCAAACTGTTCAATTATAGAGTATCGGGGATGTGCGTGCATGGGTGGTTGACTCCTTTCAGATTGAGAAGAAGAACTATGATGATATGTGGAGACTCCGGCATATGGTAAAGAGTAACCCCAGGACTTTGATCTACTGTTAGGGCTGCGCGGCGTGCGGTGCGCGTGATGGATGCGCGTGCGCGTAATTGACAGCGCCACGCGCGTTGCCGCCCGCCGTCCATCAATCCGCGCGACGGCCACGAATTCTGCGTCTGCGGCTTTAATTGCGCTACTCCTGCGCACGGAATACCGATCTTAATTGCCTGCTTAATGCATGGAACCCTTTGCTGAATAGTTCACCTAAAGGTTATATTCGCTCGCAGCTCTCCTTTCCCTGTAAATCTCTCTGAGCCCTTTCTAGCGCTCTGCAGGGTTCCGTAAGTTGCGGCTTCACCCACGTCCATACTTAACTTGTCTTAAATGGCTGGGTATTTACAGCAGTGGAGGGTATTATAAATATTATGGCCGTTTTTACGCGCATTTCACAGGCGAATGTCAACACGGTGGTGTCATAACAGGAGATAAAGGGAACAAAGCGGCGCTTGAACGCACCGGGGCGCGGGCGCAGAGGGCGCGGCGGTAATCCTGACGCATGGCTGCGCTGCGCTATTTGAATATGAAAGAGGTGGCAAGTGCATATAAATCTGCAGTGCCACAGTGCGTGCCTCCCCCCCTCCCGCGTCTCCCGCACCCGGCCCCCACAGGTTGCGGGGAGCGACGGTGGTTTCCTGCTCTCGCAGCACCCGTCCGTCCCAGCCACGCATAAGATTTGCATGATAAAATACCAATGCTCCGATACCAATACCGTGAGAATTGTGAGAATTAAATTAGCTTCGTCTTTTTAAATCAAAATCGGATAATGGAATCAGCAATCTGTCTGCTGGCTATTGTGAAATGTTCGTGCTGACGGACATTTCAATACATCGCCCGCTTTGAGACCTTCTCGGTAATACGTTTATACTCTGAAGGTTGACTAGATTCTCTTCCAAACTTCAGCGATGTAATCTCCGCCTTGCTTAGCTCTCGCTGTTTGAATGCGCGCGATACATATCGGCATTTGCTGAAACTATCTACATCAGTCGTTCAACAAAGTATTCAATGCACTATTAGACTGAATAAATGGGCGTTTCAACACCGTACTTCCAATAAGCGGGAGTTCCGGCTAAGGGCTGTCGGGCACGACCGATGGTTGCAATGTTAACACGCCAACATTAGTTCGCGCCGAGCGGTCGTATGTTGCGGCTGCCTGTTAGCTCTAAGCCACTAAATCCTTCTTTGAGCTTCCATCCATCTTCTTAGCATCCGCAACTCCTGCGCAGTCAGTAGCTCGACACGCGCAAGCGTCAGCTCAAGTAACGGTCATTGTTTCTGCAAAGGGCAGTCATTGAAGACTCACAAAGCTAAACTAACACCTTTCTATTCCGTATCCCACGGGCACCGTATTTGGGTGTCGGTTAGTTACCGGGTCGGTATCGATCGCCGTAAATCTCTTGCGCGCGCGCAATCACCTGTCGCCGGCGCGCGAGAATTGCGCTTTATTGTGTCGGCTGATATACAGAGCGAGCGCGGGGCGATAGATACCGACCGACAATGTTTTATGGAGGTTCGCGGGTGCTGCCTAGTGTCTGCTAGTAGTTTCTAGTAGTATTGCCAACTCAGTAGTCCTAAGCGCGGTCGAATAACCTTTAACTGAATTTTAATTTACTTGTTAGGGTCAATTTGTTATTTAATTCACCATCATTATCAAGATCTCCGCTGATGGTCGTAGCATATTCCTCCAGCGGCTATCCGCAAACTTTACCATCTTACCTGACCTTGAGAGGTCTTGCTCACGCTTCGTTTTCTGATTCATGGTCACCAATCAAGAACTTTCCTGATGTAATTTTAATTAGAGTCTGCAATTCTTCTACCAAGGCATCTATGAAAATGGTCTAAATGGCATCAACACCTGGCACCACCATTGCCTGCCAAACGGTGGTATAACAGTGGTATAAACCGCTGTACAAGCGCTGACACGTTTCGACGATAGATGAGGGCTGCTGGCGGCGTACTCGCGAACGCTTGATGTAGGTTCGCGTCCGACGCGGTCACGATCCGCGTATATCACGAATATATGGCAAAGGATTTCTGATTTCACGCGTCGAAATAACATTTTTAAGTGAATTAACTAATTAATTAGAAGAATTCCTTGTCACTGAAGGGCGTCTAATTAACATTGTTTTGTTTTGATTAAATTAACATTTATTAAAGAATTCCTACGTAGCCACTGAGAACACAAGAGAAATTAATATGTCGTTACAGTGATTTTGGCGTCTTTGCATCCTGTAACCCAATTAAAGTTCAACGTGATTTATGTATGTAGACTGGTAAATAAAAATCTATCTTTGTTACAACGTTTTTAACAGACTTGTCACAGAGAATTATAGCGGCAGCCAACAATACAAATCGTTTAAGGTTTATCCTCATTTTA
The DNA here is from genome assembly GCA_951230895.1 of Carpatolechia fugitivella. NCBI lineage: Eukaryota > Metazoa > Arthropoda > Insecta > Lepidoptera > Gelechiidae > Carpatolechia > Carpatolechia fugitivella. The sequence goes on from OX579662.1 coordinate 238,116, forward strand.
TTTTATTTATTTCTAGGGACACTTTCTACAATAAATAATAGTTATTTGTACTTTCTACAATGGTTTCTAATATTTTTACAGACAATATAAATAAGAAGTATTGTGTTTATTACTTCAATAAACAATTATTTAATCATAATCTAGTATAGTTATAGAGTTCACACACAGGCTTACAGTAACGCCTCTTTGTCAGAGAGGTTAGGCAGTGTCCGTATCCACTGACTTCTACCACTTGTCGCCACATCTGACTACACACTAAGGCATCAATTAACTATATAAATAAGTAAATAATAATAAATAATAAATAAATATGTGGGGACATCTTCACACATGGCCATCTGATCCCAAACTAAGCAGAGCTTGTACTATGGGTACCAGAAAGCTGATATACATTACTTAAATAGATAAATACATACTTATATAGATAAATAACAACCAGACACAAGGCAAACACAAGTGCTCATCACACGAATGTTTGCCCTGGGCGAGATTCGAACCCGCGACCTTGTGCGTCGGAGGCAGATGCACTACCACCTGGGCTACGGAGCCGTCGAATCCCTTTTATAAACAGTAGAAAAATATCTTGATTGCCGTCATCCTACTACCTAGCCTGCTACGGCGTAGCCACCGTAGCAAACCGCTACGACACGTAGAAATCGCATACACACACACTTAACATACTTTCTGATTTCACAAGAGTTGTACTGTAAAGATAATAGATTTTCCTTCGGCTTTACAACAGGCTTTGACAGAGACAAAGCGGTAGCATTTCCATGATCGTACAGTCGGCACGACCAGCGACGACGGCACGACTGCAGTACACTAACACCCTTGATTTAACATTTGGTTATTTAGTGGTATTTGTCTGGAGCTTGCTTGTTCTGTAATGATAATGAAAAACTATAGTATAGACTAACCTGTAACCTAATGTGTCATATATCCTGTATCACTCTACTCTAAATTAAAAACCATGAAACAAGTCAATTTCCGTTTCCTGTTTTTTATGTTTGTCATTTATTTCTATTTAGTTAAAGTTTCCTAAAGGAATTGAATTAAGGTCTTTTCCCGTCTCTGTAACATGAGTAAATGGAGCGATAGCTGAATAAATTATGTATGTATATAAACACTTAAAAACAAGGAAAATTCCATTTCCCAATATTTTTCAAGAGAGTATCCGTTTAATAAATTATGTTTTCTAATGTTATAGAATTTATTTTCTTCCGTCGCCGTATAAGATCTTATATTCTCAAAACATCATAACAGCAATATTGTTCTTTCATCATAAAAACAGAGAAACAGAAACGAAAATGGACAGAAATGGTTTTGAGCAAACCAAATAAGGCTCCTTATTTTATTAAAACAATGCAACAGCAGGCACAAAGATCTGTTTGTTGTAGTTCTCCTTGCGCGTGTTTGGGCAACATGGCTGCCAGCTGGTGATTGCAGGCCGCGGTAGCTGACGGACACGCGCATGTCCCGCTGACATTTAGCACGTAATGAGAACTTGCAAACTTACAATAGCTACTTGCTACTTTGAAACAAACGAATTATTGCTTACACAGTCTTTCGAAACAAATAACCTAGATCAATTATTAAGCTCTCCACATATAATTATAATCATCATCATCAATGTTACTCGAAAATTTTTAAACCGTTGACGGTTTGTTTTTGCATTTAGTACCCACAAACGAACATCTTTATCTATGTTATTAATAAATAAACAATAAAATTATACTTCTTCGATCACCGATCCTTCGCCCAATCGGATGATAAGTCGTCATACTCAAGTTTCAACACAACACCTATCAAACAGACATTACTCGTACAAGAAAAACAGGCAAATGTATACTGAAACTCAAAATAGAAAAACGATGATTAATCCAATGATCCATCGCCATTCAAAAAAAATTCAATAAAATAAAAAATTGTTTTAATCTTGCGCAGGGAACACAAAGGTTTCGCCGCTGGGAAAATATTCAATACCGATTAAAATTGAACCTATACTGCTTTTGTTTGGTTGTTTGCTTAATTGTGGTTAATTTGCGTATAATGTCGCTGCGCGCGCGCTCCTCGAGCTGCGCATAGTCACACGCGCGTGCGCACAAGTGCCGCCGCTTTTGTGCCAGTAACCTCGATCCTGACAGACAATCTATGTACAATTAAATTAATACCCATTTCTGAAAGCAATATTTTGGTCTTCATCAATCAACAGCTTATCACCCACCGAAGAGCACGAGACATTTTTTTGTAATTGACCAAAAACAAAGAATCGCTCTTGTTGTGAAACCACGTAACTCAAAAGCAACTTTACAGGAAAGCGAAAAAACTATCAAATATGTATTATTGATTTTAGAAACTCGGACGTAATATGTAAAAGACACGATCAATGGCCTTTTTAGTTGGAATATGTTTGTGTACTCCACATGGAGCTCGGATCGGAACGGTATTTCGAAAATTCACGACAAAATTAATTTAAACTTTCTCTTCAAACTGTAGTTCGGTTGCTAGAATTAGGGTCTAAGAACCGTTTCATGAGACGACCAACCCAGGTGGTTATGACAGTCGAAGTAATTATCGATACGTGAACCTGCGCACTGACACAACTGTACGCAACCTCTACCAACAGTCTCTATACTTTATGGCGGTAGATAAACGGAACAAATGATTTCGTAGGTGGTCGTCATGTTACATTGATTGACACCGATGTGTTGTTCCGGTAGGAACTCTGAGCGGGATGTTACTATTTGAACCCCACTATGTAAACTGGTTTATTCCAATTTTCAATCATGTACTACTGGTGTTCAAAAATTTACCCTCTAATTTTAGGCTAAGTTAATTGATAAGTGAGTTGATATCGACTACTGTTGCAAAGTATCGGGTCACGAGTGTTTCAGTACACCGTCGCCGGCGCAGCTTGAGCTTGACACGTCTCTTTATCCACTAATTAGTGCAGACACATCACTGCGCGTGGAATCTGTCGATTGCTATACGCCGCCACACGCATTGACATTATACTTACTTTTTACTATTCATTGTCACTTATTGTACTGCTATGAAGACTTAAAATTCTCGAATAACGACCCGAGATTACCGCCTATGTGAGAACCCTCTATAAATCCAAGGCCGGGCGCTCCACCTGCGCCGACAATGATCAATAAATGATGAATGACTGCGCATTCGTAGTTTTTCTGATAATGCTCGACAGAATTTTAGTTGAAATAGTTTGAGGTGATTTGTCTTAAGTATTGCAATAAAAATATCTATTGACTTGCTGGAATTTATCTGTAGGATAATCTCTTTAGATTATACAGTAGTGGTTTGTTTAAGTTGTTGCGTTTAATGATGCGTGCAAACTCTCGTCTAGGCTGCGCGGGCACATAGGCGGCGGCCTTTGTCTCGAACACACGTCGGATCGCTGTTTTTACACAACAATTACTGTCGATAATTCGCTTATTTGTCGGTTCTTTATTTGTATGCTACTGCACGCATGCGTATCAGGCTTCGATGGATCGAAACTAGCCTTTTGAGCCAGGTATTGGCTTGATTGGAGTGGAAAGCCGCATTATGGCTTTTGATATGCAATTTATAGCAATTGTCCAAGTAAAGCTATAATTTGGTTATGATAAACTGTTCTAAAAAAAGTACTTTTTCTTTGAATACATATAAGAATAAAAGTTAAGAAAAAATAAAATGCAGAAAATATTATTGCTTTCTATTTTATTTAGCAAAGTGAGACACAACACAACAGAGTGAGACAGAACATAGTAAGACACAACACAGTAAGACAGAAATAAAGAAGGCTAGTTACTTCTTCTTTGTCCGGCGACGAGCTGATCAGATCACTATATGCTTTAAGATTTTCGTGGTTGTTCACTACACTAACATTATCACAATTTGCGGGTTTGTTACCACGGTTATATTTAATATTGTTACCTTGATATTTCGGAACGGTTACACGCAGTGGACTGTAACGGGCCGTTGATGATGATGATGATGATGACACGCTCCATGGTCACGAGTAGACTGGTGTGGCGAGTGAACTGCTCCTAAGGACAGACATATCTGTCTACCCTCTTTCGGACGCGGCGACCACCCTCACGTTAAATATAACCGTGGTAACAAACCCGCAAATTGTGATAATGTTAGTGATCAGATCACTTCTCAATAATCTTCACCATCAAATCTGTTGCCCGTGGCCTGAGCTATCTAAAGCTCTGCTTACTCCGTAAGGAATATGAGCGTGATGTATATTATAAGTCTTAACTTCTCGACATGTCTTCCGTCTGTTCAATAAACGTTTTATGTTTCGTAGAGAAGGTACACGTTAATAAGCTTAGTAATGTCACAAAGGTTGTTTTGAAAACTAATCCCACGCTCGTAGTCTTTGACTCTGCGCACGCGTTTACAGACGCTTACAAAGAGTGATTAGTAGGTTTCTTTTAAAAATAAGAGTATTTATTTAATTATCTTAACTTTACATAACAACGACAAAGTGACAAATTCAGTCTATTTAGATCTCTTTTGTTTTTTATTTTTAAATGCGTTTTATTTATTCATTCACGTATACAGCCTTATAATTAACCGTCATTTTGAAGATGAAGTTGTCTCGGATGTAACTTTCAAATTCTTTTACAATGCGATTACCATACAACTTTTTTATGGCACGTGTCGATTACCTAGATAAGATTTTAGAGATGTCACTGTTACAAATCACTTTTTTTATCTTGTGGGTTGTAAGGTCGAAAATGTGACCCTCACAAACACATCATCATGGAGCCGGCTTCTGACATGGCCCGTGTAGTAATTAAACTTGAAGACGATGATGGCGTGTCCCCAGTCCCCACCGAGGTTCGCACCCGGAACTTCTGTAATGTGAACTCTATGAACGCTGCAGACCGTAGTATCTATCCCTTATGCAAATAACTATCGTAGTGTAATACATGTAAGAAAAGGTATTTTATTGAGAAACTTACCTCTAGGCTTTAATTTTAATGAATTTCATTATTCTTTTTAATGTTTTTGAATTTCATAATTTTATTATTTAAAAGAATATTACAAAAGATACGATTCCTGTGGAGTTTCTTCTGACCGTTCTTCTCCACAGCGTGCGGACACTGCACTGGTAGTGAACGTGCCATCTATGGTAGCTTTGACATCGAAAATTGATTTGTAAAAATCTTAATTCGAATAAAATATTTTTTATTTAATTTGATTCGAATGAAATACTTTTATATCCTTTGAATAGTGCTACGCCATTTGATATTTTATTTTACCTTACAACTGAAGAGAGAATATAATGAAATAAACATAACAAGAACACAGATAATAATAAAAGTGAAAGCAGGCTGGCAACAAAATGCACTTATATCTTAACAAGATGTGGAGTACACTACATCTGGATAATCGCGCCGCGGAGCGCCGGGCTATTTCGTGGTGATGTTTGGTCTCACTCAGAGGAATTTGGTCATACATTTTCAGTTTTGTATTACCTAGATTAAATGTCATTTAAGTGCAACGCTCAAGCCCCTTGGTGGGGACTTTATGAGCTGACTACAACAACAACTACGCCTTTAACTTTTTGGATTTAGTATTTTTAAGTTGATTTAATATGAAGTATATTAAAACTAACTTCAGGCAATTTTCACATAGCATCGCGCAGAGAGAGGCAATAAAAAGCTACATAGGTAGAAAGGAAATTGTAGAGACTGATACCATTAACGGCAATAGTCTTTGCCTCATGCAAAGGGCTTAGCAGAGGGTTTTGACGGTTTCATAACTTAGTCGACCTTAGAACGCGTCCGGAGGGTAAACACGATATGATAATAATGATGTTTGATCAGGTGAGTTGAAAATAAACCCAGATACAGGTAGGTACCTTACAGGTAGGTTATATAGGTAGGTACTTATTTAAAAAAATATGATCATCTTCAAATTAGTATCCACGAAAACATAAAGAATAAAATAAAATAACATTTATAATATTTTATTTTAAGAATCCTTTACCTTAAACCAAATACTTTTTTTACGAGCCTATTTGGTGTCTCACTGCTGGGCAAAGGCCTCTCCTCTATCACGCCTGGCATCTCGATCGCAAATTTACTTATGGGGCCAAATATTATGTGACTGAAATATACCGCCTGAGTTGCCGCTCTCTCCTTCTAGTTAAGCTAAATAGCCAATTATTCGCAACCGTTAACGGCGCGGGCGCCGATCCCAACTTTATCATCGTGCAGTCGGTTTACAGCTCTTTTTCGTGTAAATTTTTATTTGCTGTTTTTACATCATCATGGCATCAAAACGTAACGAAATAACAAAACAGGTTATAAATTATTATTTAGTGTGGACAGAGGTTTTCACATTACAAACTATTTTCATACACAATTCCAGTAAAATTCAGTTTTTTCACATCAGCAACTTAATAAATTTAAGTAGAAAAAATTTATTTATATTCACATGTCTTTTTTTCTTAGTTATATTCGTGTAGTTTAATGAAGGTTAAAATATATTGTAAAATCTAATGGGAAGAAAAAGAAACAACTGGAGAATTATAAACATCACTTTTAATATAAATTATACTTATATATGACTCTGTTTCAGTTGTAAATTATATTTAGTGAAACAGTAATAGTCAATACTATTTGCCATAAAAGTATAGGTTGTAAAAGTCTGTGCGTATGCGCACCCAAGATTTACGCTATGACCTCCCCAGACCTGCCATTTTGAATGTACGGTAGGTGGATGGATGGCTCGGCTGTCGTAAGTGTCGTCTACAATTTAATAACATAGGGACCTGCCTCACTGGAGAGGTTTCTATACAACAGGTGCACTTGCTTTATCTCTATAAACTCATGTACACTTAAAAGCAAAGAAGCTAAGCCTTCACAAACGGTTCTTAGCAAAATGCGACCCGTAATCGGGCATTTAAATAATGGCAGGTTGTAAGCGGCCACTTTTCTAATTATCGGGTGCTATCTGTAGACTATCCTATTATCTGGTGAGAGAGAGCGTGTTCAAAGTCAAAGTCAAAGTCAAAAATTTTTATTCGAATTAAGATTTTTACAAATCATTTTTCGACGTCAAAGCTATCATGGATGGCACGGATGGTTCTTTCCAAATGTCATGAAAAAAAGCACCAGAAATGTTGATGATATCGGTCTGAAGACGGGCGGATATTCTAATACCGGTCATTGCTGTTGCAGTACTAATTTGCTATCCCATGTGCGACCCAAACGCAGCAATGTAATCCAAAGAGATATGTAATCGCTGCTTTAATCCCAATTCCCATGAACCAGTGTAAGAAGTACCAATAATCTTGACACTTATTTTTAAGGTTAAGGATAGCTCAGCTTGACCATAGTAAAGTAAAATTTTTATTCTTATAACAATTAATTGTCTTACTCATTTAGGTATCAAAATGTCATGACTTTGAAGTACACATCAAATAAAAGCTTCTGGTGTCAAAAGTCAATATCAAAAAAGGCTGCGCCCGCGCTACTGGAGTAAGGAAATGTCCTTAAAACTCTGCCTGAATTTCTCTGACCTTTCCCCGAAGCAGGTGAGCTCAGTGACAGTCAATCGTCGCCCTCGATCTGCTGGCCAGTTTGCCAGTACATGCCTCCGTACTTTATTCAACACAGCCTCAATTCGAAAAGCTATCTGCATTCCGCTCTTCAGTAGAAAATAATTGAGGTAGATTAGGAATTATTGCATGCGCTGTCGAGGTGATGTAAGACTCAGGTGGATGGAAGAAGTCGGTCGGTCGGTCGTCGCCCTCACACTTACAATCCATGTGATGAAGAACAAGATAGTTACTTTTCATGAGACTTGTACGTGCGCTAGTTTGTTAATATTTGTGTTTTTTTTTTACTCACACGAAATAAAAATGTTCTCTATCATGAACTCTATATTAAAATAATTGCGAAAATTTTTCACCTCTATTAAGTTGCTGAATCTTCTAGTTTCGCGATGATCCGGTTTTCAAACGACACCATACGATATAAGAGACTGCCTGAAGTAAAAGTCACTCAGAAAATAGTTTTTTTTTTTTCTCATAGGTACGAAAACCAGTATCATAACTTTTTTTTTGGGGTTTTGTGTATTTAAATCAAAATATAGCGCCAAAGAGTGGGCCAGTGTGTAGACTGTAGAGACGGACTTACGGGTAGATACCGGCCGCCGATAGCCGCGACCGACGACACGCCGACACGCCGACCGCCGGCTAATTAATGTGCCGTTATACCCACAACGAGCCAAGGAGCTGTCCAATTTATCGATCGGCTTAATGTTTATAAAACCTTTGCCTGTTTTAAGAATATAATAATAAATCCCGATGATTGATTACTATCCTTTACACATTTTTTTGTCTTTTTAATCCGCTGTCCGCCGCTCGCATCCCGTCAACTAGGCTTTAATTAGACACAACACAACATCATTATTTTTATGTTTTTTAACGTTTTTGCTGCGAATAAATTGTTTAATACTTACTTACTCCAACCAAGGGTAGTTACTAGTTAGATAGGTAATTTATTTTTATTGCTAGTCATTAATGAGGCGTCAAACTTAAACCTTGGTAAAATAAGGGTTGATACCTGGGCTGATTGATAACTGGCCGAAACGACGAACTTAAAAAAATGATACGCAAAAAAAAAATATTACATTATATTTTGGCATCTTTTTGAAAATAGAACACCAAATTTGAATTTAATCGAACTGGTGCAATTTGTTTGATAGGACGTAGAACTTTCTCTGTCGTAAATTTTCTTAACAAAGGAAAGTAACGAAATTCGTGCGGTGATAAAGTTTTAAAACAGAAAACAGCAACCCAGATTAAAACCAAGCTAGACAGTGTTTTAGGTAATTCTGCTCCTGCATTGAGTACAATTCACACCTGGGTAACTGATTTTAAACGTGGAAGACAGAGCTGCGAAGACGCCCACAGGTCTGGCCGTCCAAATGAAGTCACGAATCCGGACATGATCGCTTGAAGTTGCGAGAGATAGCAGAGATGGTGAGCATTTCATCTGAACGCGTTTTTAATATTTTGCACCAACATTTGGGAATGAAAAAGCTTTGCGCGCGATGGGTGCCGCGTTTGCTCACTGTTGACCAAAAGCAACGTCGAGTGGACGATTCATCGGAGTGTTTGGCGCTGTTTAACCGAAATCCTAACGAGTTTTCGCGGCGTTATGTAACAGTCGATGAAACCTGGATACATCATTATACTCCCGAGACAAAAGAACAATGTAAGCAGTGGACTGAGAGCGGAAGACCTGCGCCGAAGAAAGCAAAAACGGTTTTGTCGGCCGGCAAAGTGATGGCGACTGTTTTTTGGGATGCTCGAGGGATTATTTTAGTGGATTATCTGCAAAAAGGAAAAACAATAAATGGAGAGTACTACGCAAGCTTGCTGCAAAAATTAAGTGAAGAAATCCAGAAAAAACGACCACATTTGGCCAAGAAAAAAGTTTTGTTCCACCATGACAACGCACCTGCACACACGTCAATGGTTGCAGTCGCCAAACTCCATGAATTGCGGTTCGAATTGCTACCGCATCCACCCTATTCCCCGGATCTGGCCCCGTGTGACTTCCACTTATTCCCAAACCTGAAGAAATGGTTAGGTGGCCAGAGATTTTCATCAAATGAAGAAGTCATTGTTGCCGTGGACGAGTATTTTGAGGGGTTGGAGAAAACATTTTATCAAACTGGTGTAACGGCATTGGAGAAGCGCTGGACTAAATGCATCGAGGTAGAAAGAAACTACGTTGAGAAATAAATTTATTTTAAATAGATTTTAAAGTTTTTCTTTGTCGTTTCGGAAACTTATCAATCAGCCCTCGTATTAATTTTTAACCAAAGAATAAATAAAAAACGAGATTCTCAAGTCGACGCGTTTATTTTATTTATTTATTTATTTATTTATTATTTATTAATAATAGGAAGACCAACAGCTAAAGTTAACTTGATAGTAATAAAATTAAAGAAAAAAAACCTTTTTTAAAAACAAGCTTTTATTATTTGGAAAATGAACTAAAAAGTTAAAAATAAATTAACTCTAATTAGAAGTATAACACTTTATAAGTTCATTGTAACCTTTAACGATAATTAAGCTTCTTTGTCTACGACAAAATAATTCCATATCGTAATCATATATTTTTAACACCAAAACTTTACACCTTAATTATTAAATCTTCCCGTTTTTATTACAGTCCCAATTTTATAAATAAAAAAACGTGTTACATTGTGATAGCTTAATTATACCATCAAAATGTAACACGCTTTTATTATTTATAAAATTGAGACTGTAAAAATAACGGGAAGATTTAATAATTAAGGTGTAAAGTTTTGGTGTTAAAAATATATGATTACGATATGGAATTATTTTGTCGTAGACAAAGAAGCTTAATTATCGTTAAAGGTTACAATGAACTTATAAAGTGTTATACTTCTAATTAGAGTTAATTTATTTTTAACTTTTTAGTTCATTTTCCAAATAATAAAAGCTTGTTTTTAAAAAAGGTTTTTTTTCTTTAATTTTATTTTTAACTTTTTAGTATGTTTAATTCGAGATTTACTACGACGTAGTTAGTAGCGTTCTCTGTCCGATCCTGTCGATCCCATCCAGTCTTTTGTTGAGATAGCCATTGCCAATAGAGTACACTCCACAGAATGCCCTTCTGGTAGCAACCGCACCCGCCAGCGGGGACGCGGTAGACCCAATCAAGTTCTGCATAATCCTGGAAGACCCCGTCAGGGTCATTCCTCTCCCGCGCGCTTCTCGCCATGGCAACGTCCTAGGCCGAGGTCCGTGCCCCCAAGTGGGCGCCCTTAGGCTGTTGCTATAATACTAGGGGTAAGAGCCTTCCGCTCCCCCAAAAGTCCGGTTACGCTTGATACGTCGATTTTGCGACACAAGCATTAGGTCCTTGTCAAAAAAAAAAAAAAAAGTAGTTAGTAGCGCGTAGCAGCGTTTTTCCGTTATGTAGTCCGTAGTACGTTCACATAATAATGTGCTGCTTTGAGCACTTAAAGTTTATGTATTTTATTTATATTTAAATATTTCCTTTTTTTTGTTTGTAGTAGGGTAAACTAATGTTTAAATTAGTTATGTAATCACAAGTTAGTTATTGTAACATTTCTCATTCTATCCATTTCTTTACATTGCAAGGTTTCTTCGAAGTCAACTTGGAGCAGTCAAGTTCTTCGATTCGAAGTCCTGCTAAAGACTTAACTCTGCTTAAAGCCACATAAGCTTGACCAGCAGCAAATAATTTAGAGCCTAGATAAATAACAGCATGATCTACAGTAGTTCCCTGCATTTTGTGCACAGTTGAAGCCCAAGACAAGACAATCGGAAGCATTCTTCTTTCAGCTGTGCCGTAATTAAATTTAGCAGGAAATTGAATTGATTTAGGTTGTATTATGTGAATGCCATCCTTGCCGAGGTCCATTGTAGAGGGATAAGGGCTTCAGTACAACAGGGTTCGCCCTGGTACCCTGAGGCGCAACGTTAGCGATATGAAATGTTTATACACTCTCATACCATTCAGCCCTCGGCACGTACTCACCTTGGCATTGGGGCATCCATCTAATCAATCAGACATATAATAATCCACATTCATAACAAACGGAACGAACTTTTTCCCAAATCTGTTGGAGTTGCATATTCACGCCAACTAAGATGCTCGTCAAAACGAATCAAATGAGCGCAAACTCGATCGGGTTGCGTCGTTTAATTACGGAGTTCCTATGACCACCTTCCAGCTCCATCATCAGACCCTGGTTACCATATAGTATCAAAGTACTCGACAAGACGAATCAAATGGGCCTAAACTCGATGAAGTTGCGTCGTTCCGGAGTTCCTATGGCCACCTTCCAGCTCCATCATCAGACCCTGGTTACCATGTAGTATCAAAGTACTCGTCAAGACAAATCAAATGGGCCCAAACTCGGTGGGGTTGCGTCGTTTAATTACGGAGTTCTTATGGCCACCTTCTAGCTCCATCATCAGACTCTGGTTACCATTTAGTATCAAAGTATTCGTCAAGACCAATCCAACAAGCCCAAACACGACTATGTTATGTTGTGTATTTGTGGAGTTCCTGTGACCACCTTCCGGCTCCATCATGAGACCCTGGACATCACGTAGGACTGAAGATCTAGTCAAGACAAATCCAACAAGCCCAAACATGACTAAGTTATGTTGTGTATTTGTGGAGTTCCTGTGGCCACCTTCCGGCTCCATCATGAGACCCTGAACATCACGTATGACTAAAGATCTTGTTAAGACAAAACCAACAAGCCCAAACACGACTAGGTTGTGTTGTGTATTTAAGGAGTTCCTGTGGCCACCTTCCGGCTCCATCATGAGACCCTGGATATCACGTATGGCTAAAGATCTTGTTAAGACAAATCTAACGAGCCCAAACACGACTAGGTTGTGTTCTGTATTAGAGGAGTTCCTATGGCCACCTTCCGTCTCCATCATCAGACCAGCTCCAAGGTACCATAATATTGCATTGTCATCCGATTTATACATGAATGCAAAATTTCAGCTCAATCGGAAACTGGGAAGTGGATCAAATTTAACTTGCAAGATTTGATTACAGACAACGGGACAGGTGAAACTAAATAAAAGCTTGTAAAAAAAGAAACATATTATCGTTCTGTGGTTGGCGGCGCCAAATTTGAAAAATTTTAATTTAATTGTTTTACATTGAATGTTCTTCTGTGATTAAGTGTTGATATTTAATGATAATTGTGAATAGTAAGGATACTTTAACTGCGCGCGATATAACAAAGGTTAGATTTTACAACTTCTTCATGATCAATTTTACTTGTAGTATCATAGCTTTCTTAACCATTATTTACTATCAGTTTTCTCACAAGTATATTGAAAAACGTCGTACAACACACGGATCTTAGGTTTTATAACAAACTCGTGCCATTATAAACCCTCGCCTGCGGCTCGGCCTTACAAAAAGTTACCTCGTTTGTAATATGCCACCTACAATCCTTGTATCGTAATGTACTATTAATGTTTAGTGATTATCTATTCAGGCGGCTATGGTAAAATACAAATAAATATAAATACCTTCACGCTACCACAGAATATTATAATAGTAGCTACTTTACCAGCTGCTGATAGAATCAGTAGTTATCAAAAGCATTTGCACTTTAAATGTGAAAAAATATTTTTCATTGCAACGTACTTACTAAAAAAACAGTGCTGCGCAGTAAGCAGAATAAAATGTTTGCAACGTACAATTTATAGGAACTTATCATAGGAGCTTTCAATAGACGCTTACTAATACTAAAAGGAGTACAAAAGATGTAGATAGAACCCACACATTTCTGCATCTCATTTACATTACCAAAATTTAGGTAACATTAAATCCTTAAAAAACAAATGCTGAAACCCCGAAGTGATTCGTCTATGCGCATGCGCGGGCGCATTGTTTTTATTACCGCGCCGATCACGGCTTGATTGGAAAGTCGTGTCGGCTATTACATGCGTCGTTAAAATAACAACTGATTGTTCCGTGCTTTGTTTGCCCGGAATGGTGAACCGTGTTGTCATTGGACGTTTGAAATATCATCCCGATCGTTTCTTATTTCGGCTCCGATTACTTGGCTATTTGTTTCTCGTTATGTCGTCATTGTTTTTTTTATTTAGTAGCCATCATTATTACCACATACTACGCTTAAAAAGCGAGTGTTTGACCACGATGATAGAGACAGTAAGTATTCTCGCAAATATTGCTTTTCTAACGACCATATATTAGCTATTTTAATACTAGCTATTTTAATACTAGAAATAAAGACAAGTTGGTTGCTTATGTCAGCCGACTACATAAAATTAGTAATTCTTTTAAAGGCAATTGTATACGCTATTACAATAAGGTCCCTACTGATATTAAAAACTTGCCTTTAGACAAGTTTAAAATAATTATAAAACAGAAATTGTATAAAAAAGGTTACTATAGGATATCTGATTACTTAGAGGACAGATGTCCATGGGAATAGATTGTTTGAGTAGCAGGCTTTTTCGATAATAATATGTAAATTAATTTTGTAATTGACAATATTTTATTTAAAAAAGGAAATGAAAAAGATGCGACGACTGTGGAGTTTCTTCGGTGAGCTCTTCTCCACAGATTCCGCCATTGTGTTAGTGAACTCACTCAAAAAAAATGTAATGACGGATCTAAGTGATGTAATAACATCCTATGGAAATAAATTATTTTGACTTTGACTATAGGTCCCCGTCAGCCCAAGTACGTTGCCACCAAGAAGTTCGCTTAAAAACACCAGCTATTGTAATATTTTTGTGTTTGTTGGAAATAAACAGTTTGAATTTTGAATTTTATAATTTTTGCCAATGGTTGACTTTACACAGGAAATCTATTTTTCACAATCTAGTGCGTGGTTATATTTACGGTGTTTTTTTTTTTCAACTAACATCGGTGGTTAATAAAACTTTGACCATTTTATGAAGAAGAAGAAGAAGAAGATTACTTCTCAATACGCATAAAAGGAAGGTCAGTCTGAAAGCAAGTTAAAAGAATGTAATAAAGTTCGTCTGGTGTGTGTGGTGGATAGATCTTACTGAATAGACTCTTATGGGCATAATATCTAGACAAAAGTTCGGGCGGTTTTCAAACCGGCGGCGGCGGCGGTGGCGGTGGCGGCCCAATTTTAAAATCTCTACTCTGTGCTACGCAACGGTATGGGGCTGTGTGATATTTGCCGTACAAAGAGACAACGTGTTTAGTTTTAATTTTACATCCTGCAGTGTGATTCTATAAAGCCAATTGTTTAAAACAGAAAACACAGCGACGGTACTCATAAAACTGAACAACTTTTCCCAAGAAATATTTTAAATATTTGAAATATTTAAAAAACTTTTTAAGTCTCCATACTAAGAGTGTCAGCTGATTGAACAATTTGTATGGGAAATCAACAAAACTTTTTGCATGTTTCGACCCATGTTTCTTAGGAAAAGTTGTTCAATTTCATGAACACTTTCGCTGTGTTTCGGTTTGGTACCCTGTTATGTTTACATTTTAAAAAAGATTTTTTGCAGGACATTGATGGTCAGAATCGCGGTTTTCAATGCTTATTAACAGCATGATAAATGCCCAAACACTTCACCTTGAGACAACAATTTAGAAATCCAACATTAGCTCACGCTTGAACTTTTGCCGTATTCACCGTCAAACAATGGTCTTACAAAGAATCGCAGTGTTTTGGCGTTATCTGGAGCTGCGATCGGCGCGGGCGCAGAGCGAGGTAATGTCTAAACAGACTGTCTGACCAATGTTATTGCATTGAAATTGACGAACCGCAGTTTGAAAGCAGACAAGATGTTGCGGAACCTGACTTAGTAAAGAGTAGCTTAAGTTTTAAGTCTTAGAATAGAATAGATCAGGTATGTTTTTTCCCATTTTAAAACTAGTTTAGCGTGTCTAATCACAATAAAATGAAAACAAAGAAATTATATGACTGTGTAAAAAACGTGAGAGTTAAAAATGTAGCTTTTTTTTCGTTTTATAATTGTTAGAATAGAACCTGTAAATAAATAAAAATTAAATAATGAAAAGGAGGAATGTACAGATAGGCGATTTATTGCCAAGGTACCAATTTCTTCCAGGCAACCGTAGATTTAGCCTATAATGTCCCACTGCAGGGCAAAAGTCTCTCTCTCCTTCTTTCACTGCTTTCCTGTTTTGGCCTGCCACCACACCACCAGTTGATAAAGGCTCTATAAATATCCAGATTTATTGACCAAACGAGCGCAAAGCGGGAGCGAAGCGTTTCCGTTTTAAGCTTGGCCAAAATTGCTTTTGGCTTTTGCTTTTGTATGTCCATCTGTCCACCTGGTCTGTTTGTTCTCATCTACAGGTCGCGTTTCTGAACCGATTCTCGTAAAATTTTGTGAGCAGGTTCGATAAATATATAGAATTATTCCGTTTTTGAAAACTTAAAAAAATTACGGAGTTATGAGGGTTGAAATTTCGAAATATATATATAATATACTCGCGAGGAGGTCTACAGCTCACAGAGCCACTAATTTAAAATATGATACAAAAATAACTTATGGTTATCTGGTCATCTGTCGTGATGCTATCGGAATATCATCTATGTAGATTGTAGGTAGACCTTCGGGATACCGTGGTGTTTAACCGCGGAGTGTGGGGGACAATGATTACCGTTTCGACAACAATGGCCAATCAGCGCCGACCTGCGCCCGCGTTGCGTCACCCTTCCTTCACACAACAATGAGAGTGACACTAGCGACATCTGTTCAGCTCCTGTCACTTCAAAGATGGATTTTTCTCTATTTATGATAGCTACAATGGATACGGCTTTAAGATCACTCTTAGTGTAATCAACTGCTTATACACGTCCCCACCGAGGGGTCCAAGCTTTCTTCCCTTTAGTTTAAGTTCCCTCATGATGTTTTCCTTCATATAGTAGAAACATTGAATTAACATGATATAAAATATGACAAAACTTTCATGCGCTCACCGAATGCCATCTAAACATTTATTTCCGGCCAAACGGCCAGACACCACAACCAAAAACAAATGACTTGCAACATCGGTACAGTTGCTGGCAGTCGGCACTTGAGTCCCAACGTTGCACCATCCGCACAGTCATCTCCTTTCTGCTGTACCCGAAATTGGCTGCTGACCCGAGATGGTTGATAGCGCGCTGATTGCGCAGCGGGGTGCACAGGCGCAACAGACGTAACGGAAAGACTTTCCCTTAGTATCGATAGTCGATACCTGGTATCGATACATTCGTTTCATTGGATCAACCCACACTAAGCCAGTGGCAAATTAATTAAGGGTTGATCGTCTTAAAATTTAGGAATACTATTCTAAAAAATATTTTACTTCAAATGAAGACCTTTTTAATGTTTATTTTTATCTTCAGGCACAGAATTCATGTACTTTAGTCTCGAACCCCTCAGTGGGGACGTATATAAGCTGACAACAACAACTCGATACTTTTACTCGTTTTTCTATCTGGACCTTACAACTTCATTTAGCCGTGGTCTGTCACAACATTTTAATCTAACAAGAAAATACATAAAACCGTGTCACTGTGTCCGTGTTGACACTTTTGTTACGAGTAAAGTATCGATACTTTTAATATTTACGTATCCCTAATGGCGGGTGCGCGCGCGCAATATTTAGCCCGCGCAGTCACAACCTGCCGCCAGATATCTGGAGCGAAGAAAGTCTGACATCAATGTGAAAGGTTACATTTCGGTTCGGCTAAAATTAATAGCGACTGTCTGTGTAATTTTAGATTATTTTGTGATGATAACAATTTTGGCTTCTTAATTTTTACTGTTTTCATTTACCCATTAAATATTTACGACGGCTATGTCGCCTCAAAGAGATGTTAGTTCAGCAATAAGGATGTCTGTCAGTTGGTTGACTTCTTTGTACTTTTAAGCCTAATCGTATGTTTGTGCTTGGTGTGTGCAATACATGGTTCCGAAGTATGGAACTCCGGATCGTATGTCAATAGGACAATAAAATTCACGATATGTATTGGAGTAATTACTGCACGAAAACTCTAACAAAATTGATCTATTCAGTAAATAAACGAAATACAGACATGTAAAGAGGCATGTATTCCGTGCGGCAATACTAAGCACATCAAAACACTTTTTCTTCTTCAATCAGTCAACCAAGGCTCACTGATATCATTGAACGTTTATTACCGCTGATGCTGCCGTCGAAGCCCCAACAGGTACACGGCCGATCGATCTTCGTCAGCACCCGACAGACCCCTGACGCGGAGACAAACGGCTTGCGCGGGCGCATTGGACGGCCGCAATTACACCCGCACCGGCCAATCGCGCGGCCTATAAATCGACCTCCGCGAACCGTAGGGGTTCCACGATCACGAACATTCGCCAATTAAGTCCAAACTTATATTAATAATGCTGATAATTCAACTCTAAACTCAATCCTAAATAAGGGTCTCATTAATTTGAGATAAGGCTGATTCTGGCACGTATATTTAGAAGGCAATCGGAAGTAGGCAAACTGAAACGGATGGCAAAGTGCATAAAGCTCAAATCAAATATCTAATTTAGACCTCACCATCCTCACCAAATATTTTTGCTCTTTCCTCCTTGAATTTTTGAAACTTGAACCTTCTTAAAATAATTTTTGATCTCTTAGGGTGGTCTGATCTACATGACCCTCATCCAAAAGATTCTAACATAATTCAATAACTCTTTACGTCAAAAGTCATTGAATAAAGAAGTCTTCTCTGTAGACTTTATCAATGGCTCTAAAAAACTTTCACGTATATAGAGACTATTAATTAACTTAAAAAGTTCAATTTTGTGATGTCATTATCATTTGAATATCGCCTGTCCCTTTTATTATCAGAACACCGTAATTATTAGGACAATATTAATTAGATTGCAATATCGACTAGAATCGTAGCCGTTGCGCTAGTAATTTTAGAGTAATGTATTTCCCGTAATTGGGCGTATAGGGCGGAAGATTGGATCGCGATTGGGGCGCTCGTATGCGCCGGCGCAGTTCACTATTAATACAGTCGTTAGCTGCGCAGCGGATAGCGGAAGCCCTCGGAGCAAGAGACATCGTTCCAACAAATAGGTAAGTATACATAGTGCATGTTTTGAGTGATAACATCATACAGAGCCAAAGTAGGTATATATAGGTAGGTAACGTTATTTTTACTTTTAATAAAAGGCATTTTTATGCAATTTCCATTGTGCACTCTACTACAAAATACTGTAATCAAATTAACAAAAAAAACATAACATGTTCTGCAGTAACAGCTAGTCTGCACTGGGTCTAATTACATTTAAAAAAATTATTGAAATGAAATTAATAGTTAATTAACTTTTGGGTGTTACATACATCTTTTGCGGTTCTTTTTTTGTCAAAATATAGTCATGCATGCATGCATTTTTAAATAGCCTGTCATTCAAGAAATCTATTCCCATGGATATCTGTCCTCTAAGTAGTCCAATATAACAAACTCTCCTGGGAGTGGGACAGTCTAGTAATTATTGAAAAAACTAAAAAGGGTTAATTGAGTTTGGTTTATTTGTGTGATTTCAAGGGTGAAACACAAAAAATGCCTATTTACTCTTGATTTATGATTCCGGAAATACAGACGCAGGGAAAGCATTCCACTCCTTAGCACTGTGTGCGCATCAATAATAACCCAACAAAGCACAGGTAGGTACAATCTGTAAAAAACTAAACCAATCAATTATTCTGAAATAAACATTTAAATTTAAAGCAGCTACTAATGTACTAATAAGTAGATAATTAACTCGATTTCCGAAGGGCGCTACTGGCAGATTTAGTCCAAAGCTCTTACATGGTACAATCACGTTGCAACACCACGTTCTGGATCAATTGGATAAAGTAGACCATAAATAAGTGGCCAATGATCGTGTGTCCAGCATGCGAATGAGAAGCTCTTGCAGGCGTGATACCGACGCCATTAAAATCATTAGAATAAATCCAGTCGGACCTGATATATGATCGTCGAGCGTGTTAAAGGTGTAGGTAAGGTAGACTTCTGAACGAACGGTTGCGGTTGTGCGCGATGTCCGCAAATATTATTATTTATTATATTAATTCTGTAAAATTGAATTTCGAAACCCACTCATTCAAACATCAATACAATACAATATTCTTCATCGACAACAAGAAGAGTAAATAGGCAGCTTTATTGCTAGGGGTATGAAACTATCTTACTCCTCCCTAGAAAACCATAGTAATGTCATCTGGGTGACAGTTCCCGCTGAAAGAAAAATTGTTCTGTCTATGGGAAGTCCAACAATCTGTACTACTTCTTCTTTATCATCATCGTATAGGTTGTAAGGTCGAAACTAACATTACAAACCCTGGTATCAGTGTATTTGTCAACTAACATTACCAAACATGTCATACGAAATAACTTTATTGCCTCATTTAGATACCTAAAAAGCCTAAACAAATTCTTACGGCAATACTTTTTCAATTCCAAACGAGATAACCTAAAAATCCAGCTCTTTTTTCCCTCGTGTTCTACCAGGAGCACATAATAGACCGTCGTCCGAGAAGTGTTTTTCGTACCTATCGTACTTTCGTGTCAGAATATAATATTCATATGCGAACTTGTGTGATGTCCTTAGATATCGACGTCTGCCGAGCCAAATAGGAAGCGTCTGGGAGTTATGTCACTTTGAAAAGTGCTCCAGATGTCGAAAAATTACCTATCTTACTTTTGAAAAATTATTTCTTAGGATCGTTTGTAGCATCGTTATGAACAGCTTAGATCAATTTCCAGACGATTTACAGGAAGCATTTGGAAAAGCAGACGGTTTTTGTAGGTGGGATTTTTACCAAGAAAATACCTATCTTACTTTCTGGTGAATCTACATTCAGGTGATGGGGTAGCTCTCATACAACAATAAAAGTCAAGTCTGCCGCAGATATACATACCTATATACACAGACAGACACACACACATACACCATCATGCATCACATATCATCATCACTTATGTTTATGTTATTAATTTAGTTTTATTGCATTTAGATTTTAATTGTTCAGTGTAAACAATCTGTCCCAATTTGTCCCAAGGAAGGGGCTGATTACTCACAACACAGGGTATCCTAGTGTGAGAATCAGTGTGCATTGTACTGAATTGAAGATGTTTAGCTGAATAAATACTTTTTACTTTTTTACTGAAAACGATAATATTATAGTTTACTTTCTTAATATCAACCTGTGGGTTAACTTTAACCTGTTAGAAGACTGTCTTAATCGAAAACAAAATCCATATAATATTAGTAAATAAAAATATAAAATATTTTTTCATACAAATATTTTGATTTATTATTGCCATGTTTATTCTCGTCTAACTTATCAATACCTATAACTATTACAAAATAACAAATCACATTTTTTAAAGTACAAGTGACGCATATCAATCTTTTTAAAAAGTTATTATAATAAGTAATGAGGTAAGTATCATAATTTTTCAAATCTTATTACGAAATAACGAGCCATTTGCAATTACAAAAGTCAACTAGTATCAAAATAACACCAGTTAGAACCAAATAATTAAATTATTACTTATTAATATAATATCACAAATCACAATTTATTTTCAGTACGAGCTTTATATGCATTATTATCTCTATTGAAATTACTAATATGTCTTGAGTGCGTGAGCAAAATGCAATCGTAAAAGCCAACTTATATCACAAATACTACGTTACTGATACTGATACTAGTTGTAAGTCCCGTAAATTAAAGATAAATAACACTTCTTCGTCGTACTAGCGTTTTTCCAGTCTAGTGCTGGGGTCCGCTTTCCTACTTAATCTTCTCCACTTTGCCCGGTCTTCGGCATCCTTAGGTGTGAGATTGTTCTCTTCCATATCCTCTTTTACGACGTCCAGTCAGCGCTTTTTAGGCCTACCACGTGATCTAGGGCCCTGGACAGTGTGGTCGAGGCATCTTTTTCCTACATAGTCTACATAGTCTGAGGCGACATTCCTGAAGCTTATCCGCTATGTCACGGACTCCGAGACTGCCACGGATGTGTTCGTTACGAATTTGATCTAATCGCGTAGCGCCACACATCCATCGCAACATCTTCATTTTCGTGACGTGTAGCTGCTGGACATGTCTTCCGAGATAGATAAATAACACTGCATAGACAAAATGTTCCCAGCTATTATAACCGCTGTGGATACGGTGGAGCAGGGGGTGCGAAGAATCCCTGGGCGATTCCTTGTTGCCAGCACCGATGGCCTCTGGCCCTGGCAACGTACAACAATCGCACACTGCGGACTGCCGAAAAGATCGTTGAACTAGAGGAAGAATTGAGCAGAATACGATGGGACATCTTAGGGTTATCTGAAGTCCGTAGAGACGGTGAGGACTCGATTATCCTGAATTCTGGCAACCTGATTTATTTCCGGGAGGACAAAGATCTGTCCCAGGGTAGCGGGTTCATGGTATTTAAGTATCATCATGTTTGGCTGTAGCTGTAAGTGATGTATCAATAAAAAAAAAATGGTTCACAAGTCCCTCGTGAAATGTAATTAAGATTGAGAGTGTGGCGTACTTTACACTGAGAATCACCAAAAGGTATTCGTTGAAGGTCGTATACAGGTATACGCACCGACTTTGAAACACCTCGATGATGAGGCTCATGAAAGAAAGACGAGAAATGGTTCTGTCTGCAGACTGTAGCTGATTGATACCTCATATTACCGACGGCTCAATCACAAACAGTCTCGCAAACAGTCTCCCGAACAAGCCGGATTCCGAAAAGGCTATAGTACCACAGACCACATACATACGCTGCGGCAAGTTATACAGAAGACCGAAGAGCAATATAACCAGCCACTATGCTTAGCGTTTGTAGACTATGAGAAAGCTTTCGATTCGATCGAGACCTGGGCAGTGCTGCGGTCTCTCCAGAGGTGCCCAGTTGACTATCGGTATGTCAAAGAGCTGAAGTGTCGGTCCAACTAGGATCAGAACTCGATGCCAATACAGCTGCAACGTGGCACCCAACTACCCACTTCACGAAACGTTGGGGACGCTGCTCTCGACGTTGTAAACGATGATGTCAATTTAGGATAAACGATCTAGCTAGGCAGATCCAACTTCAAGGAAGATGTTACTCGTCGAATCCAACTCGGCTGGGCAGTGTTCGGAAAGCTACGTAACATCTTTTCGTCCCAAATATCGCATTGTCTAAGGACGAAAGTCTTTAACCAGACTGTGTTGCCAGTAATAACGTACGCATCAGAGACGTGGTCGCTTACATACAATGGGTCTTATAAAAAGGCTCAAGGTCACCCAAAGGTCGTTGCTAGCATAGCCCGAAGAATTGCGAGACTCAGTTGCAGTGGGCGGGGCACATTGCACGGAAAACCGACGGACGCTTCGGCAGAGTTCTCGAATGGCGACCACACACCGGAAAACGAAGCCCCACAAGGTGACCCAACGATCTGGTGAAGGTCGCGGGAAGCCGCTGGATGCGGGCAGCGCAGGACCAGGTCATTGTGGAGATTTTTGGAGGAGGTCTTTGTCCAGCAGTGGACGTCTTTAAGCTGAGATGAATAAGATCTTAAAAACATCATCATCATTTCAGCCAGCAGATGTCCACTGCTGCACATAGGCCTCCCCCATAGGTTTCTACCGTGAACGGTCCTGCGCAACTTGCATCCACCGGCGCCCAGCAACTTTCACCAGGTGTCCATCTTGTGGCAGGCCGTCCAACACACGCCTTCCGGCCCGTGGTCACCATTCGAGAACCTTTCTTCCCCATCGGTTATCGCTTCGTCGAGCTATATGGCCTGCCCATTGCCACTTCGGCTTACTTATCCGGAAAGTTATGTCGTTAACATTGGTCTTTCTACGTATCTCTTCATTAATGATTCGATCACGAAGTGAGACTCCGAGCATAGCTCTCTCCATCGCACTCTGTACGACCTTGGGCTTGTCCATGAGACCAATAGTTAGCGACCACGTCTCAGTATCATAGGTCATTACTGGCAATATACACTGGTTAAAGACCTTAGTCTTCAAACACTGAGGTATTTTGGACGAGAAGACATTTCCCGAACGCTGCCCAGCCAAGTTGGATCCGTCTATTGACCTCATTATTGAAGTTGGATCTACCTAACTGGATTACTTATCCAAGGTAGATATAGTGATCTACAGCTTCGATAGTAGCACTTTCAACACTGGCTGGTTTCAAAATCAAATCAACGGCCCGTTGCAGTCCACTGCTGGACTATGAGCCTCCTCCACTTAAGTGGAGGGTTTTGCCATAATCTCCACGCTTGGCAGGCGGATTGGAGATCGCAGATTAAAAGGTTACTGTATCAGAGAGCGCTGCTGCCCGTTCTCTGTTCAATGTTTAGTCCCTAAGTCGCCTCTTACGACACCCACGGGAAGAGTAGGGGTTGGTGACAAATGTATTCTACTCTGCCGTCACCACACGACTGGTTTAGGTGTAACATAAATATTTGACATAAGTTTCAACTTATCCAGGTTCATCTTAAGACCCACCTGTTCGGAAGCACTAGATCTCTGAGCATTGTGCCAAGTTCCTCCAGGGACCTTGCCATAGTCACTATATCGTCGGCAAATCAAAGATGAGTGATGTACTCGCCATTGAAATTGATGTCAAAACCTTTCCAGGACACAAGCTTGAATACGTCCTCTAGCCTCCAATGCATTAGTAAACAGTTTCAGAGAAATTACGTCTCCCTGTCTTTCTCCTTTCCGCAGTTGGATTGGTTTCGTACTTGCGTCCTGTAAACGTATTGACATGGTGGCGTTTTCGTACAAACATCTCAGCACTTCGATATACTTACCGATAGTCAGTGACACCTTTGAAACGACTGCAGCACTGCCCACTGCCCAGGTTTCGACGGAATCAAAGGCCTTCTCATAGTCCACAAACGCTAAGCATAAGAGCAGATTATACTCCTCGGTCTTCTCACTGTATAATCTGACGGAGCGTGTAGATGTGGTCTATGGAAGAGCCTCTGAGAGACTTTCAGTACCGGTGTATCACCCGCTTTCAGAAGCTCAGTAGTAATTTCATCCTCACCAGGCGCCTTGTTGTTTTTAGCTGTTTGAGAGCCATTAAAATCTCGTATAGGCTGATGTCCGGGATACCTTCACTGTAATGTCGGGTTAGTTTGGCTCGAGGGTCGTTGAACCTATTAATAATGGGTTGCCGTGAAAAGGTGTATAACTGTCCGTAGAATCTCTCGAGCTCTCTCAAAATCTCCGGTTTGCTCGAAACAAGATTGCCTTTGTCGGTCCCCAGTTTCGTCAACTGGCTTTGTCCTATAGACAGATTTCGTGCAAACACTTTTGTGCCCTTGTTCCGCTCAATCGCCTCAACACGCGAGGTATTGAATTTGCGGATGTCGCGTCGCAAAGATTTGGAGATCTGCTTATTAAGTTTGTTGTATTGAGCCATGTCCACTGAGGACTGCAACCTCATTTCGCTTCGGTTACTTCGGTTAGCATCGGAGATTTTTTGCGTTCTACTTTTGCTGCTGGTCTAATAGAACTTCGACCCAACAGCATTGACAGTTTCCACTAACCCGTTATAAAGCTCGGCCACTGTATTGCAGTTGGCTAGAACTTCGAAGCGGTTTTGGAGTTCGAGTTGAGGGCTTTCAGGGTTTCAGATTTGGACAGGGTTAGGATGGAGCATAGACTTCATCAGACGAGTTCTTTTCAGCTTTACATTAATATTCAATGTGCCTCGCACCATACGATGAATGCTGCCGGTTTTCACCCAAGCAATCACTGAAACATCATTATGTGCTTCTTAGTCGTCATGATGAAGTCTATCTCGTTTTAAAAACAACAACGAATCAAGTGTTTTCACTGCAAATGATGCGTAAGATGGCGCGGATTTTAAAAATTGTGTAGAATGAGAGGCAAATTTTAATAATACCGAAAATATCGTAAAATCTGGGATTTGGTAACACAACCTTGGTATTTTAATGCTTTCGTTTTGACCCAGTATCCCGGTATTTTCGGGATCCCGGTTTGCGACCCCTTTTTTGTAATTGCAAATGGCTCGTTATTACGTAATAAAATACAAGCGTCACTTAAAAAAATTTGATTTGTTATTTTGTAATAATTATAGGTATTGACTGATAAGTGAGACGAGAAAGATAAGTTGAAATAATAATTATTATACCTATATAATGTATATAAAAATGTGAATCGTGTGAGAAAAATTATAGGTGCGAGAATAAACATGGCAATAATAAATCAAAATATTTGTATGAAAAAATATTTTATAATTGTATTTACTGATACATATAATATTATATTGATTTTATTTTCGACTAAGACAGTCTTCTAACAAGTTAAAGTTCAACCCACAGGTCGATATTACGAAAGTAAACCATAATATTATCGTTTTCAGTAGTAAACGTCCTTAGTCTTTGGCACATTCAAATCGTCTGATTTCGCAAACGCTTCCTAATATCTGCGGCAGACTTGACTTTTATTGTTGTATGAGAGCTACCCTATCACCTGAATGTAGTTTCATCAAAAAGTAAGATAGGTATTTTCTTGGTAAAAATCCCACCTACAAAAACCGTCTGCTTTTCCAAATGCTTCCTGTAAATCGTCTGGAAATTGGTCTAAGCTGTTCATAACGATGCTACAAACGATCCTAAGAAAGATTTTTTCAAAAGTAAGATAGGTAATTTTTCGACATCTGGAGCACTTTTCAAAGTGACATAACTCCCAGACGCTTTCTATTTGGCTCGGCAGACGTCGATATCTAGGGACATCACACAAGTTTGCATATGAATATTATATTCTGACACGAAAGTACGATAGGTACGAAAAACACTTCTCGGACGACGGTCTATAATGAGGCTGCAGGTATTCGCCAACGAGCGCACCGCATTTTATCGCCGCTCGTGATTCGGTTATTAAGATAACGATAAATAATTAACGTAACTTATTATCGGCAAATACATGTTCATTTATACTTACTTACGAAATGACTTTCGAAACTACATATTGGAAATACTGCTTTATTTTGTACATGGAATCGTAGAGTATGCAATAGTTAAAGATAAACAAACTTAGCCTGAGTGGAATGTGTTTAGGAAAGCACATAGTTTTGGACGGTCAGCGTAGCACTTAATGAGACCTAAGAATGGGTGATCTATCCGCTAGTTAGTCTGGCTAGCCGCAATGAAGAAAAACACTAATTGAATAATGTGAAGCCACAATCGACGGAACCCAAAAGATGTTGTTTTATATGATACATATATATTTTTTTTTAAATAGACGTTTGTGTAGACAATATTGTCAAACAGACGGTCCATTGCCTGGAAGAGAATGCTACTTACCGCCTCTTGGCTCTTCTTCTATACGGTATTCTGTAACTAAGTATTTTGTGTTAAATAGTAGTAATAGTAAGTATTTGGTATTTTTAGCTTTGCTACTCTACTGTTAAGGTATTAATTTAAGTTGTGGAACCAATTATAGGGAATCAAGTAATACATGAGTACTTTCAAAGTTTTAAATTATTGCAAATAAATAGGTACCAGGATGCCAGAACCGCACGGGAGGCAATCCGCACCGTGACGGTATCTCGGGCCAATTTTGCGTTATCTGTCTCTATCTGGCTCGTGAGACGCTCATTACGATAGGGCGAATTAATCGGTGCCGATAAAGTCAAGTCTGCTAATCGGCCAGTTAACATTAACCGTCGGTTGGTGTATCGGCATCGCCGGACGCGCCCTACGTGCCTGACTGAGGTTTCGCTTCCTTGAACAACGATTTTGTGTTTACAAGCAAATATAATATTATAAATAATATATATAGGTGGCCGGCCAGTAAGTATCGTAGACATAGAAATAGACAAAAACACATACAAAAATGACGTATCTTTCGCCACTTGAAGATTTAGTTGGGATGGTCCTTACCAATGATATGATATGCCCTTACCAAAATACAAAAATATACGGGTTGCATCAAAAAAATTGACATTATCAGCCACCGTATTCACAAACACGCAATCAGTTGAACGCATTCTCCTTATTTTTTTCATTCTTCGCGCTACATGTCTTATCCTTTTGTGAATATTGGTTTGTTCTACCAAGTTCTTAATGATAAATAAATACATAAATATGATGATCATAAAATAAACAGTATTTAACATTCAACCTAACAAAAATATTTGAAAATGACTTCATCTCAACAACATCTCATAATACCTCAAAAGGAAAGTTTCCCAATCCTCCTCTCAACCACTTATCATACAATTTATGTTCTTTCGTCGGTCGATTGCTATTCGCCGCACGGGCGCATTTCCATAAAAATAAAATCTCCTCGTTTCGTGGATCGAGACATGATTACGGCTAAAGATGTGACGGAGCAACAAATTCGTGCGCGCGCGCATGTATTAACGGCAGTTAGTATGCGCGGCGCCTCGCCGGGTTTGTGCACTGTGGGTCGCAAGCACGATAGGATTTTGGGTCGGTACGAGAAAGCTATTTCTCAAAAGCCAAACCTTGCGATAAGACTTTAATCAAGCTTAGTTTCTAGAATATTTTTACATAGTGAAGAATCCTATCAAACCTTTTCGGTTCATAACAATTCTAAAAGTACGTGGATTAAATTAATTAAATAGCTACAGATGAACACTATCACATTTTACAAAATTTAATCGCACGTCTGATCTCAAAATCATTTCACTTGAGTATTTGATGATAATACTATTCTTATGCCTATAAATCATTTCGATTGTTATATTAAATACTTACATGAGCCGTGTCAGTTACTTTTGGCGGCAACATAGCACTGACCTGACATTAGAGTTTGTTAGGTCGGAAGAAGACCTCGCAAGTCCGCGACCGCTAAATTACCACTCTGGTAGAACTAGCGATTAGTCGGTCCAAAAAAAAAAGATCTTTGCCTATCGTTCTCGGCCGAGCAGTGCGCACGCGCACCCCTTCCCCTCTCCACCTTCCTTCACCCCGCAGTCCCCTCACGTCCTTAATTGTCCGGATAACTGTTGCTCAATGCTCCCGCGACTCCTCAACACGCGGGAAGCTGCGCCCGCGCCGACGACGCCGGACGAATAATTCGCTCAACGGGATAAGATGTGTGAAAACGTGGATTGGAATTAATGTTTTATTTCTTTAATGGGGTGATGATCTTTTTTGTACGTAATTTTGTACGGAAAAGTATTTAAATTGAAGCATAAGTTACCATAATAGTGTTTATTACATTTTTGTTTATGAATGACTTGCCGGTTTGTTTTATCAAATAACTGTTTGATAACCTTAGTTTTTCTCCTTTTTACAAAAAAAGTTATTTTGGGAATAGTTGTCTGTCTAAACGGCACTTATTAGTGATTTAATCGTTAGACAAATCACTTGGATTTCTTGCAAATGATGATACCGTAGGATTGGAGTGTAGATGGTTTGTAGCACCAGCTACGCGCTACGCCTCCACGTCTAGAGTAAAAGACATCAACGCGCGCATCGTTTTTTTTATTTTTACAAATTGTAGGCACAATTATTTTGTATATCTATAGACTGAAACAATCGATTTATTAAAATCGATACTTAAATTTGTAAATAATATATGACATATTAACTATGAAAATGGGGAAGTGCAACTAGTAATTTAATATGACAGATAAACTGCAACATAAGAATTAATTCCTTGTTTTATATAGGTAGACACATTTCTTGAGAATTCCAAGAAAGTACTTACTATTTCAATATGGCATAGCTAAATCGCGCGATAGGGAAACGTAATGTGTCTACCGACAGCAATAGTGGTTCATTTTCAAATATTTCCCCGATGCACCGGCGCAGGGCACGCCGCCGCCGCGCCGCCGCCGCCCGCCGCGTGAGTTATTACGAACGCGATCGCACTTACAGAACGTATTCATAAGAGAGATATAAAGAGAAACAGGAAGATAGGAGGCTTTTAGTTGACGGAAAATGGTTTATTATTAGCTACACAATTAGAGAAGGATTTCATAAGAAGGTAGACTGTCCGAGTGGAAAGCAAGTAGTATTGAAAGACGAATAAATAAGAAAGCTGATACAGCGCAGATTATGATTGGCTCCAGTTTCCTGTGTTGGATATGAGACTAATTGTTATTCAAGCTAGTTGTTATTATCATGCTCTTAAACCCAAACTACAATGATGAGCATTGGAGATGCAAAGTAATCGAAAAGGAATTGTCAAATGCCGATAAACCCGCACCGGGCCCGCGTGGTAGATGAGGATAATTTGGAGTAGGTTCAAGCCCCTCGGTGGGAACGTATATGAGCAGTTGACAATCAACCGATAAATGCAGTAGAATTACGGTAGGGTTAACTAATCAATAGCCGTGTGGTGACGGCAGAGTAGAATACATTTGTCACCATCCCCTACTCTTCCCGTGGGTGTCGTAAGAGGCGACTTAGGGACTACACATTGAACAGAGAACGGGCAGCAGCGGTTTCTGATACAGTAACTTTTTAATCTGCGATCTCCAACCCGCCTGCCAAGCGTGGAGATTATGGCAAAACCTTCCACTTAAGTGGAGGAGGCTCATAGTCCAGCAGTGGACTGTAACGGGCCGTTGATGTTGATGTTGATGTAGCTAATCAATCTCTAATGTTTCTAACATAATAGTATTTTATACTTGATAGTTTTTGTTTTGTGTACTGTAGTGTAGAGTAACTCCTAACGCAGCGCTATTTCATGGATTTACCTTTTGTTGGTAAGAAATTTTATTATTACAGAAAATAGCGACTTGGATTTTTTTGTCTAGCGCTTTTTTTGTCAAGGGGTGGGTGAATATTAGTAGGCGTTGTCAATAGTTGCTCCCTAAGTTTAATCTTATTTATAGTAACCAATTCTGTGTAAACAATCAATAAGAACTCTTGCGCATCTTCTTACATTAAAATAATGCTCGTGGTCTTGGCGCGGGCGCACGCCAGCGCCATCTGTGAGTAAACATGCTGTATATTCCCAATGCAACTGTTAAGCAATATAATGTAGAGATAAACTACCCGCACGTAGCTCACTGAATAAGGTAAATAATGAGGAGTGCACGTGCTTTACAGGCATGCAGGAAAAGTACTTCGATTTAAAGCCAAACTCTCCGTTTCTTCATCAATGATGGTTTATCTACTCGCAGCTAGAAGAATAGAAAAACAAAAAATGCACGAAGCGTGACGAAGCTAAACCTTGTTTTGTGCGTGTGCTAACATTCTTAGAATAAAATCCAATGACAAGAAACATGATCTTTCATCATTATCAACAGCTCATATTTGTTCCCATCGAGGGGCTCGAGCCTACCCTGAACCATGATCTTTGAACCCCTTTCAATTAGTTAAGTTGATTTAATTGTGGCCTGAGCGCACTATGAGTGCAAGACTCTGTTCATCCCCCATCCATTAGGTGAAAGAAAACATCGTAAAAAACCTATGCTCACACGTCCTGTGAAGAATTGCATAGGTTGTGTGTGAAGTTGAGCAAGCGCAGCGGTGGGTCAGAGTGTTTGGCCTGATTGCCCTAATCCAGGGTGTGCTCGAGTCCGGAGCCAGCAGGGACATGATACAGATTTAGACAGTGTTGGACCAGTCGACCTAAGCAGCGATCTCGGTGTTACTGTGTACGTTAGAATTATACTGTACCGTGTCGTGTGTCTTTTCGTGCCCGACTAGTCGTACCATAATTTGCATGATTGGAGATCTCTGAGGCCAGATAAAAAACTAAAATTGTTCTAATCGAGTACAAATTGAAGATGAAAAAGTTTAACCATTCTGAAATTTTGTATTGAGTAGTCAACATGCTTCTGTTTCGACCAGTTAAAAAAATATAAGACACTTTTTTCTGATTGGCCGGTGTACTGTAGTTGAAATAGCCGTCGTACAACATTAAACTCAAACATTGGCATCAATAAACGATTAGATGCATTCAGTACCTCCGAGGCGTGGTTTCGGATTCGGTTGGGTTTCGAGCGATTCGGGTTGCAAGAGGTTGCATTGTGCCGCTCGAGCGGAAAGCGGCCGCCCTCCGTCCCTGAGACTTCGCTTCGATTCCACCACGGTCACGTTTTAGCCTCTGTGTGTGTTGCCAGATCTGATTAATTACAAATCGGCAAAATGCGTGGAAGAGTATTAGATAGCCTATCAAGGTTCGGTTAATATAGTTTCTAGAGATGCAAGCTAGGCCTTAAGGCGCGCCGCTTTACTTACTTCGTACCTTAAAATATCTGCGTGTCTGACCGCTTTCAGGTCACATCAACTTAATTCAGATTTTATGATGATCTATCCGACCAATTTCGGCCATAAACCAAATAATATAAAGTTTTACACTAAAAGTTAATAATAAGCAAATAAAACTATAACTATTTTACTGTGCCCTAATTAAACAAAAAAAATAATTTTAACTTTGGACAACGCATACAATTAGAACATAGCAGCGCTATTATAAAATCACTTTAACGTGATCGCTTAGTTATAATATACGTATAATAGAACTTCCTAACTGTCATCAAGATAGTCCAAACGGCGATAACTCTTCAAATCTGGCACCACATTTCTCAGTCACGTCCTAGCTATTGTTCGCGGTAAACGACGCATCCCGCGGCCAATGGCGGCGCGTGCGCACCACGCCCCGCCCCCCGCGCCCGCGCACCCCCCGCTCCGCTCCACCGACGCCGCCCGCCCGGTCTACCACTAACCCGCTCACTGCCTACTGCCCAGCCCTCAATCCCCTTCTCCCAGCTCTGACCTTAGGCGACCAATCTAGACTACTTTCAGCTACTTGTTTACTATACAGCTCTACTTGTGTTGCAATGCTTAGATACGGGTAAAAGATAAAGCATAATCTCACGGTACTTATCTATCAGAATTGGTGATCGTAATGTTTTGATTGCGTGGCTGCAACAAGTCTATTGTGACCAACATTTAAAACATTTTGTTCTATATTCACTTACTCTACACGATGGTCAACATTAGCCTAGAATGTAACCTTGCCTTTGAAAGTTAGATATAATAATAAGTCCTATTTATTATCTTATTAGCTCCTATACGTCCCCACAGAGGGGCTCTGGTATAAAATATCCTTCAGTTGTTTACGTACACAGTTTCTTAGCAGTCGTGCGTAGGTTCCTTTGCAGACATCACATTATGTGGGTCATGCGTGTTTTGACCAAGAAACTTACACCAAGAGCTCTACGACATAGCACCTTCGTTTCTAGCCCGCATATCCCAGAAACGCGCCAATTATACCGCACTTGACGCTTGGAATTATGCGCGTCTCGGTGGCGGGTATTATTTGCGCGTCGTTCGTGCGCCCGAGCAGTGCAGCGCGCAAAGTTCAAGGCGATTACAATAAGTGCGCAATTATACGCGAACGCTCATTACTCACGGCGAACGCGAACGGTAACAGATACCGGGGGCTCTATTTTTAAATCTTTCAAACTTGAGCTTAATCGAGAGTCGATGGTGCAGTGACTACAACACTGCCTTCAATGCGGGCAATGGATATTTGAATTCCATCATGTACCAATACTACTTCGAACCTGGTGATGAAAACTTCAGGAAAACTGCACTCGTCTGTGAAGAGATTCATAGATGTGAGCCATCACCATCATCGTCATCAACAATTCATAACGTACCCACCGCGGCGATCGAGCTTACCCTGAATTCAGCGCCTTAATTAAGGCGATCAGGCGAAGATTGTAAGTGTAGTCGTCCCATCCATTCTATTCATCACCCTAATTTATGGTAGACTCACGGAAAATTCACAATTCGTATTGTGATTTATATTAGCCATGCAAATTGAAGACGAACATTTCGAAAATAGATCTCCAGCTATAATAGTGCAACGCGAAAACATAACGCTAATCAAAACAAAACGAGTTGATGTTGCGAATATATTAACTTGGAGGTCGAGTTGGAGATTTCTCCCTTTTTATGGAAGTTATTCGGTTTCTGTTCCAACTTGGGCTGGTTGGATAAAACTAAGTTAGAATCGTTATATTCCCATTCATTTTTGATTATGTAATCCCACAACAGTGAGAGCTTGGAGACCATGAAACAAGTCTAAAACAATGCAATTTCAACACAAATAAAAAAAGACAAAAGATAAGAAAATATAATAGAAGAAGAGCCAAATAAATAAATAAATAAACAAAAGATTCCGTTTTTATGAGTTTGAGGACTATGGTCTAAGATGAAAAATTACTAAGTAAAAATTCTGGACGTGGAAAGGGCACAGAGAACACTGTTGAAAGTAATGCATTTCAAAAAGCGACGTTATTCTACCGAAAGCTTGTATAAACTATGTAATTTACTAACTGTAAGAAAACTATACATTGTTAATACAGTATTGAAGCAACACAAATCAGTAAAATTTGACCCTGCATATTATTATAGCAGGCGTAGACCCACTCTAACGACGAAAACAGAATTTGCCCGTAGGCAGTACAAAAATCGGTCAACGCAACTATACAATAAAATAAATAAACACCTATCCATATACACAAAAACAACTAGGGAATGTAAAAACATGTTAGTAAAGTGGATACAATCTTGGAATTATGACGAGACAGAACAGCTTCTACAAACCATCAAATAAAAATAATAATAATAATAAAAAACTTGTAATCGTATTTTTATCCAACATACACTCTGTAGGAAAGACAAAGCCTTTCATACACATTCACTCGCAGGCAAGTATGGGTGGTTGGTAACACGCCAGTCCATGAGGCTCGGGGTCGCGAGCTTGCGTTCTATCCTGTCCTGGCTGACCCATGGTGTGCTCGGCACCGGTGCTTGCTGTGTCTGGATGTTATCTTTTACATATGTATATAAGTATATAATTATGTATCTATTTTATTATTTAATTACATTTATAATATATAAGTACATTATTTATTTTACTTACTAGTAACTCTTACTCATAGTCATAAATTAATGTTAATTAAAAGACAAAAATATATTTGTTAAGTTGTTATTTAGCTACTACATAGGATATTATAATTCAAATTATGTAATATTTAGGAGGAGCGGGGCCTCCTGGTACAGGCTTTTGTAGGCCTAAAAGGAGACCCCTGTCACTAGCTGTAAGGTTATAAGTATCTTTTGTTAAAGAAATAAACAACTTTTACTTTTTTTTTCCAAGTATAATAACGTCCATAATCAATGTATAAAAATTATTATTATTGGTACACTTTGTAGGGTTTGAAAAACAAACATTGAAAAATTTGAAAAGTTACATAAAAATTTATTTGACAAACTGATTAGACCCGTTAATGCATATTAAAAATGTGTGTAAATCGCGAGAGTTTAAAAGTAACTAAATTAAAGATATTGATAATTAATTTAAGAAAAGACTTTTTTTTTGGACGGACTAATCACTTTTTTTTCTACCAGAGTGGTAATATAGCGGGCACGGACTTGCGAGGGTGAAGCAGGAGGCTCGTGCCCCTAAGATTTTTAGAAAAGACTTGAACAATCAGACTATCGGGTCAATGCAAGCGCATTTGCAATGTTACCAACCACGACGAATGATCAATTTCTATATGAGAAGTCTGTTTATTTAAATATAAGTTTAATTCCTCATCTAAAACAGTCAGTATAATCAACAAACTGAACCTTTCACTCATGAAGTAGTCCAGTCCAGCGCAGGCGCCTCGTGACTTGCCTCTCGTAAATCCTGGTTGAGCGCGGTACCTACGGCATCCGCAGCGTGTCGGCTATCGGCGCATCGGCGGCACCTGCGCCCGCGCAGACCGCTCGGACGCAAACACAGCTTCAGAGCGAGGCGCTGCGCTTGAGTGGCATTGGTAGAAGAACAGTCCATCGATGTAGAGCGGATTGTGGATGGTCTTCGAACCATACTCTCAGAGTTGTTAAGCTATCCAAGTTAAATGGCATATGTTACTTGGCTTCACGATCACTATAGGTATATTTTATTGTTTGCCATACCCTATTTGCTGATTTACTAATAAATGTATGTCATACAGAAAAAGTATGTACTTCAATTAATTACAAAGTAATACTACTAAATAATACTGGTGAACTGCAGTAAAGTTTTTGAGAGATTCTGCGTGAAGTTCAGTAGAAATCCAAATTATAGAATTTTTTCTATGATCATCACCTAAAAATTTTACTGTCGTTGTCGCTGGCATGCCTTCTTGCAAGAACTTATATCTTTGTATCCTATGGAGACGTACTGTATAAGCGTTCCTAAATACGCCTCTTCGTTGAAAGGAGTACGGCTAGGAGAGTGTTGGAGCACTAACCACCAGGTCGGTATCGGGATCGCGCCGCATACATCACGGCCGACAAACGACTCCGGAGCACGCAGTCTCGATACGCCTCCCATCGCATCTACCAAGTTATTCCACCTGTTAGTCTAAAAAAATAACAAAATATTTCCAGTCTTGTAGCCGAATGATGGCCAGTACTGGAATACAGGAAATTCAAAAATGACACCTAAAAAATATTCGGCCACTTACTTTAGTTTTTTTGTTATATGATATAAGTGAAACGTTGATGTAGTGAGTGGTCCTTTCTGCTAGCGAGCACTATATACCTACCTGATGAAAGATAATAGGATATGATTACTAACATAATGATATTAATGCCGGGTATTTATGAGCTGTTATGGGTGCAAGCTGTTTTATGAATTGACAGAAATGGAATACGACAACAATACGATGCGTTTAGTTGTTTTTTTAAGCAGGGTTCTTAAATGTATAAGGTTTTTATGACATTATAGTAAAAACCCCATATTCAAAACAAAAAAGATGCATCGGGTCCAATATAAGGGTGAAAGTAGCCCTCCGCTATTATTAAGCATTTGAATTGACTAAGCCTTTTTAACACACAAGAAACATTCACCGAAGCCGTATATTTCAAGAATTATCGCGAAACACAGCATTAGATCAGCGAGATAGCTGCGCGCGCATGCGATCATGCCGTAATAACGCGCGTGTAGCGACTGTAGCATCCTCGATGCATTGGCAAAGAACGCCGGGGATCTGCGCACGACCCGTTAGGGATGCGATTCATCTGTCATTTTGTCGATAGATTTACTGATCAAACGAAGCATTTTCAAAAATAGTAAAGTCGAAAAAGTGGTCTTTTTCCTGTTTTTATTCCTTATTTGAATCTAAGAAATAAGTAAAGTGCTCGGAAAATTTTAAAAGGTTCTCTAGTTTTCAATAACGTGTCAGAGTAATAAAATGGTATTGTTATTTATTAAACTGAGACGTCTTTCATGACTCTATTTTTTATTAAATTATTTTAAACCAGGTTTAAATTTATTTATGATTTGTCGTGATGATTTGTTGTGTTGATTGCAGTTTTTAGTCACGTATTACGTACATTTCCGCATTATTCGTATTCGTACCAAAGAAAACTCCTCTGAAATTATGCATTAAAAAAAACATTTCTGAAGCTACTCGTGTACAATGATGACTTAAACCCGCTGGGCTCAGCCACCACATCACCACCACCCCCTGAAAAGTTTGATTGATTCGATAGCCTATCGTATCGACTGCCCCATCGTTCCCGGCTGCGCTAGATCCGTGACTCTGGTGCAATTACCCGTCACGCTGCGCCCGCGCTGGTATTTATGAGAGCGCGTTTTTACCTCGACCGACCTGGCCCCAGCCCAGAGAACATGCAGTATGACGTATTTCAATAGGTTGCAGTACTAGGAATGAGCACTAAGGTGTAGCATTGTTTGAGAATCCTTATTATTTTTACTGACATTAGCAATGCACTAAAAAGTGTGTTAGTTTATTTTTGTTTCAGATCTTGACGGTTTGATAATGTGCAACTATTTACATAACATGGAAAAGCATCGTGCTATTCTTATAGGAAAATCGGAAAAGCGAAATCATCGATGGACAGCTTTGAGAGCGTTCATGTTTATCTCGGTGTCAGTTAACATGAGTGATGTTCATGAGAAGTGGCTCTGGTAAAAGAAAATACTGTGGATTACTGGAACAAATATAACTACCCACCCACCTGCAAACAAATCAATGGTTGTATGTGACGTCGTCGTCGCTTGGGCAACTTAATATGTTTAGATGGAGTTGCAAGGCAGTGCTGAAATCTATAACTACACATAATTTCAGGACTGCCGCTATACTCGAGCCTCACCCACGACGATTTAACCTATATCTACCAACTCAAAAAGAAAGAACACATGAGTTGATTGATTGGACTGACATATAATTCCAAGTGACAGTGGAAGGGAAGTACTGGAGACAGGACCGTGAAAAATGGCGCAATAAAGAATAGGCCTATACTCAGCAGCGGGTGGATTTGGGCTAGATAGATAGATAGATAATTCCAGTGGAAAGTTCACTCGACTAGAGTTAGCAATTTCTCGTGGATGTATTAAGTCGGCGGGCGGTGACCTGCGCCCGCGTCTACACATCCTTTCATTCTGCGCATGCGCTCTGCGGTTGCGGCTAATCATAAGCTAATCTGTGTAATGCATATGATGATCTCTTCATTATTACGGTACTCAACTCATGAGCATTCGGAGTGAATAACGTGGGTAATGAGTTCAGGTTCCTACCGGCGAAAATGTTAATTTATGTTTATGTTCTCAGGGAGTTCAACATTTTAGGGAAGGTCGTTATTCGTGTTTTATAACGTTACTAGTTCCGCCCGTGTACGTCACGTTGTGTACATTGTGTGTTTCTGGCAGGAATAAGACTTTTTGTGTTTTTTTGTGTTAATTCAGGATACAAACTACCTCCATTCTAACACTCAAATCTGTTCAGTGGTTTAGGTGTGAAAGCGGAACAAACATCTAAACATCCAAATATATTTTCACATTTATATTATTAGTGTGATAATGTGATGTGATATAATCACTGTGTCGCACCAATGGTTAAATAAAAAAAAATCACTATGCTCATAAATTATTACAGGAGGCAAAATACTTAATATAATAACATTACAGAAGGCTTTTTATCGAAAACATTTATTTCTCTGTAATCTCCAACTTATGTTTTTACCGAGACAGTCGAACTTACTATGAATTAACGATTCAGCCTAATCGGCCTCATAGAAAAAGTGCCAGTGCCAAACAATAACAAGTTAAAAGATCAAAGTTTAGTTAATACTACGAACGTAAAACTCATATCAAATACGTAAAGAAAAAGGTTTAAGCGTATTATGGTGGAAGACCAACGTTAACGAAGGCAATAAACCATGCAGGCCCAGTGCGGGTTGGTCAACTTCACGTGCAACCTTTTAATTTCTTCGTTCTTCTAGGCGTGTGCAGATTTCCTAACGATGTTTTCCTCTACTATTGTTGTAGATGTTGTTGTCGTCAGCTCACATACGTCCTCATTTAGCTCGTGCCATAAATACGATGAATAACTTGCCTATGCAATAATAAAATATGATTTAGATATTTTAAAATATATTATTAGTCAAGACGTGGTGGGCTTCGAAAGACGGTTCCCTATCTATTTGCATACAAAATTAAGTCATAACATTGAATTGCATAGTGTAATTTAAACTAATGATACTTACGCATAATATAGTATAAGCAGAACACATAAAGCATAATATATTAACGCATAACAACTATTACCATAATCAAAATAGGCATAAACATCTAACGCAGAATAACAACTCCTAAAATGCTCTAAGAGAAAAGGCAAGTTTCAACAATTGTTAAGTAATTTTGTATGTTATACTTATATGTACCAACAAAATAAAGAGGCGGCTTAGGGGTGGCCCGAGGGCTTTATTATCTAAGTAATAAGTATGGGTTAAGTACCTTTTTTTTAATTTTCAGATTCAAATAACCATCAATTTCATTTGCTGCCATTTAAAACTTTATGACAAAAAACTATTAGTCGGTAAAACAATATTCCAAAAATCATTATGCAAAAAAAAAGTTGACATAAATAAAATAGTCTAAAATAGCATTATGCCACAATAAATATTATGAAAAAAGAAAATTATGGCAAAGAAATAATAGGGGAAAAAATTAAGCGAAACATGATATGCCAAAATATATTAGTAAAAAAACACTACGTCAACGAAAGGGGTCCCTCGAGAGACAGCCTCCACCTCAGCAGCCACTCGTATCATCGTCATCATCATCTCAGCAGGCTACTCGTATCATCGTCATCATCATCTCAACAGGCTACTCGTATCATCGTCATCATCATTTCAGCCTGATACTTATGATTAATATGATTCTTCACGATCCAGCGACTTAATTAATTTCCTTTATTTACAACTACGTGTATATTTAAATAGCATAGCGGCCAGTCTCGTCCTGGATCGAAGCGGCTGTGGCGTGCGCGGGCGCAGAGCGGCAGGCAAAGGTCGCGCAATCTATCTGTCACGTATACAGCTCGGGTCTACGGGGTAGCTGTTGTTGGACGGAATGAGGATGGGGCTTCGGTCATTTGGGGCCCTGAGGACCCGCTGTGACGAAAGTAAGGTTTACAGCTTGAGTATCACAGGTATCATTTAGTGAAGAAAGTAAAACTAACAACAGCAGGTGGTTGGAAGTTTAAGATAACATTTGTCTCTCATATTCTTATCCAAAATACAAGAATTTCTTAAATGACAACTCATTTTTGGCGCTATTCACTCAAGAAAAAATGTGAAACGTACTAGGAAAGAGACATGTTTTTACTGCATACATAATATTTTGTAATAAGTTTCAGATTCCAACCCGCCTGCCAAGCGTGGAGATTATGGCAAAACCCTCCACTTAAGTGGAGGAGGCTCATAGTCCACCAGTGGACTGTAACGGGCCGTTGATGTTGAAGTTTCAGATTTGCACACAATAAAGACACTAATAAAAATAACGCCAAATGAAAATGAATAGACCACGCAGAATAAGAATTGAATATTGGAATATTGTATTGCATTGTATTGTATTGAATATTGTTTGTTATTATCAGACAGTCTTTCAACACACGAAATATTTTTGTAGTCATATTATGAAAAACGATCATATATGTAAAATGCCAAAACAATCTGCCCGCATTAGTGCTCACTCACTCATTGACTAATAATTAATTGTTAAAATTATGTAGGACAGCTGTGTAGTATAAATAATTTTTAATTTTAATTTTGCACAATTTAATAATATTATTAAATATGACATGTAAAAGTGTATGTGATGTAATGTAAAAGTAGCTATGGATCTTCTTGCGCCTGAAATAAATTGATTTTATTTTTATTATTATTGTATCTGTAGTACCAAATAAACGCTTTATTTATCCATCAAAATGCCCATTCCTCAGTTATGTGGTGTAAAACTCTACATTAATTTCGTCTTTTTTATAATTATGATTCAAAACACTCACTTAATTTAACTACAACGTAAGAAATTGTTATGGATGAATAAACTGATAAACTCAATTCGGATAGCCTTTACCCAAGATCAACGTTTAGGGCCCCCCTAGCTCCGCCCCCGCCGTCCGTCCCGGCCTCCATCGTGCCCGAGCGACTCGTGCGCTGCGCCCGCGCTGCGAAATTGCTTTTAATTTTGCTCTCTTTACAACCGAGCCGTAAGCCGAGCGCGCCGAGCAAAACGACCGCAGCCATTTCTGACTTCGCTTGACCTACCGATTGCTGTGCTCAGGCACTGAGCTATGTGCAATACCAACTTTATGATTCATTCGGTAAATTGAAGAGGTAACTTTAACTGAATTAATAGAGAGTTGTGAAGTTCGTTTTAAAATTTAAATTGGACAACACGGGGTGTGATATTTTGCGGAAAACTTTCGCCTCGTAGAAATAGCGACTGGTTGTTACTACCTATAGGTAAAAATGAACGTAAAAAACAAAGAAAGAAAGAAAGAAAATATTATTCAAACTCAATGCACATCAAAAATTTGTCACCCGTGATATGCATTGCATTGTGGTACGTGCTACCTCAACATTGACGTTGCAAGTAAAAAAGTGAAATACATGCAACACTGATTTTCAGTCGGCACCTGACTATAGAGTCTCACTAACTAAAAACAAAAAAACATAAACCCTCAAGATCATAGAAAAATAAATATTATTGTTTATCTATCCTCAAGATAAGTAAATTAGGTACCTTTTAGTTAATGCCTTATATTTTAGTTTACGACCCTTAAAATAACTGGCTACAGTAAAGATTACGAGATACGCACAAATAATATGTAGCACCTACAAAAGGCACGTAGCATTGTCCACGTTAGGTTCAAAATTTTATTTAACTGCATTTTTCAATCGGCACTTCCTAGATAAAGCAAAAGCTCAAAGCTTCTGTTGTTTTAAATTTTAATATGTTGAACTTTAGCCGTGATGTCGCAAGCTCACGCAGTACGAGCTTCGTCTGCGTGACGCCTGCGCCTGCGCCGAGGTAGAGACGATAAAAATACCGATCACGTCAAATAGCTTACTTTCCTCGCGTGGGCGCCCAGCTCACTGCGCTTCCAAATTATACCAGATTTTGTCCAATAAATAGGGCTATTTAGCAGTGTTCAAAGTTTGATTCTAAGACACCCCCTAAAGATAATGAACAGCCTAATAACAATTGAAACACTCGCTCTTTTTGCACATTTTAAACTGATAATTTTATATAGTGCACGCGCACAGAATAACAGTGCTATGCTTAAAATCAAGGTTGCACCCTCAAATTTACAAATTTCCGAAACAACGGTGTCAGTCTAGCTTTGCATGAAACACAATCACTTATCTTTTGCTCTCGATCGATATGGAGGGTAACAGAGTAAACCTAAATGTGGTAGACATCAAGTAGATGTCAAGATAGCAGCGATTATAGAGTCCGCAACTAAAACATATCAGTCGTGTTTACATGAACCTGCACTAAATAACGGTAACAATTTCCTTTCTACACTGACATATAGCTCACTTACGGCCTGATAAGTCACGTGACCCCACCGCTTGCGTACGCGCATCGATCAATACAGGTTGAGAGCCGTTGGGGTCAAGTGACATAAATTAACATAGTAATGCCTCGCACGGGTGCCGTGGTGCTATGGCCTCCACGGTGTGTAGTTTTGTGCGGCTGGAAATCATACAGAGTCTAACAGTAAGGTATGATCTGAGGCTTATCAAATCGTGAACCTCCGGGACAATGGGGATCGGTACCCTCGGGGAATAACCCGTTCAAAAACGGTTTCAGTTAGGAAACATTGGTTTTTGTAAACGGACATAAAAGGTGGTAAGGTGTAGGAACCAACATACCACCAGTGGTATGGCCAATGGTACTACGCTCTAGTCACCGCAAGACTAGAAAGGATTTTGTATTTTTCAAGTCACCACATTCACCCAATATGAAAGCAGAGAATTGATACTTGCGATTGTCGGCACTTGATGGAACTTGGTACACATATTTAATAAAAGTCACTTTTACTAGTTCCACAGATAATAACCCTGTGAAGATGATCTGTTGATCGAAACCGGTCAGGTGAATATAATATAAGTGGATCTAGTAAAAGTGACTTTTATTAAATAGGAAAACTGATAAAAGTGGTAAACAAATTAAAAATATTTTAAAGTACCACTTTACAGTTGGCCAGTTCCTGGATGTTTCTTCGGTCACTTCATAAAATGTAAAATTTTACAGAATAATTTGATTTGATTCTGCTATTAGTGTTTATGATTTTGTTTTGTTTTTGTCATAGAAACGCTCCGAGTGTTGACCACTCAACGCACATAATCTCAATGTAGGAGATTGAGCGCTGAGTTTCCTATGTACCCTATATGTTTTCTTTTGAAATAAATAGATTTTAAATTTTTTTTTTTTTTTAGATATTTTACTGCATTGGTTTTAGCATAGCAAAAAACCACAGAATCTAGAATTATTAACCCTAACTAACCACTTCCTATTTAAAAATTGAGATCCATTCACTTGATGCTATTTTGATAAAAGCTCTAAAAACTTTTGTTCTATGAAGGGTCCACCTCGCTGATGGCAGCCCTGTACAACCCATGTTCAAAATGTATTGGTAAGTACGAAAAGTACAAAAAGTACGAAAGGATACAGAAAACGTAAAAGTCAACAGGCTGCTCCGTGGATAACAATATCTTACAGACAACCTACATTGTGTATCTGCCTACGTTATTCTACTGCTGGATGCGGCTTTCTGTTTTTTGTATATTTAACCATTTATTGTTCAATAAAT
Organism: Carpatolechia fugitivella; assembly: GCA_951230895.1. Taxonomy (NCBI): domain Eukaryota; kingdom Metazoa; phylum Arthropoda; class Insecta; order Lepidoptera; family Gelechiidae; genus Carpatolechia; species Carpatolechia fugitivella. The sequence continues at coordinate 281,850 of OX579662.1, forward strand.
AACAAAAAAGTTTGAAAAAACAGCACAACAGGTGTACTTATGAAAAAAAAATACAGTATGTCTGGTTACCGGTGTCCGACCCGTTAAGGCTAAGCAATATCACCACTTTGCCTGAGATCTTAGGTCTTGCAATCTTGTAGTGTAATCTAAAAATTAAAAAAATATTGGATGTCTAGATTTTTTTACAACATTTAAAAAGTACAAAAATCAACCAAATATTATTATCACAATTTTTACGTTTCAAGTATTTTTTTAATGTTTTAATGGAAGTTTTTAATATTTTTTTTAGTATCCATGTATTGCCTACTTTTGTAGCTATAAAACAAAACTACTTTTATGCCTGATGGATCTCTACTAGAAATGAATAAATGAGGCCGCCAATCCAAAACAGTAAGGCATTTATTATTTTTACCTTATAGTGGTGGATTTGCCGATGAAATTGATTATAATTGTTTAGCCTTAACGTGTCGGACACCGGTAACCAGACACACTGTATATTTTGAGTTAAGGTCACAGAAGATTAGATAAAATATTTTTTCGACGTCAAAGCTAGCAAATACCAAGGACAAGGAAAGCTTATTCATGGTTGGCACTGTCACAACTAGTGTAGGCTCCAAGAAGCTTATTGTTTTATATAAGCTTCTTGGTAGGCTCACTGTGGAAAAGACCTCCAATTATTTGTTGCTAGAGTATATTCTATTCTTCTATTCAATTTTTAAGAGGGAAAAATAGTACGTGCTCGTCCATACAAAAAGAGAAAACGTATTTCCACTTCTAAATATTTTCCAATCTCCATGATATTTTAGTATGTTATTGACACAATGAATGACTAGGTTTATAGCTTTCCTTTTTTCAAAATTTGCTATAGATTCAAACTTATAGGCACCTCAAGTAATTGAAACTGTGTCGAATTAAGCCGTTTGTTGAACAAAAACAATGTATTTTTTTTAAAGCGAAACCTATAAGCCTAGTATAATATATTGTGCTGAAACGATCGACATCGACACCAAAGTGATTTGTTGAAATTTAGTTAGTGGAAATCGTTTTCTCCCGAAATGGGAATTTGATCAAGAAAAATACCTATTGTCAGTCGCGAGCTGCAACGCTCTCTATCGCACGATTGGGATTGGCATGAGTGCAAAAGCGGTAGCAAATGTTTTCCTAAATACCTATTTCGTTAGGATCGCGAAGCTATTCTTCCCTCTTAACACTCAGTATAAGAGTAACGTTCAGCCCGAGCATTTATGTAAATACACGTCGCCGTATCTCTTACTAAGAGTTTCAATTACGGACCGTCGTCGCGTTAATTAGGCAAAGGGGGTGAGGGGGACTAGCGGCTTAGGGGGGGGAGTGAAACAAAAAACATGCGCGTGATTGCTTGAACTTTAACATCAGGGGTAGGGAACATTATAATGATGAAGTCCAAAAGTAATTTAGAATATATTTTGTTTATTTTTTTATATTGACATTCACATAGGTACCTATTTTCCCATTTATTAAATACTGTTGTAAGCCGACCTTTTATTGGTATCACACATATGATTTCAGCCACGACGTGTTAGTGAACTCACCCAAAAAAATGTAATGACGGATCTAAGTGATGTAATAACATCCTACGGAAATAAATTATTTTGACTTTGACTTTCGACGACTATGCTTCTTTATTTTCTTCACAATACAAGAAATACCTTACAAATGCCCACTTTGAAGTGGCGCTGCCATAGAGAAGAGGCCAGCCATGGAAAGGTTGCCTGGAAGAAATTTCCACGTAGCAATAAGGCCGCCTAACTTTACAGTTTTTTTCTGTATAATTGTTTTATATTATTTGTCCTGAGTGAGCAACAAAGTATATTTAATCATTCATTAATTCATGAACTAATAATTTTCGTTCTTTGTTTATTACCCAGCTTTGACTTCAAAATCGTTCTTAAGAATCTTACTTTGAATAAAGAATTTGTATATTCTATATTAGGCCTATGCTCAGCCAGCAGCGAGTAACGATGATGATGATGATGACTTTTTAGTACGTGCTAGCAGAATTGGAGGCTGCAGTATCTGCAGCGACATGCCAATGACGCGGGATTAGAGCTGCTTTTACGAGCGGTCGTTACTCGTGTTCGAGATCGTCTCCGATTCAATGTAACGCACTCGTTTACCGTTCAATGCGAGCATTATGATAGGATTTCAATCTATTTTGAATAATACATTCAGTTTACCTTTTTTCTTTTTCAGAATAATTATTAACAGAAAGAAAAGTTTGATTAGAGAATTGTTATCTATTTTGTCTTAATCAAAGTATTATTTTAGGAATTCAACATGGTGGTCCTAAAGGAGTATATATGTCTATTTATGAGAGATTGATTATATTTGAATAAGTTGCTATTAAGTTACTTGTCATGACTTTCGTAACGTTTATACTTTATTTTATCAGATTAATTTACGTAGATCTTCAGATTCGCTAGATAAATGTCCAATATAAGATAGTAAAGTCTAATTGCTATTATATATATTGGTTTCTCTCAACGAGGTCCACAGAAACACCTCCCAAAGAATCTTGATACAAATTTTAATAAGCATGCGCAGCCGCAGAATTACTTCAATTTAATACAGATACAGTAAACAACACTGACGAATAGGTAGTAAATAAATAAATATTCTTGAAAATTTAAATTTCTTGAATCATGCCCTTTTTCCCAGTTTTTACGCTCCCGGTGAGTGACACTTTATTTCAAAATTTTAAGAGTAAATTTTTGGATAGCTTTTTTAAATTCTGTAGTGTTTTTTTTTATAGGATGGTAAAAGGCGTTTTCCCGCGGTAAAACGTAGCCTGTATTATCATTTTCAAGACTTCCAACCATCTTCTTCAAATTTTAAAAAATCACGTCCATAATTTGTAAGAAGGACAAACAAAGAAACAAATTACATTCTGGCTAAGATTCTTTTTTTTTTATGTAATTATAGTAAGACCTTTTGTTGTATACGATCCCTTGTCTTCTGCTGTACAGCTTACAGAGCACAATAATAATTTATCTTCAGGGGCTGGGTATTTCCATGTAGCAATTAGCGAAGCGTTAAGTTAACCGCTAAGCCGCGCCCGCGCAGCTTGCAGCTTGTTGCGGTATTTCCAAACGTTTAAGACAAGCTCAAAAAGGTTTTTTTTTTGTAAACCTTTAGTTTATTAGTATTTACCATGACCACAAAAAAATTTCAGGTTTTTGAGTAGTGAAGCCAAAACCAACAAGAATAGATCAGTTTTTACTCCCGGCCACAAAATTGTAGATCTCGTAAAAACTAAATCTGAAGTTTGTCATGACAAATTAAAATTGATATTAAATATAGCAACAAAAGAAACTATGAACCTAATCTAATTAAGGTGCTATGCCGGTTTTGTCTGAGACAAAGCTTTCTTCTTATGGTGTGGTGTCAACGACCGACCTCACAAACCCTAAAGTTTAGAAGCATATAGCCTACGAAGGTTCTCGATCTTGTTAATGCCTGGCTATCGCCATTTTAATTTACCCACACTACATTCTTCCAACATGAACCTAGGAAGCAATTTACTGTAAAAAATCCTGTCTGATCAGGTTGGTTTCCTCCTGCGTGCGCGGCGCGGCGCCAGAGCACGGTCACGACGCTCGTTAGACGCGAGCATTAGACTTGGTGATGGCTGCGCGGACGCTGCCAGGTGTGAACTGTGAAATAATGAACGCGGCATAACGCCCGCGTCACGATGTCGTCCACTCACGCGACGCGACTACAGCTAATCGCGAAATATGAAAGCTTTCGCGGTGTCGTCGTAAAGGAAGTTGATCGGGATTTGATTTGGTTTCTGGATTCGAAAAGTGAATGTCAGTGAATCAAAATGCGGTCTTATGAAGCTTGAAATAATTCTATTAGATGCAAGTAACTTCCTTCTTTTCTAAATAATTTAACATTTTGTTAAAATTGTATCTGAGCTACTTATTCCAGCCGAACCCCAATTAACCGATTCTAAATTCGGCAGCCAGCGGTCGTAGGTACGTGTTTTTGGTGATTATCTCAAATTATTTTTTAATACTTACTTACTCACGGCGACACGCCTCCAGAGTAACTAAATCAGATTGTGTACGTGAAACTTCGGACCGGTATGTTCAAAACCTGTTCATACTTCGCTCTCGGTCCTCGCATCAATAGAATTTCATTAAAACAGCTTCCGTCCAAAGCCGAAGAATACAAACAAAAACCTCATTCAGAAGCCGTCGGCCGATTCGCCCCGCCCAGATCCGCTCCACGTCGACATATCGACGATCACAAACATTTTATCTCGATATTACTAAAACTATTAAATTTAATCTATATTGGACCCGAATAAAACGTTAATCCATCCGATTTTACGGTTCTAAGCGCATCTAAACAGCATAATCGATCTAATGAATAAAAAAATAGATTTAAATATCGGAGGGGTCTAATCGCTTGGGGTTGATGTGAATGTCCTCGAATGACGCCCTATCAAACTTGAGCCCTTGGTGAAAAACTGTAAACAGCGATATGGCATAAATCTAACGCAATAAATGTATCAGGGCGATGGTTAATCCCATTTCGCGGCGGATCGCACAATGAGCTCCACTTGTGCAGCTGACTCAAAAAAAACCTGTCCCCCGAGGGCTCATTGTGGTCCTCCCTCGCGATCAACACACAATGATAACCCTATTTTTTGTGAATTAGATTAATGAATATGTTTGTAACAAGTGGGCAGTTCGTGTACTCGTAACAAATGTTCAAAACGTACAAAAAATTATTCGTTAGTTGAAGCACATTGCAGGCACTTACACCATAAGGCGCGCACGGTCGCTAATGTCGACAAATTATGAACGCATCTGCTTCATATTTCGCCTGGGAAAATACGAAATCTGTTCAAAATCAAATACGGACTTAACTACATCCGCTGCGGTCTAAGGTCTTAAAACAACAATAATGTTATACAACAGCGAGCGAGCGAGAAACAAATTGTTGAGCGAATTAGTTCGCACCAAAACTGGCGAGGTTCTGCATAAGTATTCGCAGCGCCTTATACGGCGGATGGTATGGCTTTGTTTGCGCTAGAAGTAATTTAGTGGCGGGACTAGGCCGACCTTCGACCCGGTTCGCTCTATTGTCGCTACTATCGCTTCATTAGAGCCTAGCGCTGCTTAAGAGCTGGCTATGGAGCTTTTAAAGAGGTAAGTTATTTGTCGCTCGACGTAGCGTGCAGCCGAGGCGATCACGACCCGAGATATTCCGAGCAGCAGCATTAGCTTGCGACCCGCGTGCAGACTGCAGACAGTAATGTATATATTTTTCTACACACTGGTCCATTATCTTAATATCATGTTATTGAAACAATCTTTGTGGTGAATATCGACATTAGCCGCGATGGCTTAACATGCCCTCCGATGCAAGGAAATATCTGTAGTCCACATTTCAAGCCCTGAAATTAAAAAGCAGAATTATAAGAAAAAATATCTTAAAATAAACTACCAGTAAACAACCTACAATAAAATTGTAAAGATTTTTCTGAATGTACGAATTCAAATTTTGGCTTTCCTTACCTCCATGAGTTAAATTCGTAGTTTTTGAAGAAATAATACGCTGTGGTTTCTTCTTATACTACATTTTTACTCTAACATATCTAATGCATAAACAAATAAGTGGACAATTGTGTAGGTAGAGCCATCTAAGAGCAAAAACACGAGACACAGTATTATTCTGATTATTCATTCTGTGGCACAAGTCGGCACAACTTTCAAATGTTGCAACTATACGTTCCGGGAGAAATGACAAATGTAAATGGCTTCTTCTGCCTTATCTTTCATCTGTTGGTGTTAAACTTATCCTGTGTATTCAGGACGAGCAGTTATCTTAATCTTACGTCGAACGTTGAGTAAGTTAGAACAGGAGTAGGTAAGTATATACATAGTTACACAAAAGAGTAGACAAAAATATGTGTATTGTTTGTGTACAGTCAGCATCAAAAGTAGCTAAGCAAGTCATGTGTCCACTGTGCACATGGTGCTACACATTCAGAGTGACCATGATCGATCATCTGTGCTACAAAAGTTTTCTGATTCCCATTAGTGTTTCAAATATATCTGAAACACTGGGTAGTACAACAATAAGAAAACTTTTGTTATATAGATGGTTATGGTCATTTTGAATGTGCAGCACATTGTGGACACATGAATTGCTTAGCTACTTTTAATGCTGACTGTAAACTTTAACAAGTTTACAGGAAATGCCGTATTTTTAACCGCCGACGCAAAAAAGAAGGGTATTATAAGTTTTTAGACAATGAATAATCATAAAAAAATCAACATCATTTTTTTTATTATTTGGACTTGCCAATAATGGCGAATACAATTCACTATTGAATTTCCACTCTTTCATGTCCCACTGTATGTTGAAATAAAACCGCCCATATTTTTTTATAATCTATTTTCATTGATTTAATAGACATGTAGGATTACATATACATATTTATCTCATCATAAAACTATATTATATGCATTAACTAGTGTGACCTAGTGGTGATGTAATCAGACAAGGAATAAACCGAGGCCCTGAGCTTGGTCCATGGTTGCTGAAGTCCGCTTCATACAACGTTTACCTACATCTTTTGGAGTGATGTTAGGAATGCAACTTTAGTGTATCACATGCTTAAATAACCATTTCGTAATACGCTATGGAGTTGTAGTTTAAACTTCGCTCATAAGCCAAAAACGCGCGTTTTTATACGTTTGCGTACAATCTCATTTCCATTTTCACGTGAGTGTTTCCGTTTTAAATAAATAATAATCTCAGGTCGTCTTTGCACTTTTTCTAACAAACACTTAAAAATGTTAATTATTTTTGTTAGGTGTTAAAAAACCACATAAATCAATACAAGTTTATTATGATGAGCTCAAATTTGACAAATGAAACTTTATCTTGTGTGAAAAGATCATTCCAAATTATATTATGTAGCATCAACCCCATAATCCAAACACGTAAGTGAGAACCAATGAGCGTGTGCTTAAAACCATATGCAAATACATAACATGATTTTCATGCGTTATATAAAGCGGAGCTTCTGGATTTTTAATTCTGTGTCGAAATACCATTCCGTCTCAAAAAATGTTCTAGGAATCTATTATTTTACTATAAGTTATCGTATGAGGAATGCACAGACGGATCGACTCGATTATTACGTCAGCTATACGAAGGAAGCTGTGCGGCCGCGGCGTATACTCATTTCCCTATTTATTATTTTACATATGGACCACAAAACAAATTGTCATTCATAAGATATACCTACATAACAATAAAAATAACAAATAGAAGATTATTAAAATAAACAACTAATGAGGTGGTACGTTATTAATATTTAAGAATATTTTTCGATAACAAAAGCAGATTCACGCCGTACAAGCTTCCTCCCTAGCTCATGTTCCTAGCCCATGTTCAGAGGGGCCGACGGGGACCAACACGCACCCGGCCCGGGGCCTCGCGCGCACCTCGCTCGGTGTTAGCTACGTCAACACAAATATAACGCGGGGGGCTGACGATGAGGACTTACACCCACTGGTTGCAGCTTTTGATAAATAAGGTAGTCTAGGTCGTCCTTTAAAGCGGCAGATGTCCAAAGCTAATATTATAAAAATACGCACAGACATTTAAATGCATTTATTTTATTTTTTATCGGGTGGGTCAGTGTTGCCTACAGAGCCAAAGGTTATTGATATCACATGGCTCGCCGTTGCCGTATTTCTTTTACGTCGAACGCAGAATAAATCTTTCTGTTCGTGCAAAGATTGCTAGAAATTTAGCTTTAGTTCGGTATGATGGATTTGAGCAAGGTAATGCCTGAATCTATAAGCTTTTTAAAAAATATACGTTCCCGTGTCGTCAGCCCCTCGCGAGTACATACAGCGAGTGTATGAACACTGGCAAGATTCAACTAAATGTCAAAGAAACGGGCTCATAGCCGCTCGTTTGTACAATCATCATCTTTGGCTTACGGCGCCTCTCTGAAGCGCAAAATATACATTTATAAGCTTTCAATATGAGTACAAAATAACATGTGGAATTTAAATTTGTGGTCGGTTATAATGTTTGTACAGTAGAGCGCTAAAGACAGTGGAAGGGATGTGTAACAGTGACATAGAAAAAGCTTTCCTTTAGTTTGTTACTATATTGTAGGAATAAATATTTTCAGCGATTGAGTAAAATTAAGAACTGCAACATCAGAGCGCATACGAGGCGAAGACCCGCCACGTCTGGTACACTCTATGGACCGTTTCACGAACAGTTGTACATTGCGTAGACAACGAGATAAAAACGATAAGGGCTTACAGTTTAGGCGAATTGGCTACGCAATGAACATCAAATTATTGTAACCTGTTACTAGTAAATTGTTGCTTCAACCAAACACATCCCATCCTCGTACGAAATATTTGACGAAGGTTTTATCGTTTGAGCTACTTTCTAACTGCACCGTTTTTGTACAAAAATTATAAATAACCGTATGTTATACAGTCCCACATTATTCATTAGAGATATTACATATTTTTCATTTGTGTATAAAAGAAAAACAACAATTTTATTTTTGTTTAGTATACTTGCTTTCTAGTCCCAGTAGCTCGGTGCCGGACAAAACCAAACTGCTACTTGGACTAGACGTTACTTGCACATGTTATTTATCACGTTGAAACAAATACAATATCCCAAACGAATAACGCAAATCTGTCCATAAAATAATGTGCTATGTTTGACACAGAACATGTAGAATAAAACTTCGTGGTATAGAATATATATGACGATCCAACAGAATTGTGATATGTCGTGTTAGAGATAGCGGCGTAGAGGGAATTCCCGCTGGATCCGAACGACCTGGCGGGAATGGGTCTAGTGGGAAACGCCCGTTCGGGCTCGTGACGTGAACCACAGCTCGAAGGGAGACGCCTGTGATTTAAATTACAGAACTTATGAGTTAGTGATAATGTCAGATCGAGTTATCAGTGAAACAGTTTAACTTAGAGTTACAGTGTGAGATTACGAGTTTGTTAGAAAAATCAAAAGGCGTCTTTCTTCGAACTTTTCGCAATGCAAACGCCATTCGACTTAGCGCGTATAAGTAAAAAAAATATATATATTATTATTATTTTTTATATATTATTTGTATTATTTATAGCTAACGGTCCCGCGGCTACGCTCGCCTTGTGTAAGATTTTCCCGTGATCCTATGTGTTAATCCATGTTACAAACTATCTCCATTCCAAATTTCATCCAAATCCGGCGGAACAAACATCCAAGTACATTTTCACATTTATAATATTAGTGTGATGTGAAGTGTACGTCACACATAATAATAATAATTATTATTATTAATAATTATAAGAACGGAAATAAATCATGTCGAACATTGGTGTCGGTTCCCGCGGCGAAACTAAATTTAAATTTTATCTTAGTCTTGTCACTTTCTGAGCCACGAAGATGAAAAAGGACAGGAGATTGTTAACCATCGTGAGCGCCAAATTTTATAGCGCAAATGTCAAGTTATGACGTACGCAATGTAATTTTAAACGGCTTGTTTTCAATTCAATTTTTGAAGAATATAGGATCCTGCAGTCCAGCAGTGGACTGTAACGGGCCGTTGATGATGATGATGATAGGATCCTGCTTAAAATTGACGTTTCTGACAAAATTTGACGTTCAAAAGAGCCGACAATCTCCCGTCAGAAAGTAACAAGACTAATATATTATGTTTCGCTGCGGGAATTGACACCACTGTCCACTTACTCAGCAGTCTGTTTCCCTTCTCACACGGGATTAAGCCAAGTAAAAAGCCTATTGTCAAGTAATAATTTTCCCCGCATTGAAACGCACTTTTTGCGCACACACTTTGCGGACGCGAGCTGTGTGTTTGTTCACCTGTCAACCTCTTTGTGACGTTATTTTTACATTTATATTATTAGTAAAAGACGAAGAGTTCGCATTGCGAAGATAAGTGGTGTTTTTAATATATTTATTGCACTAAGTTCCGTGTACGAGCAGTTTGTAACTTCGTCGGCGGCCGACCGTAACATCTTACTATGAAATTTATTATAATTTCAATATTTCACATTATGAGACTGATTCACAAAACTACAATCCACAAAATACAGGTAATATGTTGATGTTCATTGCGTAGTCAATTGGCAAAAATAAACCATAATATTCTTGGTGTCATATTGACTATGCAATGTACATCGAATCGTACATTGTAAGAAGAAAGAAAGAAAAATAGCTGTAGCTCTGTGCATCGAACCAGATAATGTTTTAACTGTAATGTTTAAAAGTAGATCTCCGTTTTCTTAATACTTATCAAATTTGTGTAATTTATTATATATTAAAATGGTTCATAAATGCAACTACTTTTATTACAATGAATAGTACTGTAATGGGCCGCAATATAGAGCTCCAGCCCAACACAAAATACGACGCATTTGCTCCCTTGCCTTTTGTGCCCCATTAGATACACAAGGGGGGACCTGAATATGGCGTCCGAAAGTCATTTTTAGTAGTCGATAAAAATTAAATAGCTGGAGGTGGAACTTTGAGGCACAGACTAAATAACATAGTTACTCTTTGTTTAACAATTAATTACACAAATTTGAAAATATCTATTGGTACTTCACAAGGCCGCCGCCGCGTACAAACGCACTCTCGGTGTTTTTGGCACAATCGGTGACAGACGCGCATAACTAATTAAGACCGACTATTATTAATGTAATCCTATCGATATAAATATTACTCAAAACTGACTATAAAATTAGAATCACAATCTGAAAATAATAAATTACGTTACAATACTTTGCACTGGACTCACGCACAAGCTTTGCTGTCACCAAGACTACTAACTTGCGCTATTACAATTCGAGTAAAAATAACATTTTCATAAATTTATTTATCTATTAGGGTCCTCACAAATGAGAGAGTATCAAACCGAGCGTTTCAACAGTAAGCTTCATATTACAACATTTGCATATTTCTTAGGATTTAAGAGAACTAAGCGCTCCATGTACATTTCAGCCGCTTTAAAATTTCCAATTTGACAGCTGTCGAACTCCTAGAAAATTAATATCAGCACCGGAAAATGAACCCTGTGGCAATGAAATAAAGGATACATCAATTCGGTAATATTAGAGCGACTAAATGAAAAGCCCGTTAGAGACAACAGTAAGGAGCGACAAAACCTCTCGTCGCTTATAATTTGAATGCAAATAGAGGTCAGGTATATTGGACGCGACCCGCTATTTTGCTCAGCGACAAGAGGTCTGGTTGACCCTATAATAATATTAACATTATCTTTGCTGAGTGTGAGAGGCTTAATAGACGAGTTTGAAATGATACTCAATTGTGAGGAGCCGACAACTCTGTGCAACTCTATAATTATAACATAGCTCACTTGTGGTGTTTGTACTGTACATGTACACATAGCGACTGGTCCGACTACGGGCTCCTACAGCACTGCCTAACTACGCTTCATACCGCGTCAGAAACTTACATAAAATCCAAAAAAAAAAATGTATATTTAATATAATATAAAGTCAAAAAATGAAAAATATTATGTCCAAAATATAACAAGAGGTCGGCATCAAAACACGCGAAACGAAATGTGTTTTTTATAAATTTCAAGCGGCGTGGTGCGAACCATTTTAGAAAATCGTGCGCACCGCGCGGTAAAATAAACTCTTGCGCACGCTAACCATTGCGAATGTTTTCTAGCAAACGCAAATATTTATAATAATTTAAATTTTACTATTAATATTTGCATTTGTAATCAATCAGAATTTGACGAATTATCTCAAGATCCATATTTTTCTAAATATTCCTATACTTGCCGTAACGAATTATGAGCGTTGACTTTAAATGCGCCAGTATCCTTCTCTGTCACTCCGTAAATGCTTCAGAGAGAGAGAGAGAGATACTAGCGCATTCAAACGCTTACAAATCATTGTGGCAACAGAACTATATTTAAAAACCAAAAACATTCGCAAAGGCTACCGTGCGAAATCGCAACTCACAAAGACCATGTAACCTGCGACGTGACCACCGCCCTTTGTTACCGGCGCGTGCGCGGGCGCACCGCCCCGCGCCGTAATCCACTACATTATGCACTAGTCTATAACTTGTATTAGTATGATCCACATCGAAATAAACCAGCACAGACATCGAGCTTACACTAGAGACAGAGAAACGTTGAAGACACACCCACACTGACGACAAGGCGCGGTCGCGGTAGCGGCGGCGGCGGACTATGTCGCAGGATTCTTTATTAAGTTTATACATCATTGCGGCTAATATATCTCTTGGAAAGTTTTAAAAAAGAACATAATGCTATTGTCAGCAATTTATAGTGCAACTAGGCAAGTGTCTCCATTTTTAACTGTCACGATAGGTTGGACGTTAGACGTATGTACTTTACTGTAACGAATTTATAATAAACAAACTTTAGTTTATATTGTTCCAAAGGATTAAACAAATACGTAGCTATTATCAGCCTCAGTGACATATAAACAACAACGAAAATAATCCTGTAACATTCAATATAGTGCCTTTGAATGGAAACTTCCCTTACTTCATACTTAAATCAACTGAACTCGCCGTCCGCCGCCGATTCCTCCGCGTTTACTATACAATACGAATTCACATGAACCCAACTCGCACCGGTCCCAATACATCTCATACGCACCGAATGAGTATAAAACAAAACTTTACATAAAAAAATAACATTTCATATAAAAACGAACGACACTCTGAAATATATAATAATACATAACACATGCGCATGTCAAATGTAAGATATATTTATATATATTATGTCATTATGCCGGGAACACGTACAGAGAATTATAATTTATATTTATTTATAATATTATCGTACACTAATAACTACATAAAGCATTACATTTGTGCATTGATCGCTGCGCTATCCAGCCCGCCGGCCGCGGCGCCCCACAAACATTCTCACTAAAATAATTACAACTAAAAAATTAAACTTAACACCTTTGGTTTATGCGTTTATATCTACACAAATAATACTAAGTAGAATACTGGTCGCGAACCGCGTCACCAACTAACCTCTGCAAGTGCGCAATCGAACCAACGTTCAACATACGTCTCTTAAAACCGTTGTAAATAAGCTATTCGGCAATCGTTTATAGTTTCCTGATGTACGATACTAAGGTTGATTCAGACCAAGCTGATGTAATAAGCTATCACTATCGTAATGTTTTCAGATTTTTGGATGGACTTGTTCAAACTTATTCGATTCTACAAACCGATTACGTTCATGTAATGTTGCCGTTTCATTGTTTGTGTCCAATTCTCCATCTCACGGCACACGAGCATTCGACTGCCGAATTCTTTGATAACATTTAGAACATTGTGAACGGAGCGTATGTTTCATTGACTGGTCGCAGTAGCGCGGCGGCTACAAGTACTACTTTGACTACGTACGTCCGTACTTTCAGTACAATACGCTAAAACATAACAAAAATAGGATAAACTATAAAATCTCATGTGTATAGCACAAATTCGATATAAATTATGCGTATTCTCGCACTAGGCTGAGTATTGAGGACGTTATGCTACGCAGTAACTTGGTACACAACGAAGGACTAGAAATGGGATACGTTCGTTATTCGAAAATAAAAAGGGTTATAAAACCCAAGATCTCTGGGGAGATTTCCAACTAAGCCTCGGAGAAAACTCGCGAAAATAGGCCTTAAAATAAACATAACAAGATTGCACTCGCAGCACCTTTAGATCTCCGTTTGCGAAGAATCGTCGACTTTGTAAAGTTACAAGTTACGGGCGAAAAGTCGCAACGCTGATGAAAATTGCAATTCAATTTTCTCCAGCGTGGCTTTCTCTTGCAACTTTATAAAACCTGGCGATATATAAAGTGGGTAACAAACCTAACGCAACGCGACGACGTGTAACGAACTGCCCGGGGCGCGCGCACTCTTCTCTCGCACTCAACAACAACACTCTACTAACGCGAATGGGGTTTACTGCCGCCCGGCGCGCCACGCACCACACACGCGCGATAAACGCACGATAAACGCACCTACGCGTGCACGTTTATGAACGTATCTAAAGGTAAATTCACAATGCAAAGGGTGCAGCGGGAAAATAGTGGTCATTTCACACGCCTAGCGATTTGATCTTGAGTACACCAATAAGAAGTGGTGCATATTTGCATCGCGACTCCTGATTCGTTTACTCAATGATTTAACGCTGAACTTTTTGTATTGTAAATCCACCATAAGGCTGCATCTGCACTTGTATCATTCGGCCGATCATTTCCGTCGCCGCGTGGCTAACACCGACGCGTATCATCATCGCTGGTTTAGTTGCGATTGGAACTTCCAACTGGCGATAAAAATACGCGTGAGCAAAGGACAGAGATGCGAGTGTGGACGCAGCCTAAACGTGCACACAAACGTGCACGCATGTCACCTTCACGCAAGCGTCACGCATCTCTCACGCGTGTGACGTCACGCGGCGCGCTCTCTCCACACCCGGTATATGCATTAAATTTTCTCAATATGTACAACAATCGATAATTGGCTCTAACCTCTCAATATATCGTTATAATAAGTAATCTCAATGGAAAATATACTTTTCGCTCCAACAAACTAAGAGTGCGACGTTTTCAATAAAATTACTTCTTTGTTTCATAATATGTTTGCGCGTTTTGGTTCGTGGTTTCGCTCCGCACTGAGGCGGGCCCCAAGGGAGCACACTGGAGATTTTGATAGATTCGCCGCTGTCTCCGACACACAATTTATGTTGCACTTAAATAATCAACATAATAAAATTTTATATTCGCCGGATTTACTCCCGTGAGGCACTTTGACTGACGCCTTACACAGTGTTCAAAACTTCGAGACGTTAGTTTTATTACATACCAAATTTCTAATTTATAGAACAATTTTACTGAAAAGTGCCAATTATAACATTACTTGAGTATTGTCGACCAACCTGCACTGGGCCAGCGAAATCAAAGACTAAAGAGCCTTTAGTCAAGGTAGGCTCAAGCCTCCTCTGAGGATCAACCTCTTGTTGGGGACGTTAATAAGCTGGTAACGTGTTAACAAAGTTGACGACTGTTCACGATTAATAAGACTGGGCAAAGTTGACTAAATTTAACAAGTCGACAACTATCGACAGTTTTTAAGAAATGTTAATAAAACTGACAACTGAACTGACTAATAAAGCTGTCGATTACTTTTTGTTTCAATATACAAAGCTGACAAAAGTAGTTACGTTATTTTTTGTTTACCAATGCGTCTCACGATCGCTAGTTTGAACGCGTTTGTCCAAACTATAGACAGAGAAATGATTGGCTAACTGATACCATTATGGACCCACCCTAACAAACGTTTGTCTGAATCAGCCTCGCAGTTTAGAACACTGCAAAAGACTAATAAAACAAGTGTCGGATCAAAACCACGCATAATTTGTCAATAGTTCCGCGTATTTAGTCTGCCCGCGGCAGAGTATGGACAGAATTTCATAAGAAAACAATATGGCTCCCCGACACCAAATAAACGCACCGATCTGTTTGGCAACGTTCTCACTTGAGGTATTTTGTAGACTCCCTGACGACGTCCGAGGACTTCGTGTCGGGAACACGCGAAAACCACCGCCGATTTACTAAAATTGATCTAATAACAAATATCGATTTCTGATAACCGATGGACGTGGTCTATGAAACTGAACATTATCATCTAGTTACAACGAGACTATATTTTTAAAAATATCCCTTATACAAATGCGACAGTGAAGTATCGTTTTGCACAGGAGGGTATTATTTTTCAACCCATATTCTGAAGATATTTTTTCTTCAGTTTCATAGTAAAACATACTCATCGGCTTTAAATATCGCATAAGGCGAACGGTGCATGTGTGAAGGAGACAACAATTTTAGACTAGTACTGTCTCTTTCGCACCAATACAATATTTATAATAGTTACATACCATCAATGACGTATCGGGTTTAAAACAACAGTTGCCCGCTTCAAAAGGCTTCGAATATCTTACTAGTGGCAAAATAAATAATCTTTTGCAGTGTATTATATTTACAGTTATATGTTTCACAAGATGGCGCCACAAGCGTTCAAACAAAATGGCGTCCGGTAAATATTTTTCATAGAATGATTTTCAAGCCTTATTCTCTGAATCACATTTAAAATCATTGAAAGAAGAGCGTTTTCAGCCTTCTTTCATGGTAATTTAAAAAAAACTATTTCCAACCAGATTATTTGAACTGTCAATTATAAAAAATAAATTCGTGTTATAAATTATTACATCATAATTACTACTATCGTGGTCTGAAATAAGCCATTATTTTGATTTTGATTTTTTTTAAACTGTTTCTTCCATTCGTGGTAACCTGAACTACAGTTTTTTTAACATAGGCGACATCTGGAAGTGAATCGAGAACTATTTCTTACGATTTATGATAAACTTTGGAATGCTATACGAAATGAACCATAATTTGTTTAACCAAGTGGCGACATCTCGAAGTGGAATCGAGAACTCTTGCGTTACATGTTAAACTTTCACTGAACCATATTAGTTAGAGGCGGCACTTAGCGGTGGCGAGGCGAGCTGTCTCCTCGCTGCGGGGGCGCGGGGGGGGCTCAGTGCGCGGGGGGCGGGGGCGGCGCGGAGGGGTTGAAGTCCTTGTTGATGAACGAGAAGCCGCGGAACTCCTCCTGCAATACAAACACGAGGGATTACTACTACTGCTCTACTATTTTTCCCGTGGGAATAAGACTTTTTCGCAAGTAACATATGTGTTAAACCAGGGTACAAACTAATTTCATCCAAATTCTTTCAGTAGTATAGGCGTGAAAGCGGAACAAATATACAAATATCCAAACATACTTTCATCATCAACAGCTCAAGTCCGAATCAGGGCGATCAGGCCTTAGTCGACCACGCTGGCCCAGTGCGGGTTGGTCAACTTCACACACAATCTTTGAATTTCGTCGCAGGAGTGTGCAGGTTTCCTCACGATCTTTTCTTTCACCGAAAGAACATCGAATAAATGTACATTATGAATTCGAAATTAAAAAACACATTGGTACGGTGTGGGGATCGAACGCGCGTCTCCTGGACGGGAGGCAGCGGCCCTAACCAATACACCACCGACGAACATACTTTCACATTTATAATTTAGTTTGATTAGTGTGTGTGTGTGTGTGTGTGTGTGTGTGTGTGTGTGTGTGTGTGTGTGTGTGTGTGTGTGTGTGTGTGTGTGTGTGTGTGTATGTGTGTGTGTGTGTGTGTGTGTGTGTGTGTGTGTGTGTGTGTGTGTGTGTGTGTGTGTGTGTGTGTGTGTGTGTTTGATTAGTACTGCGATACTGAGATTGTATATGTGATGCGATACTGAGATTGTATATGGTTTTGTGTGGTTCACTGTACGTTGTTTGTGTGTATGTATGTGTGTGTGTGTGTGTTTACCTGGTTGATGGCGCGGATGACGTCGATGGGCACGGGCGTGAGCGTGGGATCCTCCTTCGTGAACTCCGCGTCGAAGTTCACCGCGTCCTTGCGGGAGCGCTACAAACAAACAAACATTACTCATTTATTACACAACCACGTTATAATCTAAAAATCCTAATACTTCAGCGATGCATAGGAACAGAGACTTGCGGGAAAAGGGTGATCACCCGCCGGACCGGGGACCAAACAAGTCCAACTGGTGTCTTCAAATTATATTTTCATCCCATCTATTCGAAAAGTGACGATTGGTTCGCACATAAGTGCGACCAAAGTATGTCTTTGAAACCCACGGGCGGAAAATTTTGCGACTACAGATATCGAATGTAAAATTTTGTATGAAAAAAGTTACTGCGGCGGGCGCAGGCGACGCTACTGTAGAGGAGCCCAGTCCATATCCTTGAAGGCGCGTTGTCTGATGATGATGGAACCCACCAACTTGGGTCTGAAGGGCGTCCCATCCTTAGGCGTGTTGTCTGATGATGATGATGATGGAACCCACCAACTTGGGTCTGAAAGGCTTCCCATCCTTAGGCGTGTTGTCTGATGATGATGAAACCCACAAACTTGGGTCTGAAGGGCGTCCCATCCTTAGGCGTGTTGTCTGATGATGATGATGATGGAACCCACCAACTTGGGTCTGAAGGGCATCCCATCCTTAGGCGTGTTGTCTGATGATGATGGAACCCACCAACTTGGGTCTGAAGGGCATCCCATCCTTAGGCGTGTTGTCTGATGATGATGATGATGATGGAACCCACCAACTTGGGTCTGAAGGGCGTCCCATCCTTAGGCGTGTTGTCTGATGATGATGATGATGGAACCCACCAACTTGGGTCTGAAAGGCTTCCCATCCTTAGGCGTGTTGTCTGATGATGATGAAACCCACAAACTTGGGTCTGAAGGGCGTCCCATCCTTAGGCCTGTTGTCTGATGATGAAGATGATGGAACCCACCAACTTGGGTCTGAAGGGCGTCCCATCCTTAGGCGTGTTGTCTGATGATGATGATGATGGAACCCACCAACTTGGGTCTGAAGAGCGTCTCAGTCTATATCCTTAAAAGCGTATTGTCTAATGATGATGATGATGCTGATAATGATGGACTCACCACCTTGGGTCTGAAGGGCGGGCGCAGGCGACGCTGCTGTAGGGCGTCCCAGTCCATATCCTTGAAGAAGGCGTGTTGTCTGATGCCGTTGGCTCCTCCAGCTACTCCTAAACGCCGCGCCGGATTCTTCGTCATAAACCTGTTGAAGCAAGATGTTAGATGAGAGAGGAAAATTTTCTTCACATTTCACCAAAGATTTAGGTACGTAAGGTACGTTCACCCCAGTCATGTTCCCTATCCCCCTTAACCCCAACCCCTGGCCTTATTCCACTGATACCCTGTCCCTTGAGTATAGACACGGCGTCTTTCGAAAGCCAAACGGGATATAAGATGTCGTCATAAAGGATAGACTGAAACAATTTGCCTTCGTTATCCCCTCTAGCTTTTAATAGATCCCCTAGCTCCCCTGTAGGCCCTTCTACCCAAGAATTCCCTCCCTAGTTCCTTTTTAACTCCCGATCAGCCCTTCAAGCAGTTCCAACACTCACCCTTTGAGTATAGACACGGCGTCTCTCGAAAGCCAAACGGGGTATAAGACATCGTCGTGAAGGATAGACTCGAACAAGTCGTCTTCGTTATCCGCCTCGAAGGGCGGCTGTCCGGCCAACATCTCGTACAGAAGCACTCCCAACGCCCACCAGTCCACCGATACACCGTATTCCAGTTCTTGAAGGATCTGAAGGGAGAAAATAGATAAACAAAATCTCATCCTTCTAAAACTGTAAGGTACACTCGACCAAATTGAATCATGACCCACCATAAGATATTTTTTTCTGTCATTCAAATTATAGGTCAAAATACGCCTGAACATACATTTGACGGTGACAGTTTGATGCCTTATTGTTTTCGACGGTTTCAAACAGATTATAGGCAAAGTGGGAAAGATTAATTCCCTTGCAAGAAGCACATGATTCATCGCCATCATCAGTTTATAGATAAGTAATTATCTTTCACCTGATTTACGAACATTTTGTAACTGGGTTTGCCATTATTTCACTATTCCAACTGTATTATTTCCTTACAATAATATAGGGTATATACAGCACAAATTACACGGACTTTTATTATTATTGGTAATTTTAAAAGACTCTCTAAAAACTCTATTAGAATGAAATTATAAAAGTTTACCTCTGGCGCTATGTAATCCGGTGTACCGCAAAAGGTCGTTGTAGTTGCACCGTCTAGAACAAGAATGAGGATTTATAAAATCCTATTAAAGCAGATTTTAAACCTATATCAGTATTATTAACTGTTAAAAGAACTTTCTTGAGGAAACAATCCGACTGTTACACCAGCTGATCACAAATCACATATCACTAAAACCTGTAGATTTTATTTTTTTGTCCGGGTCGTAGCAAGTGCAAAGACGTGGTCTGTGTTTACCCCTACGGGCAAGAGGCGTGATTTTAATTTCAGTACGTTAGAATTTGGACTTCCAAAACGAAAGAGGAATCTACTAACGACATCAATACAAGATACTGATTGACGATACGTATAGCCGGGCGGTAGACAATAGACAAAAGTACAGTGTATTATTAAATTATTATACTCACCCAGTATCCCCTCCTTGCACATGCCGAAGTCAGCCAGCTTGCAATGGCCTTCGTTGTCCAGCAGAATGTTGTCTAGCTTCAGGTCGCGGTAGATGACTCCATGTCCGTGCAAGAACTGCAGCGCGCACGTCACTTCCGCTGCGTAGAACCTGCAACACAAAAAATAAACATGTCATTGCTATTCGATTCATTTATCAGTATTATTGTTGCCAGAACTTTTATTCGTTTATTATTAAATATAATGTAGGGTAAGCTAGAGCCCCTTGGTGGGGACGTATATGAGCTGACCAAAACATAACTTAAACCTAAAGTAAAATACAAAGAACATATGAGTAAGTACAATAACAGTCTTGCAATAATAATCAAAATAATTGTAAAAAGTATTCTTTAATAATTATTATCTATCCTATTTTCATATATTTAAATATTATATCATCAACAGCAATTATAATAAAATATTATGTAATTGTAATTTTCAATGTGTTTGTTTTCTGTTTAATTTATTATGTTACAATAAATAATAAAATAAATAAATATTTTTTTACCAAATACAAAATCTGTACTGTACTGACAAACTATGCGTGTAAAGAAACGCCCTTACTAAATGTCACTTGACAGCTGTCAAGCAACAGCGCGTCCGCCATTTCGTTTTTACTCACGACACGGAAGATCTGTGCATCATTTTATACCCAATATCGTAAATTAGATATAAATTGCGATTTCTTCACCTAATTAACGTCATGTCGACTAGTTATCGATTCCCGAAAGCGGAGAGGTGCGTCAACTGCGGGTGGTGCATGTTGCAAAAGATTTCGAAAGAGTCGTCATCTACATTGTTTAAAGTTCGTGCCGGCGAGCTGCCGGACGCAGAACGAGAACTTCTTGCGAGTTGGTTGCCAGAAATTGAGGTTAGTAAGTAAAAGTAAACGTCGATTGTAGAACTTACTTATTTATAACATTCTAAACTTCTGCAATTAAAATTTCGTTTTCTATTCTTTTATGTAATCGTTTCCTATTAATCTTTTAAACATGGTCTAGTTTTAACGAGAACAAAATTCAAGACACCTATCATAATAATTCTATAGAAGTCAGAGAAAAGACGCATCGAATTTACCTATATCTACCTACTTTAACAAAGATTCAATCGACCGAGCAAGTTCCATGCTAAAATTGTCTCCTCACCCTTTTTTAACATGGACATCAAGGCGTTAAGAAGCTTGGCACTTATTTAGGTCATATGACACTAATACCACTAACACGTGTTTTAGCTATTCATATTAGGACTATCTGGGCCCTGTTTCACGAACCAACAATTTACTAGTATCAAGTAACAATTTAATAAGCACTTGCGTAGGCCCCCTGGGCCCCGTTTCACGAAGCAACAGTTTACAAGTAACAAGTTATAATTTGATATACATTGCGTAGCCAATTCGCCTAAACTGTGCGCCCCTATCGTTTTATCTAATCGTCTACGCAATGTACGTCGAATTGTACTTGTAATTTGTAACTTGTAGCTTCGTGAAACGGCCCCCTGGTCGGGGAAAGTTTTCCAATGTTTTATTCATGTTCAGGACTTCGACCGTCGCCCTGTGTGCAAGGACTGCGAGGTTACACTGAGCCGGCTGGCGACCGCGCCGCGCCCCGTGGCGCGGCAACTGGCCCACGCCAACACCTGCGCTGCCTGTGGAGCCACCATCGGACGCAACAAACGTTTCTCACGCTTAAGTCCCAAGAACGAAGAATTCTTCCGGCAATTCATACAAGAGTACCAGGTGGGTGATTGTTTTATAGTGCAACTTTTTTATTTTTAGTACGGTTTGGCAAGTAGATAACTGTAGGTACTCGCAACAAATAACTTTACAATTTGCTAGGATTTGAGACATTCAATGGAGTTTGCGTCTATTTTTATTAGTAAAATAATAAAAGTATACATATAACCTACTTATTATAATTACCTATACCCTGTTTCAGATAACATTGTAAAAATCTTTTATATGATACATTTCCAGACATACGAGTCTTATATGTCAATCTCGATTAGCTGACAAGTGTGAATCACGAATAACCTTTTTCTGCCATACATATTTTTTGTCTTTTTTCCAATGAAAGGGGCTTCACACACGCCAGCTATAATGTATATTAATGTACATTATTATAGCCGCCGTCGCCCTTTATTTGAAATGAAGTTTACTGTTTTGATAATTTACCTAAGACCTATGATAATATTATGTGTACCTATGCGTTTCAGTTATATAATAAAAACAACAAATTAATTGCAGGTTGATAAGAAATTATGCTACGCGTGTTATTCTGCAGTAGAAAGGCAAAATTCAGAAAAGAAGCAAAACTCTTTTAGCACTGTAATGGTACGAACACATTTTTTAACTAAGTATTTTAATTAAAACATTAAGTGAAAGTACTTAACAATTGCATCCTTCCAGGTAAAGGACACAAACATTGATCCAAATGTTAGCATGGTTACGGAAGATGAAGCAGATGACCTATTGGACGCAATGGTACTGAGAAACAAGGCAGTAATATTGTCATCAGAATTGAATGTCAGTAAAGTAGAGATCACGTCGTTTCCTCTGAATGGATACTCAAAGGTGCGTGGAAAGGAAGGCGGAATGTGCGCGACGTGCGCAGAGGCAGGCGTTCGACGTTTAAATCTGCCAACGCGTCAGAAACTCTTATTGCGCCATAAGTTGTACGTGTCGACTTCAGCTAAAGTTTGCGAACAACATCGCGTTGCAGACAACTGGCCAAAAAACGAAGATGAGGCGCCAAACGAATTTAGTAGCGAAGAAATTGCTGACGTTCTTTTCCTCTTGAAGGGCATTTGGCCAGTCGACTTTGGGAATATTGAAAATCTCCACCACCACATTCTTAAAAGCTGGACTGGGTTGACTTTGAAGGAGTTTGAAGAACTTTATCAGCAGAAGCCGGTCCTTCACGAGAGCCCTAACGGGAGGTTTGCTCTGGCTGTGTGGCTCGCTAGCAAACACACGGGGGAGTGCGTCACGGTGCTCGCGAGTTTGAGCCAACGCTCGAGGGGGATGGTCGCCGCCGCGCTGAAGCTGGTTAACGAATGCGATCAACCGCAGTAAAGCACCAGCAAGTTCATCATCATGGCCACGAATGAAAATGTTACTGTTTTGCTTCTGTTGTAAACTTTATTATATCACGTTACTTATCTATTAGTTACCTATTCTTTTACATCTTTTCAACACCAACCCTCTCGTTTAGAATGAAAATGGCTGTAACGTTGCATTTACATGTTTTATCAAATAACCAAAAACTTACGTTAGTAAAATTAAAATAACCAAATTAATATTAATAAATTTTAAATATTATTATAATTATACACATTTATTTATATTTACACGCTTAATGTTATATTTACAATCTTAATTTAATAATTAAATCTATTTTACACATTTATACTTACACAGTTAAATATGGATTGTAAATAAAATAATAAACTGGATATTATTACGCGTTTACACTTTAGCACGCGATAGTAGAAGCGCCCGGTTTTGTAAGACGTCATCGAAGTTTCGAGTTGCAACCGTCGCATCCGCGCATCGCTGCGCCAGCGTCAGTCCGCTACCGACCACTGTCTACGTAAGACGCGTACAACTCACAGATAAATCCAGCACGTCGTTTACGATAAAATCAACGTTTTTGATTGTTTTTTCGGTTGTCGGACAATTTAACATTATCGAGTGCTCTCATTAATCTCGCTTCGTACGAGAGTTAACTTCGCGTATCGAAGTATTATAACAATCTACTTACTGGAATATTCTTTCTTCACCCACTTTTTGGTAAGTGCAGTGCAAAGTGTTGAACGCCATAC
Source organism: Carpatolechia fugitivella (assembly GCA_951230895.1). Taxonomy (NCBI): domain Eukaryota; kingdom Metazoa; phylum Arthropoda; class Insecta; order Lepidoptera; family Gelechiidae; genus Carpatolechia; species Carpatolechia fugitivella. Next base: position 305,922 of record OX579662.1, read on the forward strand.
ATTTAGATTGTAGCTTAGCTTTTGTACAAAAGTAGTTCATTTGTAATATAATTTAAATACTAGCATCATTAATTTAATTTGTTGCTCCATCATTAGCTAAATGCTTTGATTTTGCTACGAGTATGTATGTTCGTAGTTACCCTCTTAATTTTAATTATTAGTTTTCTTCCTCCTTTCCTCTGTGCTTAAATATGCTTTCTGTAACTCCGTTCTGCTTGTGAACACAAACGCCAAACGCTTACGGTGCTCAGGTTTCCCTGCGAATAGTATCATCATCATCATCTTCATCTTCAAGGGGTGTTCACGTAAAGCGGAGCGTAAAGGATTGCCATTCTAAGACTTTGTGATATTTCACAGGGTGCGTCGTTTTATTTGGAAGAATCGTCATACACACAACACAAAACATCCCGACGGTTGAGACGACATCGCTGTTGTTCGTCGCCGTCGATTCTGCTCCTCGTCACGGCCGGCCGAGTGATACCCCTTCGTGGGGCTTACGTCGATCTGCCAGGAGAGTACCGGAACACATCGTCAAATCCAGAACCAGGCCATTCCACTCACGACCCCCTTAATTTATTTATTTTTTTTATTTACGGGAGTTGCGTCTCCCCAATAAATGTTTTTGTATTTTTTTATGACTTCGTGGTACTTTATTTCACCCCCTACCCACGAGCGTCACATGGCAACGCTCGTAAAAAAACTATAAAACAAGGAGTGGCAGTAGTTTTGTTTGACATAGATTTTAATTATCTATGTATCGTATTAACTTTTAGTTTAAGATTGAGAACAGTAGGCACCCTACTACTACCCTAGTTGATGAGAACAGTATGATTTTTTTAATAAAATTTTAGAACAATAAAGTAAAATACTGCAAAATTTTCACGATACAGTTGCCTACTGAAGCAGCCTACGCTGCGCACTAGGTGATCCGTGCTATATGCTTGCTCTATAGGTACTTAAATATTTATTTTAAGTTTGATCTTGTTAAAGTTTTGCAATTATAAAATTTCTGCAAAATATTACAATAAAATTAAAACAAGTCTAAATAAACAGGTAAATTCATTCCACACGCGTGAAATGGAACGTACTTACGTAAGAAACGTCAATTTGACAACCGCCCAGCCAGCGCCCAGCGGTGTTCACTCGCGTCGCATCGCGCCACGCCATTTTGTTTTCTCTCGCTACTCGAGAAGTACTTCGTGCTTTTGAAATACTTTTATTCTGTTCATTAGAAAATAAATTGAAATTTGAATTCGTGAAACTAATAGTCATGGCTGTGTGTTACCGCTATCCTGACGCAGAGAAGTGTGCAAACTGTGGTTGGAACATGAGGACAGTCAAACGTTTGTCTACATTCGATTTCCGTGCAAGTGAGCTGTCGACAGCTGAACGAGAAATTTTGGCGAGCTGGCTGCCTGCTGACAGCGTGAGTGTGATTGTTTAGTATATTTACAGTCGACTAGAATATGTATTATAACCTCAAAAAACAGCGTGTGCTTTTCTTATAGTCACAACACACTCAGATACTCAGGTAAGCAATTCAGGTCGTTTTACTGGTTGTGGTGCAATCAGCCGAAAAACATCCACTGCGGGTCAAGTGCCAGATAAAAGCTGCCTTCTGCCTTCGGTACATTATTATTCCTACTGTTAATGAACTACTGAAAATTGATATATTTGAATCCTGCGTAATAATTTGTGGAAACACCCTAGTAGTTCTTAAATGTTTTAGTATTTAATACATCTGAGATCCAGTTCCAACAACAAGTATGAAACAGTTGTGAATACTGGTGGTATGTCCATCAAAATGACCAGCCAACAGTCACGGTATTTACCTTTAGATAACTTATTAAAAAATATTTTTTAAGTAGAAAATCATTAGGTACCTATTTTGCTACCTAGAAAATAAAAGTGAACAGTAGAAAACATGCAGTAGTTTTAAAAACTATACAGTTGCATATAAATGGGCCTTTTTGATAGACATAACTTTGGGACATAAACATCTTGTGAACCTGTATTAGCAACCATTATAGTTTAAATGTAATTTTACTATCACAGATATTGGCAGTCGGTCTATAACAGTACGAGTACTTATATTTACTTAAAAACATAATTATATGTTTGGCATAAATTGTTGAACCTAATTTCTAATTTTGGGATCAGATGGCCATGTGTGAGATGTCTGCACATAATTATAAAATTAACCAATATTTGTTTTCAAGGAGCTGAACAATCGGCCAGTATGCCGTGAGTGCGTGAACATTCTTTGTGGGTTGGTGTTGGAGCCACGCCCTGTGGCTCGTCGTCTGGGCCATCAGCGCACGTGCGCGGCTTGCGGCGACTCCATCACCAAAACCGCGCGAAGTCGCACACAGAATCGGTTTGTATGGGACAGGCGGTCAATATTAGATAACTGCTCTTATCATTGAATTTATGGTAAATGATTAACTTATATGATTATTTATTGACAATATATAATATGTATATTCATCATTCATTCGCTTGCCCTTCATTTGGGGTCGGCGCAGTATGTTCAATTCCTCCATTCATCCCTATCAGCCGTCATTTCAACACTCACATCCTTCCTTAACATTATCATCTTTTACACAATCCATCCATCTTTTCTTTGGTCGTCCTCTCCCAACATATCCATCCACATTCAAATTCAATACCTACCTTTTTCCCTACGTAACATACATTTCTCCGCATTACGTGCCCAGGTAAGGCGATATCCTCTCATTTTATCTATCACTGGCGCAACTTTCAAACTTCCTCTTATATATTCAGTCCTAATCTTATCCATTCTTGTTACTCCACACATCCATCTCAGCATTCTTATTTCACTAGCATGAAGTCGTCTTTCATCCATCCCTTTGATGGCCCAACACTCCGATCCATACATGACGACAGATCGTATAATTGTCTTATAAATTTTGCCTTTTAACTTAAGAGGCATTCGGGGGTCGCATGTTGTTCCCGTGACCTGCCGCCATTTCATCCATCCTGAGTTAATTCTATGCTTTACATCCCGGTCTATCTCGCCATCTCATCATATGTATATTCAAACGAGAAAATTAAAGAAGTAGAGGTACTATTTCCTTATTCAAAGCAGATTTTTGAAATTTACTCAGTGGTCTTATGTTAGATAGACGTTTCAGATCCGTTGATCTGAAGAAAAAAACAATCTATTCAGTAAAACTAAATTGGTATTCAGTAAAACTAAATTGGTAGCTGTTCTAAATATTTTTCTTGTGTCTGGATCTAAATGATTTAACGTAACATAATTATTTCATGCTTTGCATAAAGAATATATATTTTATATATAAATAAATCAGATTCTATATTATAGGCACTTTCAAATGCTTCATACGTTTCTTGTAGCTTAGAAGTAGTATTGTAATGTTTTAACCCACGCCAAATATTAAATATTTCAGACGACTGATTGCCAGTGTTAATCCTGAAAGCAATGCTTATTTGTATTTCATTTTTAAAGTTGCCCAAATTTGCGCAAAAAACAACATAAATGTTATTAAACAGTAAGATTAGAGCTAAATTACTAGCAAAATTTTATAACATGAAACAACATGAGGCGTAACTTATGTAACTTTAAAATTCTGCAAATTTTTGTATTTTTGTTTATACGACATTTCATAAGGCAAAATTCCACCTAGAAAGTAAATTAATATGATAAAATTGTCTGCATACCTTGTTCTTCCAAATCCATAACTAAAAATCTTTCAACAATACTTATAAAATATAGAAAACTTCCTCAAAAACCAACACGAATTCACACAATTTGAATTATCAATATAACAATAAAAACTATCAATTTCAAGCTCAGTTTACCTATTATACAATTGATTACAACGTTACTGTAATATATCATTGTGAAGAGCAGATATCGAATATTTTAATGAATGTCAAGAAATGTTGGTAATTCAATATTGTATTTTTTAATTATGACCTCTGATGAATCCAGTGTGCATCGAGGCCAGCCCGTCGACCTGACGCGCCCAGAACAACGCTACCTTTTTACGGAGTGTCTACAGCCCCAACAGGTATGTGGTCAAAATAAAAAAAATAAAACAAAATTCAAAAATATTTATTTTATTATACTAAGACGTGGCTGACCAGAAAATTAATAAACTTCGCCATATAGGCAGAAGAAACAAGAGACCAGCAAATACTCCTGCTATTTTTATTATATTTTTCTCCACATTTAAAGAGAAATGCAGAATGTAGTTTCGCTAACAGGTGAATAAAGAGCGAAACCAAGATTTATTCTCTTACCATAGCAATTTTTTTTAATATAACTTGATAATGCTGCCTGCCACTCAGGATCCGTCGCCATAGACATCTTTTGTGAAGGTTTTCTATCACACACAGTTTAAATAAAAATAAATCATAAGGTGTTCCACTGTTTTCAGGCTGATTCTTCATCTTCGTGTTCCTCTCCACTACTGGAGGTTGGTCGGCTGACTGATGACCAAATATTTCTTTTCAGTTACAGGACACCGAGAGGGAACTCAAAGTGTGTCGTCCTTGTGTGCAGAAAGCTCAACGGGCATTGGAGACGAAACAACGCAAGGATAACCCTATTGCAGTATGGTCTTAACATTATTCTAATTTAAATTGTCTTCTCTATAACAACGATCAAAATTATATTCTTACGTTTTCTTCTCCAGGTAATAACCGTAAAATCCGACGCAAATCCGGCCATGCAACCTGAAAATAGTGAGTACAAAGACCAAGTGACAGCTACAAAAACTATGAGAAACGGTGCCCCCGTAGCATCCACATCGGAGACAAAGACACTGGCAACAGGAAAGAGAGGAAAAGAGAAATTAGATGAGGAGGGAAATATATTAAAACTAGTAAACGAGCTAGAATTGAAAGGGAAATGCAATGCGCGTGGAACAGTAGGCTCATGTACAAAGTGCAACAAACCCGCCAATCAAGTTATGAGTCTGAAGATACGACAATTGGTCATGACGCATCGAGATATTTACATCAGCCCCTCGGCTACTTTCTGCGAGGCACACAAAATGGCGACTGCGAGCAGAATACCAGTAAATAAAGGTGATTGGACTTGTAAGTTCACCGGAGACGAAATCTCAGATATGTTGTTCCTCTTACAAAGACGAGAGCCGATCGATTTTGGTAAAATTGAGGAGATACATCCGTTTGTTTTTAAAGAGTATGTAGGAGTGGATTTGGAGGAGTTTGAGAGGATTTTGGAGGGTAATTCGGTGCTTCGTGAGCGTGAGGACGGGAAGTTTGCTTTGGCCGTGTGGTTAGCGAATAAGAACAAAAAACATTGTGACACCGTGCTCGCGAGCCTGAGCCAGCGGCCGACTAGTGACGTCACAAACGCCAGGCTGTTGGCTCACGACGTCATGGCGAAGAAGCCGTAATGCTATCGTTCACTAAAGACTTTTAGAAACACGCTGAAAATTTATTGCTTGCTATTTGATAATGAAACTGTTAGTATCTATAATTATCTACTAAGAAATAAGTGTTTAAGTTACTAAATACAGAAATTGTTCAACCTTAGAATCAATGTTTTTCTTTTTTCATTTTCCTTTCTTTACCTTTCAGAGGCTACAAAGAAAACAGAAAAGGTGGTTGCTTGCTATTCGACGGGTCCGTAGCCTGGTTGGTATCAAAGCGCAGGGTCGCGGGTACGAATCCCGCCCAGTGTTTGTCTTGTGTCTGGATGTTGTTTATCTATATAAGTATGTAATTATCTATTTCAGTAATGATATCAGCTGCTACAAGCTCTGCTCAGTTTGGGACCAGAGTGCCGTGTGTGAGATGTCTCTACATATTTATTAATCTGCTTAAACGTTTATATTACAAAATACACAATTTGTTTCACATTTTTTTATAATTTCTCTTTCATTTCCGATGCTTTTTTGGTTCTTGTTAGCTTAGCTGTAAATTAAATTTAGCTTTTTACCATCGGAAGTACGATACTGTATTAATGCATGACTACTATGCGTTGCAGCGCGCCCGGCCAGTGCGCGGGGCGCGGGGGGCGGGCGGCGCGCGCCGATGGCTTTCACGCTATTATCCGCAGAAAAGTAGTTTCCACTGTGGTTAGAGTGTGTGCCGTGCGGCAGCCCTAATACCATCCCGAGGGCTGTGGGTATTTTTTTTATTTTGACATTTCATTCTATTTATTTATTTTCAGTTTTAATCTTTGACATCGTATTTTAATATATTTAATTTGACTTAATATTATTTTTGTAAACAGATTTTTCTTATTATTACATATTATATTTATTGCTTGACATTGCTGGTTGTATTATTAATAGCTGTATTATAATTGGCTGGAACATTACTGTTCTGAAATAAATGATTTCATTTAATTCATTTCACCGCCACTTATCCTGTGGTTCACATTAAAAACAGATTATTTGCTTTCAGCTCGAACCTACTTATTTACTACTACTCTCTTGTGATATGCAAATAACTCTTATAATCAGAACTAGCGATTACAGTTGCTGAATCCAGCATCAGCCAAAAATGTGGTACATCCAGCTGCGTCGCTGGGTGCTGGATCCAGCTGGGTGCTGCATCCAGCTGCGTCGCTGGGTGCTGGATCCAGCTGCGTCGCTGGGTGCTGGATCCAGCTGCGTCGCTGGGTGCTGGATCCAGCTGCGTCGCTGGGTGCTGCATCCAGCTGCGTCGCTGGGTGCTGGATCCAGCTGCGTCGCTAGGTGCTGCATCCAGCTGCGTCGCTGGGTGCTGCATCCAGCTGCGTCGCTGGGTGCTGCATCCAGCTGCGTCGCTGGGTGCTGCATCCAGCTGCGTCGCTGGGTGCTGCATCCAGCTGCGTCGCTGGGTGCTGGATCCAGCTGCATCGCTGGGTGCTGGATCCAGCGAGTACAATCTTAACTAAACGTAGATTTTTGTATTTTCCCTTCGTCGCATGCAGCTTAACTAACTTACGTATTCTTTGTGTTTGTAATATCGGATCTCCACCTTTAATCCTAACTTTAACATAAAAAAACTTCCAAAAAATTGCTATCAACCACCAACCTAAGAACCTGCCTCAGTAGCATCGAACTCCTGTATGTATTGAGCATCGTCTCTCCCATCCTTCCACAATAAAGCTTTATGGCCCAGCAGCCGCCACGGAGCTGCTGGGCACTACACGGAGAGTGTTGTAGAGGGTTATGTGGCTATAACCAAGGTTTAGTCCGAAGAAAAGGAATTTATATATTTATATATAACTGTCATGGAAAACAGTAGAAAATAGTAGATGAGCTGTTTACTTTCGAAGATCAGGACATGAAGTGAAGAATTTGGCAGAAAAAAGACAAAATCGAAACGTAAGAAATCTAAATTTAAAAATGAATTTAAAATGAACGGTAAAACTGCCAGCAAGAAAGGTTGCCAGTCATAAAACAGGAAAGAGGACGAATGCCTCTTACAGCTTAATCCTAATGATATGGTAAAAAAACCTTTCAATCAACCGCTAACAACATACCTGGCTCTGGGTTCGTCGAACTTGCGCGCTCTTTGTATCTGGAACATGAGGTCGCCGCCGTCCACGTACTCCATGACGAAGAACAGCCGGTCCCGGGTCTGGAAGGCGCAGTACAGCGCGGTGAGGAACGGGTGGCGCGCCGCCAGCGCCAGCACGCGCCGCTCCGTCAGCGTGCACTCCACGTCGTCGTCCTGGATGATGGCGTCCTTCTTCAACACCTTTATGGCGTACACCTGTCAATAGAGGAAATTGTGTATTGAGTTTGTTAAGTTCTTCTTCGTCTGTGTTCGGTACTCGCTTGTTTCATTTCAAAAGTTTGAATTCATATTCACCAACAGCTCATATACGTCCCGACCGAGGGGCTCGAGCCTACCCTGAATTAAGGCGATTAGGCATTAGTCGACCACGCTGGCCCAGTGCGGGTTGGTCGACTTCACACACAACCTTTGAATGTCTTCGCAGGAGTGCGCAGGTTTCATCACGATGTTTTCCTTCACCGTAAGAGCGTCGGTGGTCAAGTGGCTAGGGCCGCTGCCTCCCGTCCGGGAGACGCGGTTTCGATCCCCAAACAATGCGTTTTAGAATTTCGAATTCATATGTACGTTTATACTTCAAAAATAAATTTTAAACACGCAATACTCAAATCCGACTGTAACCTGATCTATCTGTCTTTATTTTTCATACAAAATAATCAGCTGACAAAATCAAAAATTCAAAACATTCACCAATTTTGAAAAGTTGTTTAGGGACTCGGGGGGTCCCTTCTGAATGGGTGGTGGAGGTCCCAAAGGGTTTACATACATTAGATCACGCTCCTGTTCCCAAAGAACTAAACAAAGCTTTAGTTGGATCCCAAGGAGCACAGAAAAAACCGGGTTAAAAATGAATAATACGTCGGAGTAGGCTCACCTCGTCGGTTCCCTTCTTCTCAGCCAGCATGACCTTCCCGAAGGAGCCCTTGCCCAGCACCTTGATGAACTGGAAGTCCTCTAGCCCCACTTTGCCTGGCCCTCCGCCCCCCATCGCGCCGCCTGGACGGACATTTATATTGTTACTTCAACGGTGTAGAAACAGGAAGTATCGAGGATTAGGAAGAGAACAATGCAATTTGCTGGTAATACCGTACAAACGTTTCACTGGAGTTTTCTGCAGTATGTACGTAAAAAAATATTATAGACTGTTATGAACAACATTTTTTCCCAAGGACCCATGGGTCAAAAGGCGGCAATTTGGACTACGTAGTAATGTTTTACTTCGGTAGTTATTTGTAGAATGTCTAATTTTATTAAAAGTTATCCGGCTCTTATGTTCCCTGGGAAAAGTTGTTGTAAACACCATAAATTTAAATAACATGCGCACTGGTTTATATTGCTAAAGCTCGTATGCGTTATAATAATAACGAACACACAAGTGTGACCCAATGGGGTGTCCCACAGAGTACTATAATACCGAATGAACACATTATTACCGCAGTTATATAAAACAGCGCCATCTGTCAATATTTAACACAACCTTGTATTCGTATTCATTTGTATCTTACTGAGTAACGCACCCAGAACCACCACCTAACAAAATCGTATAAAAACCTTCGTCGTAGCAGGTGAATATGTCTTCCAGGTCGTCCCAGCGCGCGCGCCACGCGGGCGGCGGCGTTCCCTCCCGCGGTGCACTCATGGACATACTCAACCCTATGCAACAGTGCAACACACGGTAACAAAGGATGAAGAACAAAAAAAACAAAGCAAAACCCGCCACCGAAGCAAAAAAAATAATTACGTATTAGACCCGTTTAACCTTTTCATTATTATATTAGTGTTGGTTGTGACCACACAAGCCCAGCTAAATATATTCAATTAAACAATAATATCATAAAATTATTTTTTCTAAGTTGCCTAAAGTTAGGGTTAACTGGCCCTGGAACATGCATTTCGCAAAAAAAAATGCGACAAAAGTAGACAAAAAATAATAGCGAATTAGTTAATTTATAATGTTTATTCCTAGCTATACGAGGAGGGATCAAAAACGACATACACCTTGGTAAGAAAAAAAAATACTGGCAGGCATAGCTCAGATACATATATGTAATATTAATAAAGAAAAAAAAATCTTCGATTCTCTTTTGTTTTTTTCTGAATGTAGTCATTTGTTTGCTTCGTGTCGGAACGTGTTCTCGAAAATGGAGAAAAACGAAGTGCGAGCCGTTATTAAATACCTATGTTTAAAAAAGTTAACGACTCAAGAGATTCATTGCGATTTGGAGGCAACATTAGGAGAGTCTGCTCCGCCGTATTCTACTGTCGCAAGGTGGGCTTCTCAATTTCGAGTAGGGAGAACGAGCACGGAAGACGAACATCGTTGCGGCCGTCCATCGACGTCAGTCACCCAAGAAAATGTTGCGAAAGTCGAGAAAATTGTATTGAGCGATCGAAGAGTTACCATCCGATACTTAATTCAAGAAACGGGCATTTCATATGGAAGTATTCAATCCATATTGAAACAATCTTTGAATATGAGAAAAGTTTCCGCAAGATGGGTGCCGAGAATGTTAACCGACAGTCAGAAACAAAATCGACTTGACATTTCGAAGATATTGTTGGACAAGTTTCAAGAAGACTCTGATAACTTTTTGTCTCGTTTCGTAACAATGGACGAAACATGGGTCCATCATTTTGATCCTGAGACAAAACAGCAATCTTCGCAATGGAAACGGCCATCATCACCGACCCCGAAGAAGTTTCGTGCCGTGGCATCGGCTGCCAAGGTTATGGCCTCAATACTTTGGGACTCAGAAGTGATATTGTTGATTGATTACCTGGAGCGTGGAACCACTATTACAGGCCAATATTATGCAGCTTTAATTCCCAAGTTGAGGAATGCCATCAAAGAGAAAAGGAGAGGGAAACTTCGAAGGGGCGTGCTGTTTCATCACGACAACGCACCCGCGCACAGGTCGGCAGTTGCGATGGCTGCCATTCAGCAAGCTGGCTTCGAATTGGTTGACCTTCTTCACCAGATCTGGCGCCTAGCGATTTTTATCTGTTCCCCAAATTGAAAGAATACTTAAGGGGAAACAGGTACGAAGACGATAACGAGGTGATGGATGCCGTGGAGAGCTTTTTGCAGGACCAAGACAAAACATTTTTTAAAGGGATTGAAGCCTTGGAAAAGCGCTAGACTCGGTGTGTAGCTTTCTACACACCGAGTCTAGCGCTCGGACACTATGTAGAAAAATAAATTATTAAGTTATCAATAGTCATTATATTCTATTTCATTCTCACTACTTTTTTATCCCTCCTCGTATTTTCCAACAATGGCCAAGTTTAATTTCAAGAATTATACCGTTCAAAATGTATCAAACACAAACTGAAATCACTTAATAACCCGCCACCAAATAACAGATAAACATGTGAACCTTGATAGCACGAGAATATGTCCTGCAGTTCGGACCAGTGCGAGCCCCACGCGGCGTCCTCGGCGAACTGAATCAAACCTATACGGTACACCACAGCACGCGTTAACACAAACAAACAAAACAGTGCAGAAACAATATTAAATCATGAAGACGTGTGTAAATGGCAACACTTTAAGCTTGTGTAGTTCAATTTCTTTCAAAAAGTGAACTAAAGCAGTGCTCAAAACCTGACACGACCGTATTTTTACTAAATAGATGAATGGCATAAGATAGCAAATAGTTTTCTCAATCATGAATACAAATATACTTAAATTACCGCAATATTAATCATGGCAACACTCGTGACGTAAGCTTGTGGCACTCTCAACAAAACACCTGGCGTAGCTTTTCTAGACGATGAAGCTCAAACCGCGATGTGCTAAAGCAGTAAATAAAAGAAGAATTATCTCACCCTTGTCGTCCTGCTTGTCGGGCGCCTCCTTGGGCTCGCCGTCGCCCGGGGACGCCTCAGCCGGCTCCACCACCGGGTTGAATTGCTGGAACACACGCCGGGACCAATCAATATGACTATGAAAACTGCTGACTTTATCCTTTTTAGGGTTCCGTAGTAAAAAAGGAACCCTTATAGTTTCACAATGTCCGTATGTCTGTCTGTCTGTCCGTCCGCGGCTTACCTCAGAGACTCTTAGTACTAGAAGGCTGTAATTTGGCATATACATATTAATCATGCCGACAAAGCTGAAGAATAAAATCTTAAAGAAATATTTTTTTAAGATAGCTCTGGTACACGTGAAGTGGGGTTTTTTTTTCACGACTACCTTATAGAGTGAGGTATTATTGGATAGGTTTTTTATAAATAATAGTATGTGTATACTGACCCGGGGCGGGCGCGGGCGGGCGGGCGTCTTGTCGGGGGAGATGCCCATCTCGGACAAGATGGCCGCCATCGCCTTCGTGTTGATGCCTTGTTATATGTATAGTGTGCTGTATGTGTATACTGACCCGGGGCGGGCGCGGGCGGGCGGGCGTCTTGTCGGGGGAGATGCCCATCTTGGACAAGATGGCCGCCATCGCCTTCGTGTTGATGCCTTGTTATATGTATAGTGTGCTGTATGTGTATACTGACCCGAGGCGGGCGCGGGCGGGCGGGCGTCTTGTCGGGGGAGATGCCCATCTCGGACAAGATGGCCGCCATCGCCTTCGTGTTGATGCCTTGTTATATGTATAGTGTGCTGTATGTGTATACTGACCCGGGGCGGGCGCGGGCGGGCGGGCGTCTTGTCGGGGGAGATGCCCATCTCGGACAAGATGGCCGCCATCGCCTTCGTGTTGATGCCTTGTTATATGTATAGTGTGCTGTATGTGTATACTGACCCGAGGCGGGCGCGGGCGGGCGGGCGTCTTGTCGGGGGAGATGCCCATCTCGGACAAGATGGCCGCCATCGCCTTCGTGTTGATGCCTTGTTATATGTATAGTGTGCTGTATGTGTATACTGACCCGGGGCGGGCGCGGGCGGGCGGGCGTCTTGTCGGGGGAGATGCCCATCTCGGACAAGATGGCCGCCATCGCCTTCGTGTTGATGCCTTGTTATATGTATAGTGTGCTGTATGTGTATACTGACCCGGGGCGGGCGCGGGCGGGCGGGCGTCTTGTCGGGGGAGATGCCCATCTCGGACAAGATGGCCGCCATCGCCTTCGTGTTGATGCCTTGTTATATGTATAGTATGCTGTATGTGTATACTGACCCGGGGCGGGCGCGGGCGGGCGGGCGTCTTGTCGGGGGAGATGCCCATCTCGGACAAGATGGCCGCCATCGCCTTCGTGTTGATGCCTTGTTATATGTATAGTGTGCTGTATGTGTATACTGACCCGAGGCGGGCGCGGGCGGGCGGGCGTCTTGTCGGGGGAGATGCCCATCTCGGACAAGATGGCCGCCATCGCCTTCGTGTTGATGCCTTGTTATATGTATAGTGTGCTGTATGTGTATACTGACCCGGGGCGGGCGCGGGCGGGCGGGCGTCTTGTCGGGGGAGATGCCCATCTCGGACAAGATGGCCGCCATCGCCTTCGTGTTGATGCCTTGTTATATGTATAGTGTGCTGTATGTGTATACTGACCCGGGGCGGGCGCGGGCGGGCGGGCGTCTTGTCGGGGGAGATGCCCATCTCGGACAAGATGGCCGCCATCGCCTTCGTGTTGATGCCTTGTTATATGTATAGTGTGCTGTATGTGTATACTGACCCGGGGCGGGCGCGGGCGGGCGGGCGTCTTGTCGGGGGAGATGCCCATCTCGGACAAGATGGCCGCCATCGCCTTCGTGTTGATGCCTTGTTATATGTATAGTGTGCTGTATGTGTATACTGACCCGAGGCGGGCGCGGGCGGGCGGGCGTCTTGTCGGGGGAGATGCCCATCTCGGACAAGATGGCCGCCATCGCCTTCGTGTTGATGCCTTGTTATATGTATAGTGTGCTGTATGTGTATACTGACCCGGGGCGGGCGCGGGCGGGCGGGCGTCTTGTCGGGGGAGATGCCCATCTCGGACAAGATGGCCGCCATCGCCTTCGTGTTGATGCCTTGTTATATGTATAGTGTGCTGTATGTGTATACTGACCCGAGGCGGGCGCGGGCGGGCGGGCGTCTTGTCGGGGAAGATGCCCATCTCGGACAAGATGGCCGCCATCGCCTTCGTGTTGATGCCTTGTTATATGTATAGTGTGCTGTATGTGTATACTGACCCGGGGCGGGCGCGGGCGGGCGGGCGTCTTGTCGGGGGAGATGCCCATCTCGGACAAGATGGCCGCCATCGCCTTCGTGTTGATGCCTTGTTATATGTATAGTGTGCTGTATGTGTATACTGACCCGAGGCGGGCGCGGGCGGGCGGGCGTCTTGTCGGGGGAGATGCCCATCTCGGACAAGATGGCCGCCATCGCCTTCGTGTTGATGCCTTGTTATATGTATAGTGTGCTGTATGTGTATACTGACCCGGGGCGGGCGCGGGCGGGCGGGCGTCTTGTCGGGGGAGATGCCCATCTCGGACAAGATGGCCGCCATCGCCTTCGTGTTGATGCCTTGTTATATGTATAGTGTGCTGTATGTGTATACTGACCCGGGGCGGGCGCGGGCGGGCGGGCGTCTTGTCGGGGGAGATGCCCATCTCGGACAAGATGGCCGCCATCGCCTTCGTGTTGATGCCTTGTTATATGTATAGTGTGCTGTATGTGTATACTGACCCGAGGCGGGCGCGGGCGGGCGGGCGTCTTAAGTAAGTAAGTAAGTAAGTAAGTAAGTAAGTGCTTTATTGTCAACTGTGTACATTTGGTCTTATAATAACAGTTTGGAAACAACAGTTTGCCCATTTCGGACGTACAATTTCAAATAATATGATTTAAACAATTATAGTATATTATAGAAAAATTAAATTGCAAGTCAATCAAACATTAAAAAAGATGTCAACGTTTTCTCCTTAAAACCTAGTTAGTAAATTTATGTCACAATTTATCAGATTAATGATAATCCGTAGCAAAAAATTCATTTACATTGTAAAATGTCCTAGTGATCAACCAATTCTTCAATGCAGTCGAAAAAACATGGTCATTTAACATTTTAATGGACCGGGGTAGATGATTAAAAATTTTTACTCCCATTACAAAAGTACTTTTCTTCATCATACTGCACTGAAGACGTGTGTAGTTAGGAATACACACATCATATTCATACTGCGGTCGTATATTAGCTTTCGTTGATTTGGTTTGTATAAAGTAATCTTTATGTTTCTTAACAAACAGAGAGATTTGCAAGATATAAATACCAGTCAATGTTAACAGATTTTTATCCGGGAACACGGTTCTGAGGCTATCAGTTCTATGAAGTCTAAATAATGTTCTTACACACCTTTTCTGGAGCAAGAACGTAGTGTGAACATTTACTGAGTTACCCCAAAATATGACTCCATAATTCAAAAGGGAATATACATACCCATAATACGCATTTCTCGCTACATCCTCTGAAGTCACATTAACGAGTATGGATAGTGCATAACAATAGCTGGAGATCTTTTTGTTTAATGTTTCTACATGCGCTTTCCAATTTAGATGAGTATCCAAGGTTACACCTAAAAAGTTAATTTTATCTACTTCGTCAGTTTTTGTGTTTATATACTTAATTTCCATGTCTGTTGAGAGTCGTCTGTAATTTCTAAACTGTAACAACTTGGTTTTATTCAGATTAACTTTCAAGTTTATAGATTCTAGCCATAAAATAACAGTCTTCAGGGTATCATTTATGACATCGTTAAATTCTGTGACCGATAAGTTGTCATTTGGTATGAATACAGTCGCGTCATCAGCAAACATAACACATGGGTAATTTATGATGGATGGTAACTCATTGATATAAATGAGAAACAACAGTGGGCCAAGCACACTGCCTTGCGGGACACCAAGTGTTGTAGGTTCAAACGCCGATGATATACGCTCTATGGTTTTACTCTTAAAGTTATACGTGTCAATAATTGTTGCCTGGTATCTGTTTTTAAGATAAGATTCTATAAGATAAAGAACATTTCCTCTAACTCCAGCTCGTTCCAGTTGAATTAATAATATTTCATGTACAACACAATCGAATGCCTTCGACATATCCAGAAACAAGCCAACACACTCTTTCTTGTCATTGATTTGTTTCCAAGTCCGCAATAACACTTGATATATAGCAAGAATGGTATTCTTACCTTTCTGAAAGCCAAATTGATTTTCGTTTAAAATATTACATGAGTTTAAAAACGATGTAAGTCTGATATATATGACTTTTTCAATGACTTTTGAGAAATTTGGAGGAAATGCGATTGGCCTATGATTGTTCATGTCATTTCTAGGTCCTTTTTTGTGCAGAGGCATTATTAAAGCTTTCTTTAAATCTTCTGGGAAACATCCAGTTTCGATCGCTAGATTTATGATGAAGGCAAGAGGTTCAGCTATATATTCAACACCAGATTTTATTACTTGCATAGGAATGTCATCATATCCTGTACTTTTCTTATTTTTCATTCTTCTGATAAGCCCTTTCAACTCACCAGGTGTAACGGGGATAAAAAACATACTTTTGTGGTTTTGCTTCGCAGATGGTTGATACAAGATGTTTGTTGACATGGGTTCACATAGGTTAACACTAGAGTGGGCGCGCGGGCTACAAGTGTAGACCGAGGTATTATTTTATTGAATAAATCTCGAACGCGTCGCTTTACCGCGCCCCCCTCCCGTGTATTCCTCGATTATGAACCTCTTCGTCAATCAGTAGCGTGCCGATCACCACGGCACACGGGCGCCTGTGCAGGACGGCTGTGAAAGTGCTGGGCTACGTCTGTACCCCGCGCGACTATTCTCGGTAAGTTTTGAAGTATGTTGTTTAGTGGAATTATCGGGATATATCTCTATTGTTATGCATATTTTTGAACGAAAATGATACGGATATTTTATGTTATTGTATTTTTTACATTTATAGAGTTAAATTACTTAGTTTTATTTCATTTTTAGGTAATTATGGCATCCGACGACCAAATACAACGCTGGCTGACGGAAAATGACGAAAACAGTGATCATTTAACTGAAAGTGAAGAAGAAGACCCTTCCGAGCTGAGATATCTACCTGAGAATTCTCCACACGTATCGGAAAGTGAACAAGAGGCTGAAGTTGCAGATGAAGATGTCTACCAAGATTCTGATGAAGATGATGTTCCTTTGTCCAGATTGGCTAGTTATCAGTCCCGAAATGGTACAAAATGGAGTAAGTTTCCACCATGCACAACAAGAACACGATCTCACAACATTGTCGCTCGCCCACCAGGCCCTATAGGATTGGCAAGAGATGCTAAAAGTGCTCTTCAATCTTTTATACTTTTTTTTGATTCTGATATATTGAACATAATTGTCGAGTCGACCAATATTTATATTGATATCATAAAGAGCAAATTTCAAAGAGAGCGAGATGCTGCTCATACGAACATAGTGGAAATAAGAGCACTAATAGGTATATTATTGATGATTGGCACTTGCCGCTCAGGGCGCAGAAATATTCAAGATATATGGGATAATTCAAAAGGTTGCGGCATTGAAATGGTTTACACCACCATGTCAGAGAAAAGGTTTCGATTTCTTTTGCGTGCTCTTCGCTTTGACGATGTAAGAGATAGACAAACTCGTTCCCAGACTGATCGTTTGGCAGCTATTCGCCAAATCACAAACAAAATGGTTCAAAATTGTAGAAATTATTACACACCAAGTGAAAATCTTACAATCGATGAACAGTTAGTAGCTTTCAAGGGACGCTGCGGCTTTGTGATGTACATGCCCAATAAGCCGGCCAAATTTGGCATCAAGATAATAATGGTCGTAGATGTAAAATATCCTTATGTCTACAATTTCGAAACTTATGTCGGCATGCAGCCAGAAGGTCCTTTTAGGCAGTCCAATAAGGTTCCAGATATTATTCATCGCATTTTGAATCCATTATATGGCTTGGGTTGCAATGTCACCATGGATAATTGGTTTACCAGCATTCCTGTATGTAAAGAACTTCTAAATCAAAAGATAACAACTGTTGGCACATTAAAAAAAAATAAACCAGAGATACCAGAGATGTTCAAAACTACACAAGGCAAGTTACTTTGTGAGTCTACTTTTGGCTTTCAATCTGATTGTACACTTGTCAGTTATACACCTAAGAAAAACAAGGTAGTTTTGTTGCTTTCTACCCTCCACAATGATGACAAAATAGATCCCGATAGCGGTGAAGCCAAAAAGCCCGAAATCATTACATTTTACAATCAAACTAAGTGCGGGGTCGATATTTTTGATAAAATGTGTAGACAGTACGATGTGTCACGCAACACGCGTAGATGGCCGGTTACATTATTTTATAATTTACTCAATATGGCTGGTATAAATGGTCTGGTAATACATCAGATGAATAACCCTGAGAAGAAGGTAGTACGGCGTTGTTATTTACAAGAAGTCGCATTCGAACTTGCAAGACCATTGATTGAGCATCGCATATCTCAGAAAAATATACCAAGAGGTATAAAATTGAAAGCAAGATTGCTTCTTGGACTGACCGAGAACCCGACACAACTTAATATGCCTATTCGCACCGGTGTAGGAAGATGTGCATTTTGTACCAGAGCTCGAGACCGAAGCACTCGCAAACGATGCAAGAATTGCATGAAGCCAATTTGTACCGAACATCAGGTGCTGTTGTGCCCTGAATGCAACGAGATTGATTAAGACGTTGTTCTACATTTTGATTAATAGTATATAGTAGATGATAAAAAAATGTTTTCTTTTTCAATTACATTTATAATAAAAAAAAAAAGACTGATTGATCTCAAGACGTCCAAAAGTGTTGATTTTTTTGTAAGTTTATTGTTTGTGCCATAAAACTATAATGTAAAACAAAGTTTGTTACTTTTCTTTCCTTATATAATAAAGATAAAATGATTATTAATTTTACATAAATCTTATTTGATTTTATTTATCAATAACCCAAAAAAATATTTTTTTAATGGGCTACACATGTACCCCGCGCGACCATTTAAGGAGTCAATTAGGGCGCGCCTACCCTAGTGTTAATGAAGTAATTGTTAAATGTATGGGCTATTTCTGTAGGATTTTCTATAATTTTGTCATCTTTTGTTATTGATTGTACTGTTGTCTTTATGTTATTAGTTTGTGATGTGTTTTCTTTTATTACACCCCAAGTCGCTTTATTTTTGTTTCCACTACTGTCAATATGGCGTATATTAGATATTCTTTTAGACTTTTTGGTCACTGACTTTAATATTTTCGTATATTGCTTATATTTATTCGTGAAAACCATGCACCCACTCTTCTGCATTTGCAAGTGCATAGCTCTTTTGTTTTTGCTGGATATAACTATACCTTTCGTTTTCCATCTGGGCCGCTTTTTAAATGTAACCCTAATTTTTTTAATCGGTACACAGAGTTCATAGATTAACTTAAATGAGTTTAAAAATAATCTATACGCCGTATTAACATCGGTCTGTTTATATACATCAGAAAAATTAATTTGTGACAGATATTTCAAAAAAATATCCATATGTGCGTCAATATTTCTTCTGTAAACATACCAATGCCTTTCTTGGAAGCTCAAAGAAGTAGGTATTGATATAAGTTGAAGAGTGTGGTCTGAGAGACCTAGATCCAGTACTTTAGCTGTGTATCGTTTTATATTAGTAATAATATTATCTATGCATGTTTTTGTCTTAAGAGTAATTCTAGTCGGTTCATTAATTGTCGCATGAAGTTTAAATGACTTTAATAAATTTAAGAAGAGCTCTGACTTTGCAGATTTTACCAACAAGTTAACGTTGAAATCTCCTAAAATAAACAGCTTTTTATAAGAGTTCCTGGACCTAATTGATAGTTTCTGCAGTAACAATTCTAACCGATTAATAAAAAGGTCAAAATCACTATCTGGTGACCTATAAAAAGATACTACTAACCAATTTAATTCCTTGATCATAATTCCACAACATTCAAAATGGAATTCAATTGCCATTTTCGAGATCCATTCAATGTTTAGATAGTCAATTGAATTTCTTATGTAAATGGCAACACCACCCTGTTCTTTGAATTTTCTACAAAAGCTGCTAGCCAGCTTGAATCCGTCTAGTTGCAATATGTTTACTGTGTCCTCTTTTAAGTAAGTCTCGCTGAAACAACACACGTCAATTTCCCGTTCCGTTAGGAGAATTTCCAATTGATCAATTTTTGGTTTGATGCTTTGCACGTTAAGGTGGCTAATTTCAAGCTGGTTAGTATAAGCATTAGTATTAGAGACATCCAAAATGTTCGTTTTATTAGTCTTATATTGAGCCGATTTCATGGTCAGTTTAGAGCTAGTCATTTCTTTCTGAGCGGAGAGAACGAAAAAATGTTTCAGATTTGTTTATTTCTGATACGGTTGATGGTCTTAAACTGGTCAAATTATGTTTGTGAATCTGAAAATAATTAGTTATTAACTTTTGTGTAATTGTCCTGCTTTTTTTATTTAGACCAAGATCAGGGATCTTAGCAATGACAGAGTTGTCAATGTTAGTAGAATGGTATTCATAGTTAATTTTATAACACAGTCTTATTATTTCTCTTAAAATTAATTTACTCAGAATGGATCTATATCTTGCAAAACGTAGATTATGGAATTCAAAAGTGGATACATAAGAAACGTGATTAAATTGGGCACATACGAGTTGAATCAGCTTATTTTGTTTTAGATTATTAAGGTATCTATTGTTGTAAGATTGACAAACCAAAACATTTGTATGCGAAAGCAGTGACATGTAGTGATGAAGAGTTGATTGAAAATCTAGAGGGTTTCTGTCATGTTTCCCTACCATAAGTACAATGTAATCTTTTTTTGTAAAATGTTTACTCATCGATATTATACAATTTGTTAAAATGTTTGAAATAGTGGCGTTGGGTTTAATAACCGAAGTCACAAAATAGTCCTCGCCCAGCATCCCAGTCAAAACTTTTCGCATATTTCTCCCATTTTCATCAGCAACGAGGAGAATTCTTCGCTGAGAATTAGCCACCTCGGGATCTTGACGTAGACCATCCGGTATCTGATGGGTCACAGAGGAATCAGGTACCGGCGGTGGTAAGGTACTGGCGATAATATCTTTTGCAATGGGTTCTTCAGACTGATCACGATCACAGGTAGCTATGGGATTATTTGGCAAAGTTGTGTTCATTTTTTTTTCTATTTTCCTCTTACTTAAGACGACTGGATCTTTACATAATTTCGAGAGATAGTTACATTTATTTTGAGATTGCATAAGTTGCTTTTTAAGAGAGCAATTTTCTGATATTAACTCATCTATTGCATTCTCCGCTGATTCCAATTTCATCTGTAAGTTAGCTACCTGATCTTTGAGTGCTTCAAGTTCATTTTTGCTAATTAGCGTATTTAATTCAGGGCAACTTCTTCTTAATGAAATACACATAGAGTTCGAAATGGGTCGGTTTAAGTCATCATCACTATTGATTTCCAAGTCACAAATTTCGCCCTCCAATGAAGAAAAGGAATTTTCAGTAGGTATATTAATTTGAAACTGTTCTTTTCTGCGTGTAGTTACATTTTCACTCGATAAGTGTGAAGCATCTTGCTGGATTGTAGAAAGTTCTAAGTCCTCATAATTTGTATCAGCAGTCCGGGGAGGGGATTTAGATGCAGAACACGTAGAATTTAATTTTTTCACCGCTCCGCAGGCTTTCTCCGCAGGTGTTTGGGGTTTATTTTGAGGCTTTGTCAAAGTAGGAGTGCTAGCTTTCCTAATACATTGAGTGCACCTCCAACGAGTCTTTTTTTCCTTCTCCATTAAGTTATATCTTGCCATAGAAACATTTGAACAACCATCAATACAAAGTACACAGCTACAAATACTACATTTTATTGCTTCATTTCTTTTACACTTTATTTTGCACTTCATGCAAGTAATAAGTGCGTTGACAGGAGCCATATCTCGTAGCGCATAAACTATAATGTGCGCGTAAACTTTGTCGCACTGTAGCAGGCCGTAGCCCGTAGCTCGTAGCGTGTGACGTGTGCGCTCGTAGTAGTTATGACACGCGCAAGCTCTGTAGGTGCCTACCTAGGTGTACCTGCAATTTGGTGCCTTGCTGTCTCTTTTCCTCCGAGCTTGCTGTAGATAGCATAACATAACAGTGGCGCCACCTCTTAGCTCAACTCCGAACTACTTAGGGGTTGATATGTTTATTTCGAAGTGTCTGCGTGAAATGGAACTTTAAGATTTTTTTCCAATGGCAATACTTCAAACTGTCAGATGTAGGTCACGCCTCTTCTGTCATTGTGCCAATCAGCTGATTTGTTATTGTTGAGTTCAGCTGTGATTTGGTGAATTTAATTTTGCTTTATTCAAAA
Source organism: Carpatolechia fugitivella (assembly GCA_951230895.1). Classification (NCBI taxonomy): domain Eukaryota; kingdom Metazoa; phylum Arthropoda; class Insecta; order Lepidoptera; family Gelechiidae; genus Carpatolechia; species Carpatolechia fugitivella. Next base: position 327,783 of record OX579662.1, read on the forward strand.
TAAGCTTTCCCAACGGAAAACAATCCTCGTACCTGGTTTCCAAGACGTCTAAAATGAGAGTGTTACGTGTGGAATACACTTCAATGTAGTAAGGTGATGATGGTCAGCCTTTTGATCACAAAAATTGTAAGTAAATAGCAAAAATTAATCAATTACACAAAAAAACAATAGCAGCAGGTTGCTTCCGATTTAAAGGTTACGTTCCAATGTCGGGGGAGATGCCCATCTCGGACAAGATGGCCGCCATCGCCTTCGTGTTGATGCCTTGTTATATGTATAGTGTGCTGTATGTGTATACTGACCCGGGGCGGGCGCGGGCGGGCGGGCGTCTTGTCGGGGGAGATGCCCATCTCGGACAAGATGGCCGCCATCGCCTTCGTGTTGATGCCTTGTTATATGTATAGTGTGCTGTATGTGTATACTGACCCGGGGCGGGCGCGGGCGGGCGGGCGTCTTGTCGGGGGAGATGCCCATCTCGGACAAGATGGCCGCCATCGCCTTCGTGTTGATGCCTTGTTATATGTATAGTGTGCTGTATGTGTATACTGACCCGAGGCGGGCGCGGGCGGGCGGGCGTCTTGTCGGGGGAGATGCCCATCTCGGACAAGATGGCCGCCATCGCCTTCGTGTTGATGCCTTGTTATATGTATAGTGTGCTGTATGTGTATACTGACCCGGGGCGGGCGCGGGCGGGCGGGCGTCTTGTCGGGGGAGATGCCCATCTCGGACAAGATGGCCGCCATCGCCTTCGTGTTGATGCCTTGTTATATGTATAGTGTGCTGTATGTGTATACTGACCCGAGGCGGGCGCGGGCGGGCGGGCGTCTTGTCGGGGGAGATGCCCATCTCGGACAAGATGGCCGCCATCGCCTTCGTGTTGATGCCTTGTTATATGTATAGTGTGCTGTATGTGTATACTGACCCGGGGCGGGCGCGGGCGGGCGGGCGTCTTGTCGGGGGAGATGCCCATCTCGGACAAGATGGCCGCCATCGCCTTCGTGTTGATGCCGCAGTTGTTGGCCACGTTCTTCTGGCAGCGCTTGTGCACGTTCATGGAACACACTGGAATAGAGATCAGTCAAAGTTAGAATATTGATTCTCGGCATTCATCATTTATGTAAGTTATATGGTCGATGACTGGCCCCACGAACCTGGTGTCAGACTTAATATATAATTAATAATAGGCCCCTCGGTGGGGACGTAAGTATAACGTAGTAACTGTTGACGATGATGATGAATAAGCTTCTGACATTACACTAATATTATAAATGTAAAAGTATGTTTGGATGTTTGTTCCGCTTTCACACCTAGACTACTAAACGGATTTGGATGAAAATTGGAATGGTGATAGTTTGTACCCTAAGATATGAACTTGGACCGTGTGAGTGTGTGAGAGGTACCTTCGCACTGCAGGCCTTGTTTGTTGAGTCCGTAGAGAGAGCCGCAGTGGTCGCAGAACGTGAATCTCTTGTAGGAGTGCACTCCTGAACTGTGTGTGAGTGTGCGAGTGTGTGTGAGGTACCTTCGTACTGCAGGCCTTGTTTCAAAGTCAAAATCATTTATTTCCATAGGATGTTATTACATCACTTAGATCCGTCATTACATTTTTTTTGGGTGAGTTCACTAACACAATGGCGGAATCTGTGGAGAAGAGCTTGATGAGTCCATAGAGGAGAGAGCCGCAGTAGTCGCAGAATGTGAATGTCTTGTAGGAGTGCACTTGAACTGTGTGTGAGAGTGTGCGAGTGTGAGTGAGGTACAGTAAAGAACGGGGGCGGTAGCCAGATGGGCGCTAAGCTAATATAATGATTAAAACGATGTTATGAGTTGAATCTAATGTTTTTATATTATTTTTCAAGAATCTCTTTAAAATATCAAAATATAGTCTACTCAGTAGCCCGTTGGCATCCCAAGTCAAAACAACAAAAAAGAACCATTCGATATTTCAAAATATTCAAACCCAATCGAACTAAACGTTAAAACAGACAAACAGCCAGTCACCACAAAGGAGACCGCTCCTTACAGTACCTTTGCACTGCAGGCCTTGTTTGTTGAGTCCGTAGAGGAGAGAGCCGCAGTGGTCGCAGAACGTGAATCTCTTGTAGGAGTACACCTGAACTGTGTGTGAGAGTGTGCGAGTGTGTGTGAGGTACCTTCGCACTGCAGGCCTTGTTTGATGAGTCCGTAGAGGAGAGAGCCGCAGTGGTCGCAGAACGTGAATCTCTTGTAGGAGTGCACTACGAAGCGATGAGGGACGTTCACGTTGAAGCGCTGGCCTCCGCACACACTTACGCCGCTTTGTTGCTGGGCAGAAATTAACAATCATTAGATTATTGTTCATACAGTTTTAGTTTTTATTTAGACAAACATTCGATTTAACACATACAATGCGATTTAAGTGAGTATAGCACTAGATGTCCGGTGACGTCATTCTACTAGAACAGTATAAAAAATAGCCCATACGACATGCGTGTTAATTCGAGAGCCTGTCCTGTTCTTTTTTTCTTATCGCGTTGTATTGTTTTTCTTCTTGCCTCTGTACGTTACGTGGGATTAGCACAACAGGTTTCTAAGTTAAGTTATCCATCAGGATAAATTGGTTTATTAATAAAAGGAACAAAGAATTTAAAACTTATAGACAGATAGAGCGGAAACAGGTGCCAGCAAGTTTGCAGGATTTAAATAAAAATTAGGATTATCTAAATGAAGGTAAGGTAGCATAAGTAGTAATAGTATCTATCTACGAATATGTAACATTTTTACCTGACAATCTCAAAAGTACTTTAGCAGTACTGCTATCCTATCTTCTTCTGCTATTTTGCTTCTGACAATTCAGTACTTTTAAGTACTGGCAGTCTCATCAATTCAAATATTCTTTATTCTTTTTTTTTATTCAATTTATTTACAAATTTCGAATCCATCCGTTTCGGTTTTGTCATTTTCATCAAAATTTCCTCATTCCACCTCAAATCGTCAGACTGTGATTATCTTATTAACTGTATTTTATTGTATTTGAAAGTAAGCTTTTTAAGTGTTACGTTAATAAACCGTGTGTGCAACTATCTGGACTGAACCCTGTTTTCTTCTGCCACGCCACCTCTCTACAACTACATCTTCTACCTCATCTCCACCACCTTCAAACTACTACCTATCACCGTGCGGCCAGCAGTCCTGTCGCGGCAGCTGCTGGGCTACAGCACTACCTCGAAGGCGTGGCTTTAATAATAAGTGCTAAAGCTGTGTAATACTCGAGACGAACTGGTCACTTGACCCTTTTTTCTCATCCCTAATGAGTTTTTTTATAATCGAGGGGTACGCGTTAGACAAGTCTCACCTGATGGATAGACTTGGCCGAACCCTTACCCTCAACCACCAATATTGTACGATTCTGGGAATACAGACGCATATGGGCGTAATCATTATATACCTAAGTATGTATGTATTGGTAGAAGACTTACTCTTACCTCTTCCTTCATGCCAGGGCACTTGGTGACGACGGAGGAGTGGCAGCGCTTATGCACCACACACGTGCACACTGAAACAAACACAACGCTATTAGACACTGTCCTGTGAAATGAGACGGTATCGATTCACACAGTCATGCTCTAATTCTTATTTTAAAATCCAGCAATCCTTTTCAATGAAAAAAAGGTGATGAATTCAAATGATGATATTATTTTGAATAAAACAAGGGCGTAGCTGACAGACGATTATTATTATATAAAGAGATTTTTAAGTCAATGTTTTACGTGCTGTCTACAATTGTACAATCGACGCGTTTATAAGGTTCGAATTCAACGTTTGACAGCTCTAATATTAGGATTTCATTACCATACCATTATATACAGTATATAGGATACCATTTCCTGTCCTTTTTAAACTTTAAAAGGTGGAAAGGTTAGACCAACTTAAATTAAATTGATTGTACCCTTCGTAGAATACGTACCTTGGCACTGGTAGCCTTGCTTCCCGAGGCCCCTGAAACAGAAGAGAGGATTAGTTTTATTGAACAACAATTTTATGCTGCAGATTTTTATTTTGTTACTGAATTTTGAAGTAACGTCTTCTTCAGCTGTTAGTTACTGTAGGTGTAGATGTAGTCTTAGGGATAGTTTGAACACTTTAATAGTCATCTTAAAAATTAAAGTAAATTAGTTTTCTTACAAAGGCTAAATAGTTGAAAACTGTAATATTTTATTTTTCAACAAATGAAGGCTCCATAAATGGTTCCCGGATGTATGAGATTTTGTGCATTAATGCATAGCCTTATTAAGTTTACCATATGAACCCCGCTACCCTTTGACCTGACTCACCATATTATGTACTTGCGGCAATGGTAGAAGAAGGTGGGTTGCCGCAGGAAGGTGGCCTTGAACTTGTGTCCATTGACTTGGTGTACTCTGCACCGCATGAACTTCGGTACCCTTTGAACTGACTCACCATATGAACTCGCGGCAATGCGAGCAGAAGGTGGGTTGCCGCAGGAAGGTGGCCTTGAACTTGTGTCCATTGACTTGGTGTACTCTGCACCGCATGAACTTCGGTACCCTTTGAACTGACTCACCATATGAACTCGCGGCAATGTGAGCAGAAGGTGGGTTGCCGCAGGAAGGTGGCCTTGAACTTGTGTCCATTGACTTGGTGTACTCTGCACCGCATGGACTTCGCTACCCTTTGAACTAGCTTACATTTGAATTGACTCACCATATGAACTCGCGGCAATGCGATCAGAAAGTGGGTTGCCGCAGGAAGGTGGTCTTGAACTGGTGTCCATTGACTTGGTGTACTCTGCACCACATGGACTTCGGTACCCTTTGAACTAGCTTACCTTTGAATTGACTCACCATATGAACTCGCGGCAATGCGAGCAGAAGGTGGGTTGCCGCAGAAAGGTGGCCATGAACTTGTGTCCGTTAACTTGGTGCACTCTGCGTCGCATGGCCCCGCGGCGCCGCGCGAACCCCGCCCCCTCCTTGAACTCCCTCCCTCGCGCCGCCCCCGCGCGCGCCGCCGCCCCGCCGCCGCCCCCACCCGACTCCTGACCAGCTGTATACAACATTAAGATGATAATGGGGTAAAGATGGCACGACGTGTTGAGTCAGTAGGCTTCTATGCACTATGCCGCTAGCGCCTGGAACGAGCCACCGGCTTTGTGCTGCGCGTCTTCATTTGCATGGGCATAGTTTAGGAGACAGTTTTTGATATTTTAAATTTTTATTTACAGTGTTTAGTCAGATTGAGTTTAATTGAAATAGATGGATAGATAGATAGATGAACTGAAATAAGTATATTTTTCTTATTAATAATAAATATTGATGCGATATTTATAAACAGACATTCTTTTTACGTTTTTTCTTTGATTTACTAATAAAGTGTTTGTGTACACAAAACAAGAGCATCTCCAGCGTAATAGCAACTAAACTTCATAAAACCTCGCACAGAAAATACGAACATTTTATTGATTTGTTATAATTGGTTGATTAAAAACATCTAGAAAAACTCAAGGAAAAAACAACAGTCTATGAAAACAACAATAACAAATATTATCCTGACCTTGAGAATTCCATTTCAGATCAACTTTGAGATGCAACTTTCCTTGAGGTTCCAGATCCACCTGCAAAATATCAACTTTGTTATTAAAGTTGCCTGAAAAAATACTATTGTAGTTTTAAGGCATTTTCACCCTATCATTCATTCATTTCTGCTTTTACATTGTATTTACATTTGCACACAAGTACCTACATCTTATTCTATTCTGCCATTATTAGTTAAATAAATTTGCACAGTGCATACAACATACAATATAACCTTTTCTATTTATAGGTGCAAATGATTCTGCAAAGATTCATGAAGATGTAATCTATTTATGACCTGTAAATATATTGCAACATCTCACAGTAATGCTCCTCTTGTACTCTGTTCTGTACCCTATAGTTAACAAAAAGGCCAGCCATCATCTGTATTTCTGTGTCTGCCTTTTTTATGTGCACCAATAAAAGATATTCTAATTCAGAATTTCGACTGCCTTATTGAGCAGAACTAACCTGTATTATTTATCTGACCTAATATTAAGAGAAAATAGCTTTGGTGTGCAGAATCAGTGGCATTCAAAAAGCCTTAAGGGTTACTAAACAAACATTTTAATTATAATAATAATAATAAGAAATTTCTTAAACCAAACACTGCATAAAATAGTCAACAAACAAAGCTATAAATAATACAAGTGGGAAATACCTCTGATTCACCTTACCTGTGACAAACCAATAATATTGTTGGTATGTAGGAGGTTGGTTAAATAGCTTATGAAATGAGGATATTTAAAATATCCCTGACTCACTTTCATCAAATAAGCGCATGTGCTAGTGCAAGTGCAAAAATCATTAATAAGAAGAACAAATGATAAATAAAAGAGTTTTATCGCAGCTCTGTATATAATCCGAAACTTCTGGCAGAAACATTGTTCTTCACCTACTTTGTAAATATAACATAACATCTAAAAATGTACACTGAAAAAAACAAACAATACAAACCTTTTTGATTCTTAAATTAAAATATAAATAACACTTTATTGCATACTGGACATACACAGAAAACATTATTATAACATGTGCGTAATGGTGGCCTTATCGCTATTAATGATCTCTTCCAGACAAAGTGATTAAAATTAGACTTATTATTTATAAAATAAAATTCCAAAATTTACCTCATTTACTAGTGGTTCATAATTAGGTTCACCACAGATCAACTGCTTTGGAAAACAGTCCATAATGCACGGAACCAACACTCTAACAACATACTAATAGTGACTACTAGTGAGCACATTCAGAGATACCACTTATCACACTAAACAAACAATCTTACTCTCAGATACGGTATCTAAGACAAATATGGTCTAAATCTAGGCATCTTATCCCAAAGATTGGTAACCGATGATGGTTAGATTGCCATCAGTTGGCTGTCAAACCTCGATGAAGCTAGTTTATATTTTTTTTAATAACAACAGTGGTTAGTGAAATGTTACAAAACATAAACAAATTGCTTTTGTTTTATTTTAGACGGTTTGAGATTTTAAAAAAGAACAGTGGTGGTGTGCACTCACCCAAAAGTCAGAGGCATCTTTGTCACGGTGCATCAGATCATCAAATGTTATAGTACAGTTAGCAACGAAGTCGTCAGGAGGGATTGCCGCGTCGTGGAACACAGTGATACCAAGGCTGCAAAGTGTATCACTTTAGTGTTATGAATTGACATGGGAATTATTAAATAGTGTTTATAGATAAGTTTGATTAACTTGTGGGAAGAAAATTGCGAGCAAAATAAGTATGTTCGATCTCAGTAAATATTATGTGAAATTCTAATTAGGATAAATAGGATGTCATGTTATACCTAGTGACATTATGGACCTCGTGAATGAAGGTCTCGTTCCAGACGGGGTCGAAGGTCTTGGGCTTGGTGCTGGAGCGGTCCAGGTGATGCTCGTCGGCGTCAATGGACACGTACGGGTCGATGGGCTGGTCATCTGCAAGGCACAGGCAATGTAACAACACCCTTCACGTAAACACTGCTGGACGCGACGCGCGCTTGTTTATGTTAGCACGGCCGGGCACGCCGCGGGCCGCGCGTGTATTTCGGGGCGCGCTGAGGCTCACCTGGCTTCCCGAAGGTCATGTTGTGCCGTTTTTGGAAGTCGGTGGGCCGGAGCCCCGTGGCCTCGCACACCTTCACGCGCACCGTGCCGCTGAACATGGTCACCGATCACCGAGACCGCGCACCCACACGATCACTTCCACACTATAAACCCACTTAAAATCATTGACGGAGCTTCATATTTGAAAGAAATTAAATAAAAGGCTTGACAGCGACGAATACGGCCATGGATGGATATTTTACTCTATGGTCAATAATGGATTCCCATTCGATTTCTGAAAAAAATATATTGAAATTGTTTTTGGTTTGCCGCAGGGAGGGGCACGGAGGCCGCGTTCCGATTTGCGCTGACATCACTTTAAGTACCCAAAACCGCGTACCGAATCACTGTCATTGGGATTACGGGAGCCATAGTGACGTCACGGATTGCGTCATGACCGCCGCCATCTTCCGCTAACGGCGCCCATGCTCCAGAGCGAAATTCACGTAAGCGTTATGTCAAATTCGACTGACATATTGTTTATTTATTTTTTAATTTAAATGTTTAATGTTTAAATGTAAAATTAACGTGTCTTATATTTATTTGGTTGAACAAAATTAAAAACACGTTATTCAATTATGAAATGGCGATAAATTACTGAAATATTTTAAATCAATCAGTTTTGTAGGTTAGGGTTGCCAGATGTTCGATAGTAAAAGAATCGAGTAGGTTATGTATATATTACGATAGTTTTGACTCAGGCACATACATACATAAGATAATATCATAGGCAATCTGATAAAATATAAATATCAAACATTCTTTTTTGTATTTTTTTAATTTCATGTGGCTATTTACATATGTCCATTTTTAAAAATTCGCATAGCTTTTCTTATTTTGGGTACTAGCCATGCGAAAAGTGCTGTTTTCACAACCTGTACGATACTTTTTTAATACGTATAATAATTTAGAATTTTGCCGGTTTTGGTACGGTAATCAACATCTGGCAAGACTGAGTTATAAGCAGTTTCAGCGCGCTCAAACGCCGTTCCGTTTTGATTTCGCTCATGAGCCGTATTATCGCGATTTCTGAATCGGTACGCGAGTAATCGCTGTCAGTACTTTGAGCCGTGAAATCTGATCAACATCAACGTCTTCCGAGGACAGGCCAGGTCTCGCTGCCGTATAGTAGAACTGGTCGGATGATGCTCTTGTACACAAGGCCCTTGAGCTTCACCGGTATCCTGGGGTCGCAGAGGACACCGGTTACTTCTCGCCATTTTGCCCAAGCAGCGCTTATTCGGGCTTGGACGTCGTGATCGATTTCACCAGACTCGTGCAGCACGGACCGAAGGTATTTGAATTTATTCGTTTTCACGACAAATTCATCTCCTACCTTTATGGGGTCGGAGCCCGTGCTGCCACATGCAACGTATTCGGTCTTCGCAACATTTAGTTTCAGACCGCCGTTCTCTAGCGCACCCTTCCATTGATTCACCTTATGCTCCAGTTTCTGTTTGTCCTCATCGGTCAGTGCAATGTCATCAGCGTACATCATAAGCCACGGAGATGGTTCGTGAACTCGTGCCGAAACTACGTCTAGCACTACGCTGAACAGAAACGGACTCAGGGCCGAGCCTTGGTGAACTCCAACTGCGATCGGGAATGGGTGAGTATCGCCAACGGCGGTCCTCACTATTGATTCCGAGTTGTGGTACATGTCTCGTATAATGTCAATATAGGTCTGCGGCACATTCTTCTCCTTCAAAGCCCACCAGATAACTCGGCGCGGTACGCAGTCGAAAGCTTTCTGTAGATCAAGAAAAGCCATATGCCATAAAAGACAAAGACGTGATACTAAAAAATTATGTAATAATAAGAATTGTTTTTTATAAATTCAAACCTTTGTCTTTTGAATTAAAATTCAAGATATTTTGTTTTTTCGTGATAAAAAAGATATTAATTCAAAAGACAAAGACTTTAACAAAATTTTGTTTCTTGTTTATGAGTAAACTCTAAAGATTTGTATTAGCTATTTTTAGACGTATGCAACTTAAAGTTCCTGAATAATATATTAAAATAAAATGGAAATGAAGAAAAAATAATAAGACAATAAAAAAGAATAATAACGATAGTTATTTATAAAATATTAATTACGAAGACAAAGATGTTAACCGTATTTTTGTGTCTAATTTGAGAGCAATTCTAAAGAGATTTGCTAATGTTTTTTTGTTACATGCAACTTAAAGTTCATAAACATGCTTTAAATAATAAGAAAATAAAGAAAAAGAATCATAAAAAATGTTGTTTTTATTTGAAAATCATCCAAAAAGAAAACTCAAATACGGTCACAACTACAAAATTAATTTAAGTTTGCCGTGACAAGGGCACAAATGTAGCCCTTACTTGAAAAAAAAAATATAAAAACAAATGAAACCATTTTAAATGTTGTGAAAGGCATCTCTTTATTCATAAATTTTCAGAGCTTATATGATCCAAAGAAGAACTATTTCTAAGCAATTCAAGCGAAGCAAGACCATATTGAATGCGAAAAAAATCTTAAAATGGCTCTCCTGTAAAATTACAAAATGTGCAGTTGTGACCTTGTCTTACCGAAGGTGCGAATATGTCAAAGTCGAATTTGACATTACGCTTACGTGAATTTCGCTCTGGAGCATGGGCGCCGTTAGCGGAAGATGGCGGCGGTCATGACGCAATCCGTGACGTCACAATGGCTGCCGTAATCCCAATGACAGTGATTCGGTACGCGGTTTTGGGTACTCATAGTGATGTCAGCGCAAATCGGAACGCGGCCTTAGCTCACTACGACCTGTGACTACGACCTATTTTAGTAATATCTTATTATAAGACAATATAACCAGATATCTTAGCCAAGGAATAATTTGAAAATTATTTAATACAAATTCTTAGCAATAAAGCGACTTCTTAAAACGTGATATTATTATATTTGAAAATTATAAGTTATTCAAATCAGAATATATGACAACACTAGTGCCCGGAGGTGCCATTTATGTTTATGTTTTTTTTAGTAATCAGAGGGCGTATTCCGATTCAGACTTTCAGCACTGTCAGCGATCAGAAAAGCAAAAAAACGTATGAGTTTTGACAGCTGACAGTAATTCGGAACGCGATTACGGGTGCTTTAATCGATTTCAGCGCGTTTCGGAACGCAGGGGGAGTAGGTATCGGAGGAACAAGAGATAGCTCCATACGAAAAAACACAGTTTTCTATAATGTTTTAGTCAAAAGCGATTTTGGAAAGCGCATATTTTTTTTTAGTTTACAAACAGCTGATTGACAGAATCCGTGAAGAAAATCGATTAATTGAAATTTTTATACTTGATTTATTTAATTTCGAAATCAATAAACAATGGGTTTTCTAACAATACTGAAGAAGCTGCGTCAAAAGGAGAAGGAGATGCGAATACTTATGCTGTATCCTTTTGAAAACATAACCTAAAATCCTTTGTGTTCTTTGAGTTTGAATGATTTCCTTAGCGTTAGCTCAGTGGGCTTGACAATGCCGGGAAGACGACGATCCTGAAGCGTTTCAACGGTGAGCCGATCGACACGATCTCGCCGACGCTCGGGTTCAACATCAAGACGCTGGAACATCGTGGATTCAAACTCAACATCTGGGACGTTGGGGGGCAGAAATCTTTGAGGTGGGTCTAGATTTACGTTCATTGATCCGTTAATCAAAAGCTTAGGATGCAAATTACTATGTGGTCAATTTCTATTTAACAGCACAAGACCAAGTTGCTACTTTTACTATAAACTATAGTATCCAGTTTTTTTCTTGTATCCTGGCTTCGCCTATTCTGTATAACCAGTTCTGTATAACCGTTTTCGTGTTTGAGACAAGAGGTAGAGCTGCCAGAAAATATATGACAGGCACAAGTCTGTTTATTTCTAAAAATTCAAGATCACTAGGTATTCTTTCCAGATCTTATTGGAAGAACTACTTTGAGAGCACAGACGGCGTCGCGTGGGTTGTCGACAGCGCCGACCCGCGGCGGCTGGCAGACTGTGCGCGCGAACTGCACACGTTACTGAGAGAGGAGCGGCTAGCCGGGGCTACGCTACTTGTGCTAGCTAACAAGGCAGACCTGCCTGGAGCACTCACACCCAATGACATTAGAGAGGTATTATATCTGCTTTGCACAATGTCAGCAGAAGGCAATATTGTAGGTCATCAGGCAAATGTAGTTTTTTTAAATGGCAATGAGCAAAACAATTCAGGTTCCAATAAACCTAGTTTTTGAGATAGCAGAATAGAGTCAGATAAATGCTCCAAATCTACCATAAGAAAACAAAGATTCTCTAGCATTCTGGCCTGTGTGCCCTTTTGCCATTTTCACATATAAGCATTTATTAGTGGCCTGCATATCAGATGAACTTGTAACATTATGGAATAGACTGTTGCTGCATGCTCTCTGCTCATTTGTCTTGATATGAGTGTTATTACATTTCCAATTATTAATTCCAGGCCCTAGATCTGGACAACATCAAAACGCACCACTGGCGCATTGTGCGGTGTTCAGCAGTCACAGGGGAGAACCTGCTTGACGGCATGGATTGGATGTTGGATGATATTGCCTCCAGGATATTCACCCTCGACTGATTGTGTATGGTATTACCAGATATCAGACCAAGTTGTGATTGAAGGCAAGGTGCTAGGAATGTTTGTATTACTTTTAACTGTATTAATCTACCAGTAATAAAATATGTGGATGATTATTAAATGTATAAGGATCTCAATAACTTTGAATAGTCTAAATTCTCAGATAATATAACCCAATTTTCAATTAAATTTTTGTTGAATTCCTTACAAATTGATACAGAATCTTTTCTTTAATATTCTACTAGTGGTCCGCACGCGGCTACATTCGCGTTATGTAAGATTTTCCTGTAAAGAATCCTATCTACATATCAAAGGATAACCCAGTTTACAAACCAGGCTTGGCGCAAACGAAATGTATATATCCCACAATTTAACTATAAATGAGTATTAAAATGCTGCATAGTTGGCATCATCTAAATCGATGGCTAAATGAAGGAATTTCTATTCATTTAATGGCAGGGATAACATTTAAGTAACCCAAAATCCATTGAGAACTTGAGTGAAGGTGGAACAAACATCCAAATTTACTTTAATATTTAAAATATTACTTGGTATGACTTTTGCTAGTCTACTAATTTATACTTGGAATTCAAACCTTACAGCGTTACCATTCCATGACATAAAGCTTTGAAAACCTAAAAACTGTGATGTTTTCACAATCATAAATTATTAATTGTAATAATTAAATTATACTCTTTTTAATAATTTCATTAGTTTAATTTTATTCACCTTTAGTCAATCCATGATGCAAAAAACACAAGTACGATATATTTTTACAGTTAAATCTTTATAGGCTAAGCTTATTAATAAAAGTTTGTATCTAGTCTAGTGGACTCTAGGAATGTTGTGGGTTCTCATCACTATTTGTGATCTGTGTGTCTGTTTGTGTGTTCTCTTGGGTTTCTGTGGGCTTTGGTGATACTTCTGTGATTTTGGTTTCTTCAATATTAATAATTGCGTTTTCTGTTACTTCTCCATTTGTTTCCATGTTGGTAACTGCTGGTTCTAAAAGAAATAAAATAATTGTGAATTTTTGATACCATAAACTAGGACTTATTTTTAATATTCATGTCTAGTGAAGTGAGTAGCACGACAAAAACTAAGTACTTACTACAGACCTGCAATGATAATAAATTTTTACTTATTAACTTTTGTTACAAAAACCCCTACTTGACACAAAAAAGTAAAAATTAAATAACCAGTAAATAAAGCCCATACATACAGTAAGTGACAATGATTGCCTGAAAATCGAAAGTCTTGCCATAACTCTACAAAGAGCCCTAATTTTTTTACTTTTTTGTGTTGCACTACTACTACCCCTCTATCACAATGGAAAAATCAACAATAAAAAATATCCACTAATTTGATTACCTTTATCTCCTGTGCCGGCCACTTGTTCATTATCACCAGCGGGAGCTTCGTGTCTGTCTTCGCCGTCCGACTCTTCCTTCTCATCCACATCCATTGCAAACTTATCTCTCTTTCTCCCTTTATCGTCATTGGCGTCCGTTTCATTCTTGTTGGAGGTGTCGGAGTCGTGCCTTCTCTTTCCCTCGTCGATGTCTTTGTCGGGTGCGTCGGGCTCGTTCTCCTTGGCGGCGGGCGCGGGCCGGCGCAGGCAGCGCTGCTCTATCCGAACCAACTCTTCTTGCAGCTCCTGGCGTTTCTTGGACATGCATTCTGTAAGGTGACGTTGTTCAGTGAGTATAATATGCTAAATTTGAATCAACATTATCCTTAAGGCTCCTCTTCACAAATGGCCATGATGGGCGAATAAAGACAATCAAGTTAGTGTAGAGGGCATAAATGTCTGTGATCGGCCATCATGGCGTATGATCGTGTGTAATCGCCACAGTGTCGGTACATCAAAGGATAAATGGCACCACGATTGGGTGGGCGTCCACACAATCGCCGATTGCTCAGTACGTTACGTAAATTTTTTTGTCTGTGGCGTGGAGAAATTTTTGTTTACATACATATCTGCTGCAAAAATAATGGTTGGGTGGAAGAATGAAGAAACTTTTAAGTTCATTGAACTTTATCAAAAATCACCACGATATCCATCTTCAATAGGCAGTTATACATGACAATAGACAGTCAGTAAATGAATGTCCACCATTGTGTGGAGAGTAGCCCGGTCATGGTGGCGATGATGGCCGATCATGGCCATTTGTGAAGAGGAGCCTTTAGAAGTCTATCTGGCCTTTACGAAGGGACAAAGAAAAGAATGATGTTTTGTTATAATAACCCAAAGCAAAGCCATAGCTGTTAGTTTATAGACCAGAACAAGCAGTATAGCATAATATTTTTAACTGTAGGAGAAGAATTGAAAAAACGAGAGCAGCTTCCTAGTTTTTTGTAAAAAACTGCAGTTCAAACATTATAACTAAAAATAGTTAGAATCACAAAGTACCTAACTGTATTTAAATTATTTTTAATATTTTTTATCTCCATCAATACTACTCACTGCGATACAACCGACCATATTTTGCTGTAAATATTAAATAATAATTTCATTGGCAGTAATAATGGCAAAGAGGGATTTTTTGACAGCGCTTTAAAAAATAAAAATAATAGTTATATAATTCGTCCATCTATGTACATTTGCTTTTATTGCATTTATTGTAAAAAATTAAAGAAATAAATATTTTTATTATTATTTTTTATTATTATAATTAAGACGATAGATGGCGCTGGTGTACTTCGTGGATTCTTTTTTTAACCCTTTTATGGTCCTGGGTGACTCGCCGGATTTCGTGGGATCTACGAATCGTTAACGCCATCTACCGAACTTAAATGAACAATTTTTTTTTAATTGGCTGTCGAGCACAAAGTGTCTAATAGAGACAATAAGAAAAGTGTTGATGGACACATTCTTAGCTAACATCTACTTAGCAGTTTAAGTTAAAATTTAATTACTCATTAGTCTTTAGGCTAGATTGTAATATTTATTTTGAATGTCTTAAAGGCAAACCAAATATAATAAATAAAAAAAATTGGCTGTCGGAAAATCGCCCATTATAACATGCACAATAAAATAAACAAACTTAGGGGAAGGCAGCGCAACAACTACATGAACACTCAGCGGAGATAGGATATTCCCTAATGCCTGCTGTTAGAGCATTTTTTATGGAACTATTGAGAGAGAAAATAAACTACAAAGGTCAGCGCTCATAATGCATTATGTGAGTGACAATCATAAAGTAAAAAAGAAACCACTTACTTTCATGGAACTTCCTACTGGAGATAAGTTTCTCATTGGCCTTATCGGTCATTTTCCTTGGCAACCAGTATAAATGAGGCTTGACCTTGGTCAGAATGAAGTTGCCGAGGTTCTTCTGTGACGCCTCCCACTTCTCGAACTCCTGTACTCTCGCCATCTTGGCCTCCAATGCTTTGATGGTAGCTTTCTTCTGGTCCCGCTCGAAGAATAATGTCTTCCGCTCCTTCTGTGCTTGTTCCTTCTCTAATCTGGCCTGTTCTTCAATCTTTCGTTCAACTTGGGCTTTTTTATCTTCCTGAAAAATCGAATACAATATTTAGATTATTTCTCGCACACAGATTGCTTAGAAGAAATTGCTATGAAGTAATAAGGCCGCCTAACTATACATATAGTGGAAGTACATACAATACAGTGGAAGTAAGAACTGGAAGATCTGTTCTTACTTCCACTGTATTGTTATTTAACTGAATTAAATCACTAAAAGTCAAGTTTTTCTACTGTTCAGGCTTTATGTCAGTAAAGTGGAAAATAATGAATTAATTGAAAGATGAATGTCAAAAGAAAACGAAAGGTATGTTATGTGTGTATGTGAAATTCAAATGCTTCTCCAACTGGATATTCCACTCCACCCCTAGATTCTGTAATGATGATGAAGATTGTTAAGTCAGGAAGAGCCTTACCAGGAAGACTAGATGATAATTCTTGCAAGCGAATCAAAGGCAAGTCAAAACTTTTATTGTTTCAGTCCAGAATAGGGCCATTTGGACGACGGATTGTGTAGCATCTATTAGAAATTGATTATAACACCCACCTTAGTCTGCAACACAATCTCCTCCTGCTTGAACTTTTGCAGAGTGCCGAGCAGCGAGCCGAAGATTCTGCGGTTGCGCGTGCGCGCCTGCTCGTCGCCCCCCTGCGCGCGCAGCACGGCAGCGCGGGTCGGCAACTCGCGGCACACGGCCGACGGCATGCGCAGGCGCTTGCCGCCCGGGGCTTCGTCCTCGCCGTCGCTATCGTGGACGCGCGCGGACAACCTGGGATACAAACCAGTAGTGAAATGGAGCTGATCAGAAACTGGGATAAGAACAAGAAATCCTTTGCTTCACATTGTCTGATCAACTTTAATTCTACACTACACTTTTACACGCTCAAGTCATTTCCAATTATTTGAGTTAGCATGGAGCAGTCAACTGAATAATTTATAAAATGACATCAGATAAAAAGCAATGCTTTGACTTGCATCTCAATCTGTTAACAATACACTAGAGATTCATTTTGGTACAAAAAAGCAATTGTGATTCAGGAAATCAGTTCAAGCCAAGTTGGATCAAGGTGATCATAACAAATATCTATTCATTTTGGCCATCTATCTACAAAATTTTTATAAAATTGTAAGAATATGGTGCATGCTTGTTGTCAGCTACAGTAACATAGTTATTATTAATCAAACAGTCCTATTTGTTGGTATACCTAGGCATAAAAAAATATCCTAACTAATTAATTTAAGTTATCCTTCCTATCTACCAAATTAAAGGCAGGTCCGAACCAAAAGCAATCTTGACAATGCCTACAAAATTATCAAATGCATATAATTAACACAAGAATGTTACACTGTATATTGGTATGACATTTATACAGGAGCGATTAATATAAAGCACTAATATAACTAATTTTATTCAAATTCTAGTCCAACAGGGCCTTTTATACTTAGTGTTCTATTCTAACAATATGGTATTTATGATTGACTGTAGGATATAAGCTACATGTTCGATAACTCGGACCATGGAATGTAAAATCTGTAAGGTTAGACAAACTATGATATTTGATACATCATTGCAAGATAATTATGTAGAAATATAGGACACTTACCTGCTAAATACTGTCTTAGTTTCATGTTTCCTTTTGGCGTAAAGGTCTTCACCTTTGCCCGTGTCTGGGAAAGAGTTACGACTGCCGAGACGGGCCCCGCCTCTCGAATAGTCTCCGGAAGCATTAAATCTACAAAAAAAAACTTGTTAGCAGAAAAGTATACATTATAGCGGAAAATTCACAAGGTAAGAACAATAACCTATCGTTCGGGAACCGTCCTGATGTTTGTACTATCTTCTTGATGTTCTCATCAATTTTAAACAGACTACTCTTTTCATTTTCTAATTGAGCACGTAAAGCACTAAATGATAAGGCTACTTCTGTTCCCATAATATCAAAATTAATGAAAATTCCGATAAAATTTTCATTCGCACTGCGTCTGACTGTGGTTGGACTTCTTTTTTTTACATAAATTGTTAACCCACAGATTAAACATCTGCGTTCTGTTTTGCTGTTAAATAAAATAGGATTATAATTTCCCAGACTACGAAGAGTAGGAGGCTCATGCATGTTTTAAAAATGTTGAATTAAACAATACAAAAACATTGAAAGTTTAATTGATTTTGTAATAGATTGATAATATAAAATCAAAAACATTAAAATTATTAACACGATATTTTGTAAAGTCTGAAGCAGAAACAAAACGTAATTTTGTTTATAAGATGGACACTAGGTGGCAATTAAACAAGTTTCGCTATTCGATACTAGATGGCAGTAAAACAATTTTTATAAATCGAATAACGAAACGAAATCGAAAAAAGTAAACGAAACTTCTCGTGTCGATGGAGGCCAGCCCGACCAGTCCAACCCAAAAATTGGCCAGAACTACTGTTTACATTATAATTATTATTTATCAAATTCAATCATAGAAAGTTGTTTTAAAATTTCCTTATGCATAGCTTTAGTATTAGTATTAGATAAGCAAACTATTTTTATTTGTACAACTTTGTTATTACCTTTTGTTAATTTCTACCTATTAGATGTGCAGGTGATTTGGATATTTTATCTGTAAACCGCATGTTATTTTTGTGATTATATAAATAAATAATAAATGGGTCCTAGAATTCTCGGTTTTCCAACCGGTGGTGGTGTGGTGGTGGTGATTGTTGGGTTGTTGAGCGCATATCGAAGCGTCCAAACTTCTAAAACCGGGCTAACTGTATCTATTTGATCGAGTATTGATGTCTGGTCCGGAAACTCAGCATGAAACTTGTTTGTAATTTTAACAAAAGTTCGCGATGCCTGATCCCCAAACTTGAGTTGAATGGAAATTACTCTTTGCACTTGCTCACCTTATTTTTGTTGTATGGAAATTAATTTCTGCACGATTGATTTAAATAAATAATTAGGAATTTATACTGTGGTCCAATACAGGGTTTGTGATGCCCGTCATCGACCTTACAATGAGGGCTTATACTGCTCTATTTTGAAACAATGAAAAAACTATAACTGTAATGATAGATGATAGAACTGCACACACAAGCTATTTTCCGCGTTTTTTCTCGCGGTGGGTGTGGGTGGGCGGGACAGCTCATTTCACGCTCGCTGCGCCGGCGCAACGCGGTCTTCGCTCGCTCGCTTATTCGTTCCGCCACCGTTCCTCTCTGTCAACAAACCGCTCTTGGACTGGCAGGTCAGCGCGTCAGCCAGCGTCATTGGCGATCATCATCAGATCGTAAATAGCTCTACTGTAGGGCGGGAAATATCTAAGGCGATCATTGGTTTCGATCCCAGACTAGTAGATCGTTATTAATTAATTAATGATAATAATTATAATTTTATCTGTCTGAGACTGAGTGCGGCGGCGGGCGGCGGACGTCACTTCCGTTTTGTCTCAGAGAGATGCGTATTACGGCAAGACTCTATAATACAGGTATAGTACTCCCCGGCAACGTCCTAAACCGAGGAGTTTGAGCGCTATGTCCTGTTCACCCCGCACTTGTATTTTCAGGAAATTGTATTTGTTTTATGCTTGGTAGATGACAAGGGGAGCTTTGGGAGTCAAACGTGTGTCTGTAGAGGTAAGTAAATACTTATACCAATAAAAGTGATGCCATGGTTATGATTCTTAATTTAATCATCATCCTCATGTCCAGCCGTAATGTATGTATGACAAGCAAAATTATTAAAATTTTGAACAGATTGTTCGTAAAGTTTACCAACCGTAAGTAGTTATAGTAGATATTCTTATCCCGGTATTCTGTAGTGGATAGATATGACCCTGACTAAAATGGTGTTCTAATTGTTCGAATCTACCAAACGACTCTACATTCCTAACCCTGAAAACGTAACTTCATGTTTCAGTCCTTTAAATTCCTCCTATCTCGTACAACTTCCCCGATCTCATCTGATCGTCTCCAGCGGAAACTACAAAGAAGCGAGCACCTCTCGTACGATGGCAGTTGGCAGCAGAGCGTACATCCTTTGCCTCGAGTGTCGTCTGAAAAAAGCAATTAGCTGAAATGTCGGCGGCACAAAGCTGTAATTATTTTATCGTCGGTGGCTGCGCGCGCGGCGTTGGTGTTGCCAGGAAGCTAAAGCTAAAGCCGTATTAAAAAAATAATTATTTAGGAGTGGTTTTAGATTTTCTTATGTGAGTAACATGTTTTTCCCGAGTGAAGTAGCCTGAGCTCTTTCCTTTTCTAAACTTATTTATTTCTATTGTTGTATTCTGAGACAAGGAAAAGGGAAAATTAACGCGCTTTCTCATGGAATTATCAATATTTTCAAAAACTACAAATAATACAAAAATTCAAGAAATGCACACAATTTATTCCACTAGGAAAACTGTACTTACTTGACTCTTTTTTTTGTAATGACAATAACAGGAAAAATCGTGTTTGTCCCCTATGATTTCCACTATTATTATTATGTATGTGACTTACTTACGCATATAAACTTTAGATTTTTTTAAATATTTAATTTCTCGGGCAATACTTTCAACGTCGCGTCGATGCAGGATCGATGTCGTGTCGCGTCGTGTCGTCTCTCAAAATCGGAGGACTGAGGACGCATAGGAAGCTAAATCCGTTCGCTCTCGGCCAAGCGTTCACGCGTGCCATGAAAAATGGTCGCCGTACCCGGACCGTCGTTTACACAAGCAGTTAGGTTATTTCCAGTGACAATTGTGTAATTAAGTGCCCATTCGATGTTTTATTTTCGTAATTAATCTTGGAGACTAAAAACAAATGAGGAAATATTGTTTAACATGTAAAATAAGTGAAGCGCGAATTGCAACCTTTGAAAGCATGCGTTATTTTTTAAATATATTTAGTATAGTATTAGAGTTATGTTTTTATAGGTACTCTTTTGAATGAGGCTCCGTGACCTAACAGAACTTAATTTCCGCTGCCTAGGTTGCCATAATCTGGACTGAAAAAAATCTTGTTTGACTTGTTAAGAAGAAACTTTATAAAATACAAACTTAATTGAGTAACTAATAAAATAAAATTAATAATAATAATAAATAAAAACCTTACACATAAATGAATAAATTGCACACAAGAAAAATATAATAGCTAGTTACTTAAATAATTTTCCAGTAGACCTAAGGTGAAGAGACAAAATACTTAGTTATTATTTTGAGAGAATTTGCAGGGGAAGATAGTGTGAAATTATGATCACAACTAACGGCACAACAAAGCTAACTGTAAAATTAAGTAAAGTAAGTAAGTAAAAACTAACTAACATAAATGCACAATTCAATAAACAATTTTGACAGCGAATGTACGTACAGCTAGTATTTTGTTTGTATTCCAGCATTTTTGTGCGACGCCGCTCCGTCATGTCGCGTCACGCCATCTTGCCGTAATTGATGCGCCCGCGCAGCCCTACAATACATAACAAAGAGTAAAAGCGTCTATTACTTTGTACTGAGCAATTTATTTGGAATTAAAATACTTACTCACTATTCTGTCGTACGCGTTTCAAACGAAGAAGCCGTGAAGCTTGTAAATTAAAAAGTCAATAAAAAGTATAGCTGTTGTCTTATTTGCAATGTGCTTTTGTCTTCTGATTAATGAAATAAACTACAAGAAATACATAGAACGAACACAAATACTGAAAAGAAATAGAGTGTACAGATAGGCGGCCTTATTGCTAAGGTAGCAATTTTTTCAGGCCAACAGTTTTATTTTCGAAAATCTGTCTATTCGAAACCAAACCTAGGTAGGTTATTTTTGTGTGTGAATTTATAGATCACAATTTATATATAGGTAACTACTTATAGTAGAACAAAACTGTGATCGTAAAAAGGTGTAATATTGTCAGATGTTTTAACAGTCAAATCTACTCGAATCTTCAAGACTTTTCTGCCTGTATCTTCAAGTGTAAAAAGAGCATAGTTACCAATAAAGCTCGAATCCCACTCATCTATTTGTCGCCACGGTGCGAAAGCGGAACTGCGCGCGCGCACCCCGCTAATAAAACGCTTATGGTGATTGATAGCGGAGTGCCAACTACCCGCACCTAACCAAACTGAGGCAAACTGTCCGCCACGCTTGCGAGGCACTCGATTTAGACGACGTATATAAGTATGCGACGTCTTAGTTAAAATATTATACCTATGTAGTATCAGTAGAGTATACTGGACGAATTCAAACTTCTCAACCCTAAAATGTGAATATCTTCTGTTCTACGTTTTTCTTTCCCTAAATCTGAGATCGGTTTTTTTTCCAGGGTTGACTGATATTTTTAAAAACAATCTTTATTATTCAGTTCTGGTATCCTTTACTGATGTATGATACATACTCTTGCTTGCTACCTATAACTCTATGTCTTGTTTGCAATATTTTCTCTAGGTAAATATATGCCCACTCCTCTTTTCTTACAGATACCAAAGAAATCTTCGCACAATTTTACCTACAGGTCACTTAATTAGGGCTTAATTAGTCCTAAATTAGGGCTTATTTCTTATTATCTTATCTAGTTAAAGACCCTGCCAACTCTGCATGAATTGTAAACGTGCAGAACTAACGGGCAATCTGCGCGCGTCGCCGGAACTAACCGGTATTTTTCAATCGGCCTGCGCCCGCGCACCTCATCCGCGACGAATCATTTCGACTTCGCGGAACAAAATCTTCCAGCCAGTTCCAGCACATAAAACATCGCGTTTCAAAGCACTGGATAATAATATAATTTATAATGTTTACGCTAAAGATGTGTTTGATGATGTTAATGATGCGATTTGAGAAAAACCGTGGAAATTCTTTTTCACTTGCCAAGAGTTTATTTTTATAGTGTTTGACGTTATCTATAAAGTATTACTTACTTACTTACCTTTAATTTTAAAAATTATAGTACTATGATGGTTATTAAATGGTTTATTGTATTATTATCATAGAGATATTTTACCATTAGAAGAACAATCACATATTTTTTTTACTTGTGTGTGCTATCACTCGTTTTGAAAATTTTGACTAACGGTAAAAATTATAAGAAATTGAGTGAGTATGTAGTACTCTGTGATATGAAAGACTGTAATTGAGGAAACGCATTTCCGTTTATTAAACAACTCTTAGATACTCATTGGTTTATACCCATACACTAATACTGTTAGTAATTTATAAGTGCGTCCATGTAACTAACGATGTCTGTAGATACCTTAAATCTATTCTAGTAATGTAGACTTGTTAAATAAATCATAGCTAACTTATTTATTCATAACATTAGCAGGGTCCATCCTAATCACCAGTACCGCGGAGGAACGCTACATGAGACCTCAACTAGGTGTGTCGAAGACTACGAGGTACTGGCAGCGACGGCGGCGGCGTGACGCCGGTAGAAGCCGCATGAGACCGCGTGAGACCATGTGAGACCGCGCAATGAGCCGTCGCTGCGCTCGCGCAGGTGCTAGGGTTAAGTTCTCTACCACAGCTCATTGTCTCCTCATACCGTCCGACAGTTTGGACTCAGTGCCAAATTGGCTTCTTTTATATCTCTTTCCATCTGTTCATGTATGTTTAGATGCGAGTTTAGTTTACTGCATATAAATAGGTCTATCTATTTCAAAGGCCAAAGTGTAGAATGAGATACAGGTTAGAAATGCAATCATGATTTGACGGTTGGTAGGAAACTAGCACTCATTTAAATATAGAATATATACTCGTTCTTATACATTGTTCAAAAATAATTTTGATAATTTAATTATGATCTCATTTCATAGTTCTTACATGAAAATAAGACATACTCCTGATATTTTCGTTTCTTCTTTTGCTTAAAAATATGTTTATCGTCACCATTTTAGATAAAAATACATCCACTGCTCCTCCTCCGGATATCGACATTCACCGGTCCTGCGCTGCCCGCATCCAGCACCACTCCGCGGTTTGGTGAATTTTAATAGTTACAATGGTTACAATATTGAAATTCACAATTTATATGTTTATTTCTTCTCTTATGCTCTGAAAGTAGTTTAGACTAGTTTAGACTAGACTAGTTTAGAGTAGTTTAGACTAGACTACTTTAGACTCCAAAGAAAGGATGTAAGTCCGACTTACATCCCAAGGGATGTCAGTAACTTTGAAATTCGAACCTTTCATTTTACTATTTGCATAGAAATTTGCACACTGTAAATGGCAAAGGAATAGACGTATACAGTCTAACTATATAGTACTACAATTATTTTTATTTAAATTAAATGTTTTGCTTGAATATACTTAACTTTGCAAGAAGAATACGAAATTAATGTATTTACGAAATATCAATAAAATAATAATCGTAAAATAAACTATTTATTTTTTCGCCAAAAATGTTTGGCAGGCTGGCAAGAAACGAAAACGCGCCTCTAAAAAAGGCGGGAGAAAACTTTTGGTGAAAAAATGTATGACTGACTTATAACAATGTTACCAATAAAGAAATTGTATACTATTTACCATTTTCTATTTATACTCGTAAGTATGAATTACTATACACATTCAAGCTGCATGTGACAATATGTCAAACATGAATGGATATTTCCGCGTAGCTGCGCCCGCGCCGGCGCAAGGCGGGCGGCGCGGCGGCGGCGAGATGAAAGCTGGCTCCAGTAATGCCAGACTAGGAAATACAATGGCTTCTTAAAAAAAATACATAGCTGTTCAGTCAGACAATCCTAAAAATAATCAAGATTTGGGTTTTTTTTATTTGCCTCTGGTGCTGGGCAAAGGTTTTTTTTAGTTATAAAAATAAGATATTTAAGCTCGAGCTCCGGGGACTGAGGTGATTAGGGTGGGCTCGTATGAGCCTTGGCACTTGGCTTACCGAAATCGAGGGGCCATCAGATTTCCAATATTCCAGTTTTTAAGTCATTCCTACTCTGGCAACACCGATGTTTCCCCGAAGCGCCGGTTGGTTGCGCTCCACTGCCAGCCGCTGCCCTCCGCTGCCGGCCACTGCCAAGCCGAAGCTTTGTCCTATTTCAGAACTTAAGAACCTCGTCTTTTTGCCATAGAGTTAACGACGAGACGCCCCGTTTATCAAGGAGATGAGATACGACTTCAAACGGGTTGGTAGTGGTTGGCGCAGCTGTAGGCCGATGTAATAGTAAACTTGTAAGTATGTATTTCTGTTTTTAAGATTCCGAAGAGTGTAATGATGAGGTGGTGGTTCTGTGCAAGGAGATTTTAATTAGATTTGTGGCAAAATTTTGAAAATATATAATAATGAAAAGGTTATATCGGATTTCCACTAATAAGAGGACAGGTTAACAACATGAAGTTTGTTTCTTTTGCTTCCCGATTGAGAACTCATAAGTTAATGCATGTTTTTGTTAACTTGTAATAATATAGGTACCTGCTTTGTAAAGCATTTTTATGTGTCGTGAACCAAATTTGCAGGTGGGTAGGTAAAGTTCGTGTGCCAATCATTAAGTAGCACTAACTGTCCGTCTGCGGCTGCGCTCGCGTTGTGTAAGTTCGTGTGCCAATCATTAAGTAGCACTAACTGTCCGCCTGCGGCTGCGCTCGCGTTGTGTAAGTTCGTGTGCCAATCATTAAGTAGCACTAACTGTCCGCCTGCGGCTGCGCTCGCGTTGTGTAAGTTCGTATGCCAATCATTAAGTAGCACTAACTGTCCGCCTGCGGCTGCGCTCGCGTTGTGTAAGTTCGTGTGCCAATCATTAAGTAGCACTAACTTTCCGCCTGCGGCTGCGCTCGCGTTGTGTAAGTTCGTGTGCCAATCATTAAGTAGCACTAACTTTCCGCCTGCGGCTGCGCTCGCGTTGTGTAAGTTCGTGTGCCAATCATTAAGTAGCACTAACTGTCCGCCTGCGCCTGCGCTCGCGTTGTGTAAGTTTTTCCCGTAGGAATAAGATTTTTTTCAAGTAAAAAGTATCCTATGTTTTAATCCAGAGTACAAACTATTCCAAATCCGTTCCGGTTAGGCGTGAAAGCTTAACAAACATCCAAATATTCTTTTACATTTATAATATTGTGATTGTGTGATGTGATGTATAATAAAAAGAATATACCAAATTCAAATAACGTAACTACTTTTAACTTAAATAGAACCGGAAAAGTTTACAAAAGTGTCCAATATTTTTTTTCGTAGCAATTCCGTAGCTCTTCACTCGAGCGTAGCGGGCTCGTAGGCATTCGTAGCAGTGACTCTTGCAGTATCACAAAACTTGTATGGGATTATTGTTACTGGATAGTTCCGTAGCTTAGCACAAAGCGTTTGCATCCCATTCTAGAGGTTCCGGGTTCGAGTACCGGTGGAGACACTGTTGAAACAAAATCACTTATAAGACTGTTTTAGTTCGGTTAGGACTTAGGACATTGCGTGCTAAATCATTTGATTTTCCGGAAAATATAGGTTCTTCTAAAGGCCTTCGAGCGGCTTAATAGCGGCTTCGATCGGACGCTCGATTGCATTGATTGTGTCTGTCTATTATTATGTTATGTACCTGTCTTTTTTTTTGTTTAATTGTTGTTTACTGTGTGCTGTAAATAAATGTATTCTTATTCTTATTCTAATAACTTAGAACCTATTTAACTCAAGATTTGTAAGGTTAGACGTCGACTTTACAAACAACACAATATGATGATCGTGAACTGAATTTTCTCGGTAGAAAACGGTTATCTTTCAGAACTATTCTGGTCTCCTTGGCCTATATTTCAATGGCTTGTTTATCCCATCCATAAATCTAAATATATAAATATATTTTGTTTACGTTTTATGTCTAAATGCTCCATTTCTCCTCATTTCAAACTTCTAAGCGAGTTTCACATTATTATAGCGACACGGAACATTAGCAAATTTTCAAGTCGTATAACGAAGAATACTAAACTTTATGGGGTTCTAGGAATCGTAATAGTGCAATAATCGCTATGAATCAGTGACTAAGATCATTAGGCATTTAGAGGCACGCAATACATTTTATATTGTTATCGTAGCAAGTGCAAGGACCTATGCCTACCATTTGAGGTAGAAAAGAGGAGAGACTTTGTGTATGTATGATAATAAATAAATGCACGTCCAAACGCTTCAGATTCTTTTATTTGATCGCTGTTTGATTCTATCAATTTGAAAATAATTTTGAGACATTGCAGAGGCCTTCGAAAGCGGCTTCATAACTCTGACACCGGGGATTGTGAGGTCGGTTGTCGACCTAACAACCCACACGATAAGAATTAATTAAGAATTGGATAATGTTGTCGGATCAGCTCAGCGGTAGTCTATCCACTGGCCTTGGTAATCTACCGACTAATGGTATGCAAAAAATAAAACCACTTCACATATTATTAGGCATATACTTACCTACATAAATATACTTACTAAATCGTCTACTAAAAATGTTTCATTCGAGTTGTAGATCCAACGGCCGCCGCTTAACTTGCACGCGCGCATCGACGTGTAGCCGGCTGCGTCGGAGTGCGGCGACGTCGACCATTGCTCGCGTCACACTTCACACGCCAGCACCTGGCCAAACGAAGCTCATCGGCCCAGCGCGGAGCATTGCTAGTGCCAAACGATCAAATAAAAGAATGAAAATGAGCAGGAGCGGATTTGTAATAGTTTGGGGCCATCGATGGGGCTAATCGAGGCCCTCTCGCCAAAGGTTGAACAAAATGAGCACTTTCACATCCGATACAAATTCATAGTGTTAATTTTATTGAAAGACGTATTTTGAGTGACTGTTTTCTTATCGTGTGGGATGAAAAGTAGAGATGGCATATTGAGAGAATACATTATTGTATTGCGCAACCATAAGACTATTGCATTGCGCAACCATAAGACTATTGCATTGCGCAACCGTAAGACTATTATTTCTTCTGCCATAAGTAAGTAGCATTAGTATAGGTAGTATCAAGTGAAAATATAACGGATTTGGCTGGATTAATTAATGGACTAGACATTTAGGTCAAAAGATTTTATAATAATGAAATTGGTGTCAAACTATTGATAATTTTGCCCACATCATTTAGATGTGAAGTCGGTCCGTGGTCCCCGGAAAACACGGACGACCTGGCTCCTAACCCTACCCAATTTATTGCCCATTATTTTTCAATTGAATACATAGAAGTAAGGTTCTCAAGGGACCTCTCAATTCGCCAACCCTTTCTCCTTCTGAGGCCCTGGTAACGAGCCGACGACGGACGGTCGCGGGTCGAGGCTGAGTGGATGTGCGCACGCGCATACAGCCCGCCGAAGTGAAACTGCGGGCGCCTCGCCGCGCCGGCGCGAAACCGACCACGTAGCGAAAACACGATTATGACTCCTTTTAACGGACTTATTTTTCTATTAAACACAATGTAAACTTGAGAAAAATATTATGGTATGTAATTTGGGGATATTATGCAAGTACTGCGGTGATCTGCTCTATGATGAAGATTAACTTCCATTTCAACACATATTTTTTCTATGGTTCTATCGAATTAAGGCTGCTCCGAATAAATTATTTAACTATGATTTTCTTCACAAACTTTTCTTGATTGGTTGGTAATGGATTACTTAAATAAAAAGCTTTTTCTATTTGCCCATTTGTACATCAATTTAAGGAAATATGGAGATGCTTTGGCAGGTCCTTCTCTCCGTCACAAAATAGTGTAATAAAGCTTATCAATTATTTATAATTCTCTAGTTGCTAGAACTACACAACTAACTACTTCGTGGCGCCTCAAATGACGATTATCAAGTGTGACAGCCTCAGCAGCCGACTTGCAGAAGGCGGTAACGTGAGCCCACTAATACTGCGACACTAATCCTAATACCACTAATAACAAACAGCTACCTAATACCGCCGGCAGATGGTGCTGTCTGTCCGTCACGCTACCGATGCCAATGTAGGGTCACCATCATCAGTGGCTCACGACTGAGAATGCAGAGGTTAATTGTAATTAACATTATCCATACATATAATAAAGTTGTAACTGGCCAATATCTGTAATAAAAGATTGTATGAGGGGGCTTAATACGAGCAATAGAAGCCAAAACCAATATATTTTATTTTTGTTTCAATACGTGTTACACAAAATACCAAAAAAAAGAATATTTTTCATCAATGGCATTTAATCAAATATTCCCATCTCTAGTGTCAATCAACCTGAGATTGACACCTAAAATATAGACTATCGATTCTCAGAACGGTATAGTATCAAATTTTGTACACCATTTGTGCCTACATTTTTAAAAGAGATGTACTTAAATCAATTTATGTTAGAAAACATACACAGCTGATCTCTAGAGATGGGAATATTTAATTAAATGCCGATAAGATGAGTCGCCAAGCAGCTCGACACGTCGATTTCACTTTTTCTTCTCAAGCGTGCAGGCCTATTTGTTCGATCTTTCTTTCTTGAATGAATGAAATAAATAACAGAATACAAATAGTGAATATTCGTGTCATGCCATATCTACTCTGCCGAGCTACGCAAATTATGTAGTTTGAAAATAAATACAGTGAAAGTGAATATTGGTCACCCTATGCGCGAGAGTTGTGGGAAGTGCGGCGTCTGTTTGAAATCGACACCGCTGTCACTTTCCTCCCACACACACACACTCACACTCACACACACACACACACATGGCTACTGGAACTGAGCTGCGGATGGCATGTGTTGTGTTGGGGAAGATACTAAAGCAATTTTGCTCCAAAGGGTTGTAGGGTTTTTATTTGTCGTCCGGATTTAATGCCTAATATAATTCAGTGGACACTACAGTCTGCAGTCGGCACGAATTTAGAAGAAGAATAGTATCGATACGAACAAGAAGAGTGAGTTGTTTTTCTCCAGAAGTTGTATGACAGCGACTCTGTCTACATAATATTTGTCAATCTAATTCTTCAATCGCAGATTTTAGTATACATATTGCAAGTAAATAAGTACAATAAGTTTGTTTGAGTGTCATGTAAAGTAAGTAACAACAGAAACATATGGCATAGTATTATGGATCATACCACCTTTAGCTTGTCCACTTATGTTTCAACAACTTAACCTTCTAGCTTTCAATATAAGCTTTATTCTTTCTACAGTTGGCTATTGAACCGGCAGACTAATTCCACTCCGGAATCCCAGGAATTGGACCAATCAGCGGCTGAAGACTGATGCGCTGAACCCGGGATTGATGAGCCAATTATCGCCGCGTAAGATGCGCACGCGCTTTAATTACAGCGGTAATTAAAGTCTACATTACTGATTGTATCGCTTCCGTTTGATGTTCGAACATGCCCTTTATCTGGGTGTGGTGTGGTGGCTGCTTTAGATGCGGAGGTCGCAGGTTCAAACATAACTACGTAGGTTGATGTGTTTTGATATCAGAAACATTTATTAGTAGGACATAATCTCTTCACACAGAAAACACATATGTGTTTATTCTATATTGTGTTTATTTTCTTGTATTGTATTTTACTGGGTGTATGCCTGAAATAAAATAAAATAAAGAAAGATTATTATAAAATAAAAACAGTAAATAAAATTCAACTTTTGATCGATAATATAATTTTTTTAGGCTTTCAATAACATTAATGTATACTACAGTACAGCAGTGTTGACGGATGCCTGCTGGAAACTGTGACCAAGAAAGCGCCGCACAAGTCCGCGCCCGCTATATAACCACTTTGGTAGAAATAGCGATTAGGTGCGTTAAAAAAAGCTTCTTCGTCGCTTATGCTCTGAAAGTAGTCCATTAATAACCCCAAAGAAAGGATGTAAGTAACTTTGAAATTGGAACCTTTCTTTTTACTATTTGCATAGAAAGTTGCACACAAGTGGCAATGGAATAGACTTATATACTTACATACAGCCTAGTTAATAAAAACAAAAATAAAATATTTTGCTTGAATTTACTTCAATTAAGAAAACACGAAACAAAAAAAGAAAAAAATATTCTTTTGGCTAAAATTACACGAACGCAACATCTTAAAAAAGACACAGAGTGATGCTGCGCGCAGAGTAAACGTAAGGATGAACACAGTGAGTTGATGTGAAAAAAGAGGAAAAAATATCCTTCATTGGTTTTTTTGCTACAGGACGAGTTTTCTGTACTAAACTTACATTATAGCCGACAACAAATAAGTATTAAAAGAATAGGAAAGTATTTTTCACCCTTGCGGATAGGCGGTATGTCGGTGCTCGCGACGGGAAGCGGGGCGGGGCGGGGGGTAGGCGGCGCGATTACCGCGCGCGGTGGAGCGGAACGCCCGCCGCTGAGAACTGACGCCTGACTCTTGCGCAGCCCCAAAGCGGTGGTATTTATAGGAGACGTTGGTGTGAGCGATTTCGTCACAGATTTTTAAATTTTGGAGTGAAATCTCGTCATGGGCTAAGTGAAACCTCTTATAAACAAAATAATTTAAAAAAATATAAAAAATTAAGACATATTGGGAAGAGCAGTCGAAAAGGTAGTCGCTGCCGTAATCTTTGAGTATTTATAAATACTCAAAAGCCGTAATAGATTCTATAGGCAACAGCATTTTTAAAGGGGTCAATAAAATCAGTTTGACATTATCTTTAAAATTGATAACCCAAATTTTATTTTAACCATGACTAAATTAAACAACATTTTTAATTTACAGAAATCTTAAAATTCAAAAACGCTGTCATCATCCCATCTGTACGTGTCTTCGTAACATTTGTAATTGTCTTGAAAAAGGACTAATTTCATATTGGAGCACAAAGTTACATTGTAATAATGATTTACAGCTTCTTTGATGTCGAGACCACCATGACATGAGTTGTATTTTTCTATTACATTAAGTTCCTCTTCTACCACATGCTACCACGTTCAGTTACTCTGTCATTTATTAACATTTAAAGCATTGTAGTTTCGTGGCTGCCTAACTAAAATATTATGTTATCAATTATTTTGATCTTCATCTTCTATATAGACATTATTTTTTTATAGTTTAGTTTATAGTTTTTTATAGTTCTACGCTCTTATAAAAATAAGCCCCATATATTTTTTGTCATGATAAGTTCCAAATGAGATTTTGCAAAGTCACTTTCACCTCAACTATTCCAGCCAAGTCATCAACAAATTAATCAACGTCAGGGACATCCGTCTGTCATCTCCCTCGATTTGTTTTTATAAATACCTCGTCTCATTTCGGTAATTGAAGAAAACAAGTCGAGTTAATAGAATATGTTTGTGTGGTGAGTTTCAGGTGTAGTCTATTAATACCGGCGCGCGCGCAGACGAACCGACAGCGGTCGCGGTAGGTGGCGCGTGACCACAACACGACGATCAGCCGGCTTTGTCTAATGAAGAGAGAAGGGATGGTGGGCATTGGTGGGTTTAGAAAAGTTAAGACTGGGATGATAGGTATGGTATGGCTCTAAAAAAAGATTGAGATGACACTAAAAAATACGAGCTAACAAATTAACTTTACGCCACGGGTGATCTGTTTAAAAAGTGTTTCGTAAAATTGAACAAAATATTAATTAAATTAATGAAATGGTTCAGTATAGTTTGTTTGACCTTTTATTTATGTTCAGTATATCGATAATAACGAAAGTTTAGTATGCTGCAATTAAAGATATTATCTTATTATATTGATAGCCAGATATGGTATGATAGCTTTGTTAAAAAGAAGAATGTTATATTAAGTATAGATTTCTATAATCCATTTAGATATGGAAATAAATTGAAAATTATTTATTTAATCTAATCTTAATTTTTTTTAAACAATGAATGATTTAACAAAACAATAGATTTTTTTTTATACTTAACAGAAAAAAAGTAATAAGAACAATTTAGCAACATGTTTGCAAAAATACTGCATTAACGACAGGCCATAAATGCAAGTTATAGAAAAGATAATGCGATACGAACAATGCTGCGCGCGCGCAAATAAAACTTGCAATCTGCGCTGCGTTTGCAAGACAATCGCGCATAAACCACGCGGCGTGCGCGCGGACAATGCGCCATAGCGCGGCATTACTCCCCCCACCCTTTCACCCCCTCTGCCCACGTAATACCTATTTCCCGAAATTATACCTTACAAACGAGCTTGTTATTGACATTTTATTTCCGTTCCGAAGATTTATTTTTGTTTTGTTTTATGAGCGACTTAAGATTTTTTAATTCAATCAATTCACTGTTCTTAAGTTTCTTAACAAAAGGATGAAATCTTTAAATCAAGTCATGTGGGTGTAATGGCAGATATTGGATATTGATAAATTTACAATCAAATGCTGAGATTATAGGCATAGTGTGCTAGAACTAAAAGATCCTATGTGCTTACTGTACTGTAATATAAATAAGAATCTTCTTTTTCATTATTTACTATATTTTGAACCTTACCACAAAAGTTTTACAAATTCTCTTCTTGTAAATTTTGAAAGTAGGTAATATTTAATCGCAAACCGAAGTTCTCCTTTTCTATCTTCTCAATTCTTCTTTGTCAATCTATTTGATCAGACACTACAGAAAAATCTTACTTTTCATCTAACATACACGCGAAAATTTTAAGGTAGGGAGATAAAGATGAACTGAATGCAAATAACATGAAAAATGTGAGCTAATAACCTCTAATGAACTGAGTGAGACTCATAAGCTGTTCAAAGATCCGGCGGCGCGGGCGCAGGCGGCGCGTTTGAGTCTGCATCATTGTGCTGCTTCATTTGCTGTGCGGTAATTTGTAGTTGCGTCGGAGCAGACGTCGTCGCATTGCCACTGGAAAAATACAGAGTCTTTTATAACCTACACTAACCGCTATCTCTCACCACCTGCAGGCATATTAATTAAATATTGTGAATTACACAATGGTAGACTAACTAAAACGTCAACCGAACCCTTTTAACATGCTACTCGTATTTATTTTAAGATACTTACAAGTTTTTAAATATCTGTATATTTTTTTGTCTTTTTGACTCTTCTATTCCGTTTTTATTGCACTACCCGCAATTATAAAATTTATACAGTTTATAAAATTAAGTTGAAAACAATAGCTTGATACGTCCCTACTTGAATCAACATGCAATACGATTAGCAGTGAAAACAGTTCTCATAAATTTAACATCTTAGACTAAAAGCCGCCCATGTTCCCCTCCATAGATTTTCCTTATATCAAAATAAATTAATATATATACCTAGGTATATCATCGTCAGTCCAACTTGTGTCACAGCGTCTTCCCTTTTTAGGGTTCCGTAAAGTCAGAAAAGGAACCCTTATAGTTTCGCCATATCTGTCTGTCTGTCTGTCCGTCGTCTGCGGCTTAACTCAGAGACTCTTAGTACTAGAAGACTGTAATTTGGCATGGATATACATATTAATCATGCTGACAAAGCTGAAGAATAAAATCTTAAAAAAATAATAAAAATTATGGGTCCTCTCTGGTACACGTGAAGTGCGGGTTATTTTTTTATTCACGACTTTGTAGTGACCTTATATAGTGTGAGGTATCGTTAGATAGCTTTTTTAAAAATAATGGGGGTTTGCTGAACGCATTTCTCGATGCTAGTGAACGTTTCAGAAATATTTCGTTTATAAGTGGTTATTTTTGTTAGTGTCAAGTGTCCCCCCATCTACCAAAGAAACCGTTGTATTTTGAAATGTGAAAAAAAAAATACGGTAGTAGTGTATATGATGAATTTAAAAGGAAAATTATTAACATTATGTAGGCTTTACAGGTTATCGAATAATAGACCAACTTATAAAATGTACTTGTACATGTAAGAAATTCGGTACAAATATCATAGAAAAATATTTTGATGAATATTAACTGTATAAACAGGTACCTAAGTAGTATTGGACAACTACGGAACCCTACCCTTTCCGTGGCCCGACACGTGCCAGGCCGGTTATTTGGTATGATTCTGAAAGCCTTATGTTTATGTAAGTATTTAATCTTCAGGACTAACATAATAATTATCTGTAACATAGACTCCGTATTCCACAAAACAGCGGCGCGGCGGCGCGGTGTCGGCTCTCATATACAGTTTTTCAGCTAGTTTTTATGTAAATAAGTGACATATTTGGGGTAATTAACAGATCTCCGACCGCTAGCGGAACTTGTGAGGCTTTTTTCTAGCAATTCTTTAATGATCATGATACTTCTTCGTTTTTATTAGTATAGTGGAATGTAGATAAAAAGGTATGCATTTTCATAACAGGAAAAAAGTAACTGCAAACTGAAACTATAATAGTTCCCAAATTTAAAAATAAGGCTGTCTTTACAAGTCTACAATCCAATGAATTTCAAATTATTTTTAAAGAATGCCTAATATTTTTTCCATTTAACTACTGACTAATAGCACAAAAAATCTATCAAACAGTAGATAGGTGTCTACCATCTGAGATTTGAAACAGAAATCAAATATCCAACTACAACACTCAGATTGAGTTATCTACTTGATTCATTACAAATGAAATTGTGTTCGTGTAGTTAAATACTACTCTACTCTCCGCTACAGCGTGATTGAACAGCTGTAAGTTAATACCTAATAAAATGACCCAACATACAATATCAATTACAAACCTAGTACATACGACACGGAACAACGCTTACATAAAACATGCCTCCATAAACATAACTCCGTAGTATATAAGCACACACCACAACCCCCCCACCGCGCTGTAAGCACCCAGCAAAAGCGACATTTTCCTCGGCTGTCGTCTCGCTCGCGGCCGAGTGCATCCGACCAAACGGGAAAACAGACACACACCATGCGCGAGCGCAACTCCATTTCCAATTTAATACAAAGCGTTACAGAGTAGCTAATCCGCTAACAGAAAACAAAGATGCATCAGCACGCTTCAAATAGGACGAGAAACGGAAAAAGGAACGCGTTCGAAATGAAGCGCAGCGATTGGCCGATGCGCACCAATGGCGGCGGGAGGCGGGGCGGCGCGGCGGGCGCGGCGCTGCGCCTGCGACGGCCGTCGGCACACATGTGCGGCTCGCGCGCTGGACGACTCACGTTCCCAGCAGTTGGTAACTGTGGAGAGTAGCGGCAGATTTTCGCGCCGGCGCCGCAAGGCTGGCATGTGCAGGTGCAGGTGCAGTGAGTGAGTGATGATGCTGGGCGGAATGGACGGCAAGGAGTACGGGGCGCTGCACGCGGCCGCAGCCGCCGCCGGATACGCCATGGAGGCTGGTCAGTATATTACAGCTTCTTAGGTTTGATAGCAATTAAAAAACAACACAACTTTACGACAAAAAAAAAATACCTCATAAATGCTAAGAGCTTGAGATGAATTCACAATAACCAATTAATGATGAACAAAATTAAGCCTGAAAGTCCGTTAGCAATGGTTTTCTTCCTCTCTTCGTTTTTCTTTCGTTGCAGTTTTTTCATTTTTATAAATTTCAAAACATTGCAATTAATATTTTAAATTTTACTTTTAGCCCAGAGTGACAAAGTGTGTTTTTTATAAGTATTAAAATCAGTGTTACATTTAAATCATAAACTAGAAAATAATAAAACAAATTACAAATATATGGGTATAATATAATACCTATTTCCCAATCCAATTTGATTATAATCTAGCGATTAAATAAAAATCCACTTAATCTTTTTAACCCTTTTAACTGAACTACCAAACTTAAGTCTACTGTCGTGTGTGTTACGTTTTATCCTACTGACAGACTCTGAATAGATTAATTACACTGTTTCAGATTAGAGTCAATTCTTTTACAAAATAAGCAACTCAAAGGAAGGCTTTACCTTTTGAAAATTACAAAAAGGTTGAGAAACCAGTTTTACGAGTTTTTACAGTGAATGTTACAGTGCTATTATGGGATGATATTATCGTGAAAAAAGAAAACAATTTTTGTTGACATCAAGAACTAAATTTCAATAAGTTCTAAATAACTGTACCAATTTTCTCTTGATATTGGGTAATTAGTATTCCGTAGTCAAATAATAATAAAATAATAATTATAATTTCGCCATGTCGTCTGTCTGTCTGTCTGTCTGTCTGTCCGTCCGCGGCTTAGCTCAGAGACTCTTAGTAATTTGGCATGGATAGGTATACATAATATGTATTATATTATTAATCATGCCGACAAAGCTGAAGAATAAAAACTTAAAAAAATTATAAAAATTATGGTTCCTCTCTGGTTCACGTGGGGTTATTTATTTTATTTACGACTACCTTATAGTGCAAGGTATCGTTACATACTCGTAGCTTTTTCAAAAATAGTGGGGGTATGCTAATAGCTCAATGGGGTATGCTAATAGCTCAATGGGGTATGCTAATAGCTCAATGGGGTATGCTAATAGCTCAATGGGGTATGCTAAAACCATTTTTCGGTGCTTGTGTACGTTTCAGAAATATTTCGTTTTAAAGTAAGAATGACAGGCCAACTTATAAAATGTCTTGTACAAGTAAGTAATTCGGTACAAATATCATAGAAAAATATTTTTATGAATATTAACTGCTTAGAAACAGGTATAGGTAAATACCTAAGTAGTATTGGATAACTACGGAACTCTAAACTTTGCATGGCCCGACACGTGCTTGGCCGTTTTTTTTTTAATTCGTTGATTCTTATGCTGATAATCATGTTTTGGTAAAATGTATTTTATTTTACTTGTATACGTTGAAATTGTCTACTTGACAACTACGGATTCCATGAAAACTAGGGTTCTTTTGTTTACTTTGGATTTTTGTTTCCGCAGTTATATTTTAAGAATTCTTGAAAATTCGTGCTTGCGAGTTGCGATAGATAAAGCAGAAATATTGATATTTTCGTTAGGAAGGTATTCAAACCAAAAAGTAAAGGTAATAAAGATAAAAATTGATCTCAAACGTCTTCAAGTAGGTACATTTCCTATAGATCAACAAATATTAGATTTCATTGAGTTAATTTTGTACAAGAGTTACAATGACAAGCACAGAAGCTCCCACACTATCTGGGGTCGCGCCGGATCGACGCGCGCGCAGGTCACCGGCGCCTGCGTCATTCACTTCTCTCACTCATCGCTAATCACAATCACACGATAACGTTATTATTAAACCATTTATTACTCGTAACATCGGACGATTAACAACGTCAGATACAGATGAGATTCCAAGGGCAGGGTTCTACAATCAGTACAAGTTTATGAAGTTTAAACACTTGCTTCTTTTAACGTAAAGTAACCCCTGAATGCAGGGAAAGGTAGAGGGAACCAGATCACGTGGCAGATCATCCATGCGCTGGACTGATCAGGTGAAATCCGCAGTGGGAAACCGCGTATCAGACTGCACCAGACATTATGAAAACAGAGAGAGATGGCGGGAGATCGTGAGGAGAGCTGTGTCCGCCTCAAACGCTAACGTGGACGCCTCAACGTGACCACGACCACTCTGTCAAGAGTGAAACGACAGAGAAGAGAAGAAGAACCCCTGAATACTTAGTCTTCTTTTGTTGGTTTTTCTTTACGATTTTAGCGCTATCCTTGAAACTTACAAAGCTAATTGGCATAGTTCTTGTTTTGTCGCAATCCTTTTACAATTTATAACTATTGTTCGACATCATGAAAACCCAAACACCAAATTCTAATTTGGTTTGATGTGAATACGTGGTATAGTAAAATAAATAAATAAATATGGTATAATAAATACATAATTTGGAGTTTTTTATACAATAGAATATCATGCAAGCTGAAGATCACAAAGTTTATCTCGTCAAGGAATTGCGAATTCATTGTTTATATTTAAAATTTTATTTTGTTGCTCAATGTATCATCATCAACAAATATTTTTTTACAGGCGAGGCTTTTTGTACTTAAAAATACTTTTTAATAACACCGACGGAGGTTTGCAAAGCGTTTTTTGAGTCGTCCGAGTTACTGTAGTGACTAGTGACGTGAGTGAGTGCGAGTGCCATCTCAAGATTAATCTCAAAATTGAGAGTAGTTTATGAATACGACCTTGAAGATCTTGCCTTACGTTACATAGGCTATTTTATTTTGTATTATTGGGTTTATTATAGATTTCTTTTTAAATTTCTCAAGTTGTCAAAAGTTTTTGAGATACTTCCTAGGCAATGGAAACTTCCTTTGAAGTTTGCGGGGATCTGTTTGTGGAGCGCTTTTATGAGTTTTTATTCCGTGAGATAAGAAAATGTTACGAAACGCCTGAGCACGGATGGGATCATCTAGTATTTCTCAGAACGTATGAGCTTCGTTCACTATTAACTTTTGGTGCCACTTCCGTTTTTTTAGTAGGTATCTAGGGAATGCAATACCGGGATACCGGAATCCCGCATGATTTTTGCGGGACTTATCCCGGTTGCAATTTGAGCGGGATCCCGCGCGGAATTAGCGGGATTGAATGGTAACGATATGCCGCTCCTTCCGCTGATGATTCTGACAGTGACGACGAATTACCACTTGCCAATGTTGAGACTTTATCAGCCCAGGCAACAGCAATGTCACTTCAAGACGAACTCGAACTGAGTAGTTTAAAACTAGAACACCCTAATCTACAATAATTTTGATGTGATGGTAAGGAAACTACTTTGAGGCAGTTGGATTATTAGTCTTCCTGAAAAAAAGTTTAAATATATTGTTAATTAAATGGACTTTATGCAAAAAGCAAAGGAGGCTTGGTGTTCGGGTGCTCCAGCACGGCACAGGAAACATTAAGCATATTGAAAAAGAAAAGTGCAGAAGATGCGAATCCTATGGAGTTTCTTCCGGCCGTTGTTCTCCACAGAAGGTACACTTGTAGTGAACGGACCGTTGCTGTGACGTCGAACAATGATTTTGTTAAATTTTACTTCGAATAAAGACACTTATCTTTATCATTCTTCTTTTTTCATCTCGCTTTTTCGTTTTAGGACAAAGTATGAATAAAAATGTTGGTCCTTAAAATTTGTGGTTTTTCATTTATGTATGCCTCTTAAATTTATATTTTTTTTATAATTTTGTAGGTGAGTTTTACTCAGCATGCGGGATCCCGCGGGATTGAGGGTGCCTACTCCCGCAAATACCAGGATTGAAATTTCCTTGCGGGATTGCATTCCTCCCTATAGGTAGTACCTATTAGTCCTTAGCTGTTGTGATATACAACCTTCGATCATAGAGTGATCTAAGTATACAAGTTACAAGTCATGAGCGTTGATCTTGAATAAAAAAGTATCTTTTTCTCTCTCATTCACTCCTTAAATACTGTACACAGATTATTCTCCCCTACCACTTTCTCTGAAAGCTTTAAGTCCGTTTCTTAGCCTATATTTTTGTTTATTCTTTTCCATTTAAATAGTATTTGACATGAATGAGGTATTCTGCGCGGACGCATAATGTTGCACTAAACGCAGGGCTATCGCCCGCGCCGGGGTTATCGTTGCCGGCCGATAACCGCGAGCGTCACGCACTTCATTACTCGCCACCTTATAAATAAGGTATTACACAAATATTTACCTATATATAAAATATAAATATGAATAAATCTTTTTGGCGGTTGTCAGTGCGGTTTGAGCCTCAAATATGCTCTTTTTATGCTGTTCCTTCAAGTACCAGTTCAGTAAAGTCACTCATCATCAACCAACAGTATACGTCCCCACCGAGGGTTAGGGTGATTAGGCCTTAGTCGACCACGCTGGCCGAGTGCGGGTTGGTCGACTTCACACACAACCTTTGAATTTCTTCACAGGAGTGTGTAGGTTTCATCACGATGTTTTCCTTCACCGTAAGAGCGTCGAATCACTTTGGTACGTGGTGGGATAAAATCCACGTCTCCCGGACGGGAGGCAGCGGCCCTAGCCACTAGACCATCGACACCAAAGTCACTCAACCGCCAAAAAAAATATTCTTACTGCGACGGGGGTTGTAGCGCTACAAAAACATCCCTTCACTTATCACACTAATATTAGGATAAACGTGAAAGTATGTTTGGAAGATTGTTCCGCTTTCACACCTAAAGTACTGAACGGATTTGGTTGAAATTTGGAATGGATAGTTTGAGCCTGTATCAACACATGGGATTTTTACGGGAAAAAGTGTTATTCCCACGGGAAAATCTTAAACAACGCGAGCGTAGTGGCGGACTGCTAGTGAGAATACTTACTCTCCTGTTTCCAAAAATAATCGCAAAGCTGCAGTTGGTCCATGGAGAGCACACATTAAAAGTACGTTTGGCAACATTGTTGGGTTTACACCGAAACGAAGGTACACTGGTTAGAAGAATTTAGACCTTTTATTATCTGACCTATGAAATATTACAATCACCATCACCATCACCATCATCATCGTCGCTCTGCGTCCTCGCGGAAGAGCTCGGGCCAATTCTAAAATATTAAAATACGAACAAACCTATTAATAAGATTAAGTCATGTAAAATATTTTTTTATTAGATTGGATTCACTTTTCCGCTTATCTTTAATTTCTAGGAAAATATCAGATGCACTACGTTTATTTAACGTGCTACGCTACGTTGACAGATAGTGAGAAACTAAAATACAGGGGTGTAAGGAACGAGATGTAGAGAGTAGTGTTTCTCTCTTGCATTGCGTGCCTGACAAGGTCCATAGAGATACAATAGACGTTAACTTGATATAACAACACCCATGTAAAAACCTATGGAATGCAATACAAACTTTGAGTATTGAGATAAAAAAATACAAAAACTTTATTTTTCCATAGAATGTTGTTACATCACTAAGATCCGTTTTGCATTGTTGTGAGATTTCACTAAAACAATGGCGGAATCTGTGAAGAAGAGCTCACCGAAGCAACTCCACAGTCGTCAAGTCAATGCACTGTCTTCACAAAGGAACTGGGTGCGTTCAGTTCATCAGCTTGAATCTTGCTTGAATCATATAATTTCTCTAGTTTTCTAGCAGTTCTTCTTTGCATGTATTACATCACAAATATATTTGGATGTTTGTTCCGCCTTCACGCTTAAAGCGCTCATCGGATTTGGATGAAATTTGGAATGGAGATAGTTTGTAATCTGGATTTACGCATTGAATACTTTTTACGGTAAAAACTCTTATTCCTACGGGAAAATCTTACATAACGCGTAACTGCGAGCGGACCGCTAGTAGAATACATAAATCCGGTGCCAACCCAAGGGTTTTATTAATATTTTTGAACTATTTTCTTGAGCCGCTTTGCTGAATTCACTGCGTCCTATATCAGTTCTCGGATACCTCACACCCTGTTCATTAGTTTTTTCTAGCTAGTTTATTTTCCCTACGGACGTGAGGCCGGCACTGACCTGCGCCGGCGAGTGTATCGCGGGTCGCGGTAATCGCGGGCTATCGGCGGTTATCCGCACGCAGCCGCTCCGCAACCGTTCCGCACGAGCCACACTGGCAGCTCTTTCATCGTCATTTTCAGCATTCTTATAATATCTTCTAAGAGGATTTGGCCCTTTCATTATCACGTGGACCTAGTGATTGTTTAACTCACACGCTTTGTTTTTCGCAGGGATATTCACAAATGCCAGCTAAACTCAACTTCAGCTCGGAATAAGAACTGCACTTTAAAATAAGAGATAGATATGGATAATCGAGATTTTTATGGAATCTGTCAAGTTTCGTGTTTATGATTTACGTTTGCTTGCATGTTGCTTGCAAATGCAACTTGGCAGAAGAAATGAAATATTAAAAATTTTAAACATTTAATTTATAAATATATACATACACCAATTTTCAGCCACCAGGTTAATTTCTTACTGAGCCCAGGGTTTGTGAGGTTGGTTGTTGGCTACATGACGATGACCAACTCTCAACCGTTAAACTTTACAAGATTAGAAAATTTAATATTATATTGCTACTGTAGGCTAATTTTTCTACAAATCCATCTATACTACCGATTACATGTATTTATATAGATAAAGGTACCTAATTGTTATTTCGTAAACTAAACAGCTATAATATTACATACTCTCGTTGCGTATCATATTTTTATTACAGATTTTATCACACTTTTTTCGGTTGTAAAGATTACGCTCGTGATTTGATAAAGCTCATTTAAATCATTTTAACGATAATTTTTATATTTACAAATTTTATCAAATACGTTCAATTATAAACTTCGAGGAAAAATGTGTAAATTTAATATTTTAATGAAAATCAAATCTACTTATATTATTCAATAGGTATTTATTATTTGTTATTATAATAAAAGTAGGTAGGTAACTAGACACCGTCGCGTCAGAAGCCCAAGCACGCGCAAACATCGAATCATGTTACAATTTCCTTTCAATTTGTAATGTTTGTATAGGTTTATGTTAGTTCAGTCCGATTTCGTTCTGTACTCTGTATTAGTAAGTATTTATTAGTACAAAGTTTAATGTTTATTAGAGTTAATTTTTACCTATTTATTAGGGTGAGCTAAAAACTTTCCAAATGTTATTTATCGGCTGAAAAACAGAAAAATGATTAATTTAAACTTTTGTTTTCGTAAGTAGGTTTGCCAAATAGAAGTTTAAGTACGTTTGGTAGTGTACGCAAGTTAAAGTTCTGATTGCATTCCTTAGCAAAATATAAATTACTTAAGAGGATGTGATGACCTTAGTATTAATTAGGGCTGATTTACACTTTGGCAAGTAGAAAGTTACTAAAAAAATTAAGTGTTAAAATAGAACAGATTTCTATTTTGTGTTTTGTTCCTACTGTCTGCTTAACTGGGCAATTGCCCAATGCCCAATATTAGTAGGAATTAACAAAACACAAAGAAGAAATCCGTTCTATTTTGACAGTTCACCGATAGCCCGGTATATTTTGACAGTTCACCGATAGCCCGGTATATTTTGACAGTTCACCGATAGCCCGGTATATTTTGACAGTTCACCGATAGCCCGGTATATTTTGACAGTTCACCGATAGCCCGGTATATTTTGACAGCTACTTGCCACTTGGCGAGTTTAGATGATGACGGTCTAACTTAACTTGCCACTGTACTTGGGATTTCGTTCATGGATTAAGTTGACTCGCCACTGTACTTGGGCAAGTATAAATGGGCCTTTGTGTACTTAATACTTGAAAGTACCCGAACAACTTTTGATGTTTAAACACATATTTTCTGGAGCGAACTTTTTCAAGAATTAGAAATTAAATATATATCTTCTTCCTCAAGCGCTGAATTAACGTTCTACGTAAAACTTAATCTACATCACGGAGATATTTGTCTCCGTGATCTACACTCATCAAAAGTGTCTTGGAATTAACTTCTTTTCTTCACAAAAAATAAAATAATAGTCAACGGTTTATATCAGCATCAGTGAACAGTTTTAATCCATTTTTTACCTTCTTCAAATTCTAAAAGAGACAGTTTTATTTAGGTATGTAGGAAGATATAAAACGGTTTACTATAATTTAATTTTTTGTGAAGAAATAAAGTTAATTCCTAGATACCTTTGATGAGTGTATTTGCGACATAAAAAAATCTATAATTTTCTTTCATATTTTATATTGTCTCTCCTAATTCAGTCTGCGAGTGTGTTCAAACAACACGTCGCGTCGGCTTAATGATGTGCCGTTCCCGGTAAATTACTTTTGTGTGGGAATATTCCGGGGAATATTCCCTTGAGAACTTAAACAATGGGAAAGTTGTCGAAATCTACTATTTTTTTTATATATTTATATGTCACAATATTAAGTTTTAGGAGACAAATCACAAGTAATATTTGAATACTTACTAACCTAAGAGATTTCGTATATTCCCAATGTTACCGGGAACAATCACCGGAAAATTCCCACACGCCTGGGAATATTCCCAAAACTCCCAAAAAATGGGAATATTCCGAGGAATATTCCCAGTGTTTTTAGGAATATTCCCAATGTTTCCGGGAATATTCCCGGGCAGATTCTGAAAGTTTTAACTGTATTTTAATAAGAGAAAAAGAAACATAGACGTTAAATTTTGATAGTTTTTATTCATGTGTGTACAAATATGCGTTATCAATATAATCAACAATTAAACATCAATAAAATTTTAGTATTAACAAATCACAGAACGATCAACATGTTTTTCATAAGTTATAGGTATAAAGCAAAGCAACTTTTAAAATCCGACCACAAAGATTCAGATTTATTTTTAACAACGAGGTTTGTATGTTTAAATACGTGCACCAAGTTACAAATTAAATAACAGGT
This sequence comes from Carpatolechia fugitivella, assembly GCA_951230895.1. NCBI lineage: Eukaryota > Metazoa > Arthropoda > Insecta > Lepidoptera > Gelechiidae > Carpatolechia > Carpatolechia fugitivella. Next base: position 372,599 of record OX579662.1, read on the forward strand.
AACTAAAAAAGGACGCTTTCATTGTTTGATGACCTTGTTGCCACTCAAATAAAGAGATTCGCAAATAAAGTGTTTTTTAAAGAGGAAGCGAGACAGTTGATCCACATCTTACAGTCAGCAATGAACACACAAACATCTACTTGGCTGTATGTAACTAACAAAACGACTAATACTTATAGTACCTATCTGTAATAAAATTACAGTTTTCTATAGTACCAAGCTAAGGCGCGAAAAGAAAAAAAGGCAGACATCAAGGGTCATTTCTGTGTCTGGGTATTGAATATTTGTCTATCTTTGATACCTATACTCGTAGTACAGGCCTTGCCTAGTTTTGGATCAGATGACCGTGAGTGACATCTCTCACTTAAATAAAATAAAATTGTCTAAGTATATCAAAAATAATCAATTTTGCAAATTAAATCATACTAACCAAACCAGCCAACCAACCAACCAAACTAAATTAAAACACTAGGTAAAGAAAGAATTCAATATATTAAATGTTTCATGTGTAGGGGAATATTCCCGGGAACATTGGAAACTTTTGGTAACTTACCGGGAATATTCCCATAGGGAAAATACTGGGAATGGGAACATTCCCCACGGCACATCTCGTCGGCGTCGTCGCCGTCGATTTGCAAACGCGTCGGGCGGCGGCGCCCGCGCATCCTTCGCTAATCGCATTGAGTTTTTGCGCGTGTTTGCTTGAGCTACTTATGGGGTAGCGCCATTTGCTTAGTAGAGTATTTACCGCAAGTTTTTTTAATAGGCTTAGGGTTTTGTAGTGTTTATTTGACATACTCTTGCGTGTGTGATTTCGGAAATGTTTAGTTTTTCGTTAACTCTATAGTATCCCCATGAAGAGCTAGCTCGTTTATTATTACTGTTTGAAATCATACTAATATCATTGTAAATGTAAAAGTGCGTTTGTTGATTTGTTCTTCTTTCACGAGGTAAATGAGAACAAATTGTAGTGTTAATTATCGTTTATTGTTAAGAGAAAAAAACAAAATCGACGTGGGCGTAGCCGCAGGCAAACACTAGCGTCCAAAAACAGGTGTCGTACGTATCACTCACATACGGCTGCTAAATGGAAGCTACGCATTTATATAAGTCATCTCATCATCAACAGCTCATATATGTCTCCACCGAGGGGCCCGAGCCATTTGTAGAAATATTTATTTGAAATCGTTTGACAAGCAGACGCCACCGAGAACAAACCTTATTTTCTGGTGTCTAAGTTGGAGAACCAGTCGGATCAGTTTGTGTTGGATCATTTTCTGGCGAGCCGCTTTCCGCCGCCATTACTCGGCCCCCGCGCCGTCGTCGTCGCCGAAGCTGCATGCGCAGGTACTTCTAAAGGTAAACTGGATGGATGGATAATATAAGGCAGGTATGAATGAATGAATCAAATTATACTTTATTTCAAACAGGCGCTAAAACATACAGCTGACTTGGTGAAAGTTGCTGAGCGCCGGTGGATGCAAGTAGCGCAGGACCGATCTCGTTGGAAACCTTGGTTGGGAGGCTTATGTTTAGGGACGTCTTATGGCTAAGATGATAATGAAAAACATGCAGTAATTACAAGAGTAAAAATACTGCAACTGGCGTTCTTATTGCTAAGATAGCTATTTCTTTCAGGCAACCGGGCTACATAGGTAATATAGCTGTCTACCCTGTCGCAGTCTGGCCAGCCCGACTAGCCCTCTTGTTAGAGATTTCAACCCGCCAAATGACCTTTTGAATAGGATACACACGTATTCTCATACTCATCTCATCACACATAAATTTAATAACCACAGACTTTTATAACTGCGTAGCATAACCCAGGATTCCTTGTTCCCCTTGTTCGGCAGAATTTGAATCAGATTTCGCAGGATTCTGAAATTAAAGCAGTAAATCTGAAAATGCAAATGGAAACTGTTAGGTTTTGTCACCTCTTATAAAATATACTTGCCTTGATAGCTAATCCCTTCAAGATTCTACTGTTAGGTCCGAAATAAATAACTACCAAAAATGTATCATTAGAATATCCGTCGATGCAAGCTGCGCAGGACCGTTCACGTTGGAAACCTATGGGGGAGGCCTATGTCCAGCAGTGGACGTCTTCCGGCTGAGACGATGATGAAGAAATATCCATCTGGCTGGACCAAACCTAGCAAGCGAAGTCGAACAATCTGCGCAGCCAGCGCGCAGTATTATGGGCACGCTTCGACCTAGGTTAGTTTAAGTTAAGTTAAATTTTGTAAATACTTTAATTTTTATTTATTTTATTTTATTATTTATTGTACACAATAAAGTTAACAGAAAATGATCACATAGAAAAACGACACAACAGGCACTGCTTATTTCTAAAGAAGTGTCTTACAGCAGACCTTTTATTGTTAGTTCAAAACATTTCTACTAAGATACTAAATAAACCTTTTTATCTGCACATGAAGATATTGCTCTAATGAGATTAGACTGAGTCCTTTCGAATTCATATCCGATATGAAATCAAATGAATATGCCGCGCATAGTTTTCTTTCGCCACTCAACTCCACTCTCCCAAGCTCACGAGCTGTCGTATGCGCCCGCGTCGTCGTCGCTGCGACAATGTTTGCGCACGCATTAGCCGCAGCGCCCAATGTCAACAGCGTAATGGCAGCAAACACCTCCCCCCTCCCCTACCCGGCTACCGTCTTGTCTGCGTCCACGCATATTATAAATACAACGGGACCTTCGAAATTTAAATTCAGATAAGTGTTTTGGAGCAAAATTATTGATTTTGAGTCGGGTTTTGATCTTGTGTTTTTGGTCACACACATTTCCTTTAAAGGGTGACGAGCTTCAAGCTGAAGTTTGTCATGCTCTTTTGCCTAAAGGGGTGAGCAGAGCTTTCATTGGCTCACACTGAAACCAAGAGGCAAAAGTGATCGGTTTAAACGAATTTTATTCAGTCAACAATAAATTGTGAGAATTTCGGTAGTGTAGTGCCACTGCTGTCTTCCGTCCGGGAGACGCGGGTTCGATCCCCACCACGTACCAATGAGTACATTTAGTCGACGCCCTTACAGTTGAGGAAAACGTGATAAAACCTGTATATTCCTGCTAAGAAACTCAAAATGTTGTGTGTGAAGTCCGACTAACCCGCACTGGGCCAGTATGGTCGACTAAGGCCTGATCACCCTAATTCAATGTCCCTCGGTGGGGACGCATATATTATGAGCTGTTGATGATGAAATTGGGAAAATAAGGTTGCTGTGAGCTAAGAATGATGATAATCATGAATACACTGATTTCCGTGTGATTTTACTACAAAGAATCGTGGAAATTTGAATAGGAATAGAAATTCGCTGTTTATTATTGAACATAATAAAAACTTACCAGCCCAGTTGAGCTGTTTCGCGAGACTTAAAGACTTTGGAATTTCAGAAAGGCAATAACTCTTCAAATCTCTTTTGTAGTTAATAAGCGTCGTGTAGCGATCCGTCGTAAAATTCCGGGCCTCCAGGAGGTCTCCGGTCCATCTGGCCTGGCCCTCGTAATTGGTCGGCCTCCGCCATGCGCCCGCGCCGTCTGCCAACGGAAACCCGAAAATAGCTCGATACAAATCAAAATCACTTCGCTACTCCATAAACGTGCCTTTGCGGAACAAATTGGCTGCGCCTGAGTGTGGTGCGTGGTTATATCGACTGATATTTAGGCGCGGCTGTCGCTGCGTTCCGTATTGTGCTGTTATTATTGAAAATTTTCAAATCGGTATGTCTTGATGACGTCACAAGACTGTCGTACGTATTTTATGGTTGAATTTCTAATATTAGGAATATGCAGAGTCTGCATTGCACTTTGCGTTGATAGAAAATCTATCTGAAGTGGTTTGGATAATAATGCTGACAAATAACTAGACTCTACCTAATCCGCTGCAACAATTTTGCCATTGTCTCAGTAAGAAGAAAAATTATTAAGTAATAATTTCATCAATCATGCAGTCTACTGCTGGACGTAGACCTCCCTGAGGGCACGCCAAAGCGTACGATTACCCGCTTTCCTCATCCAGTCACCACCAGCGACCTTCCTCAGGTCATCAGCCCACCTGGCAGGGGGGCGTTCCACACTATGTTTCCGGAGACGTGGTGTCCATTCGAGAATCCGACTGCTTCCAACGCTCATCGGTTCTAGAACAGACGTGGCCAGCCCACTGCCACTTCAGCTTGCTACACTTCTGGACGATATCAACTACCTTGGTCCTCTGCCGGATGATTTCGTTTCGGATTTTATCCCGTAGCGAAATACCAAGCATATTATCTTTCCATAGCTCACTGAGTGACATGTAGCCGGTGGGCCAGCTTCACCGTCATGTTCCATGTTTCGGCTCCGTATGTCAAAACGGGAAGGACGCACTGGTTATACACCCTGCTCTTCAGGCATTGCGGTATAGTGGTGACGAAAAGATATGACGCAGTTTCCCAAATGCTGCCCATAGACTCAATAAAAAAAACTAAATTTCCACTTCAGATTGTTTGAGCTCAATACGTAAGCGCGCTGAGAGCAAGAAATTGCAAACGGAAACGCATCTTGCGCTGCAGCGTTGCAAGCAGTGCACTGTGACGTTGGCACGTGCCCGATAATCAGCTAGACATGAGTTATGGCGCGCCCCGACCCCGCTTATGGGGTTAATAAGGCCAGCTGAGGAACGCGAGGTGACATGTTTGACTCCCGGACGACGACGCGCACTGACAGATACCATTATTCATGGCAATCGTTAGTCAAACGAATGCAAGCTATTAACTAATCACAACTAACCTTCTATCTGCACTTAAACGTACAACAAACCTTGGATATCAAGCGAGATGGTACGAATCGATGGAAGTATCGTGGTATTCCTTTTATCCTTTTTTGACAAGTGTCAACTTCAGATAAGCCTTTTGACAGCTTTTGATTTATAAAAGAGTCATTAAAAATTTAGGTAACCGAACAATTGTCCTTGATTGTACACAGATCCCTAGTCCATGGATTAGGGTATTTTAATTATACACTCGACACTGGAAAAAAAGTTGTAGCTGAAAAGATCGTCAAAATATAAGGCTTGCAATATTGCTAGGTATATCTTTCTTTGACCTACTGTTATTAGGAAAACGTGCGGAAAGCTCGTCCCCGTTATTAATTCGTTCAACTTCAGAGAACTTGGTCAACTGACAATCATTTGTGTATTTAAACTGAAGTACTTTACGAATGTCAATTTCTTCATGAAGTTATTTTCAACGTGCATGGATCAATCGATCGTATAGACATAATCATATATCATAGAAGCGTCCAGTCCATGACAGAGCGTTGTCACCTGCGCGGGCGCAGGCGGTCACGCACTCGGCAGCGGCCGGTAGCTGTTTGCGTAGCGGAGCGTTTGTCGGCCTCCTCACGCCGTGTGTGGCCGGTCCTCGAGAGCCCTTCACCAGCCGTCGGACTCCGGAGTACGCGAACCTACCACTTTGAATGCTTTCGAAATGTTGGAGGAAATTCTGTGGCTGAGTCATTTGAAGGAATAGGATTTAAGAGAATAAAATTTTAAATTCGCGCGAGTTTTACACATTTATTGTGATTAGATAATTCGTTGGATTAGACCCACTAAACCAATAGCGTTCAGGATTTAAGGGAGATAGATACTATATTTTAATTTTAGGCGGTAGGCATGTCTGACTCTATATCTTATAATGTTGTATCTGTTTTATAAAGATCCATATAAAAAAATCAATAAAAAGAATAGACAGAATGTCTGCCTGTACCCTTCTCTTCAGTTTTGTGGAGAACGTAGTCAATTGTAATAAATAAGTTTTTAGAATTGAAAAGGAGAAAACTACATTAGATTGCACACAACCAAGAATATTTCTATGTCTGCGATGAAGTGAAATATGACATCTATTTTAATAACCACAAATATTTAAAACTACAATGCACGTACAATATTTCTACTGTTTGACAATGACAAAGAAACTATAAATTCCTTCATGCCTAATACATAAAGTTGTACGACCAGAAATATATTTCAAGGGTCATCAGAAAAACTATGTCATCATGTCAGCGCTGCGATCAAATAAATCTCAAGCGAAACTGTTGGCAAACGAACGCAATAAATATTATAATTCTGTTGCACCGAAGTTTATTTACCTCTGGGCGGGCACATTGAACGCACGTCGGTGATTGGCCGACGCGCATGTGTAAGTGTGTGCAAACGCATTAGCATGCTTTCGCAACCTTCGGCTCATTTATTTATCATTCATAAATTATACGGTGACGTGATAATATTTTGGCTCACGGATTTCATTCATAAATTACTTAAGTAGTCGACGGACGGACAGTCGATGTCATAAAGGTGTGGGGATCAAAGACTTGGCTCAGTGCAATGCTGAATCATAATCTTAACCTAGACGTTGCTTGAAGCATTTTGTTCTTGTAACAAAGATGTCATTAAGCACCCAAAGCTTAAATTGATTGTCATAATTTGTTATTGAAAGCGTTTGCTGCACTAGTCACCTATAGTCCTTCCTGGCGATATTGCCGTGCTATCCTATATTTATCCTTAGCTCAATTTAAAAGCAACTCATTGGTAAGTAATTTATATTATTATAATAGATATATTTTAATTTATAGACTTCATTGCAAAGGATTACTCCAGCTGATTCTATACTATACACATAGTTTAAAAAAGTCGGTATAATATATATATCTTATTATTATTTTTGTAAGACCTCAAATTAGAGCTAGCTAGTATACTTACTTACACGTTAACGTCTTTTAACCATAAGTGGATACCTATAATTGGTTAATTAGAATTTCTGATGTTACTATGTTCATTACCTGTAATTAACTGTTGGTCTGCCGAATTTTTTTTCTTTATTTATTATTATTATTCTAATCGGTATTTGTCAGTTGGATCAGAACAGCTGAAAGTAAGCATCATCTGAAGACTGACATGGGCCACTGGGCATTAGAACGCCGCAGATAGGGGAGATTAAGTCAAGTCAGAGGTTATTTATTCTCCTGTCTATTTTGAAATTATTTTATTTGCCCAAGTATGATAACTGCTGGCTTGTTAAAATTGTGGGAAGTCGTGGTTTGAACCCACTACGCACCTATATGTGTTTATATTGAAGGAAAACAATTTTAGGAAACCTGCGTACACTTACCAAGAAATTGTAAAGTCGCGGTAGACTGGTCACATCATCCTAATTCTGGTTACACTCAAGCCGTAAGGCTCAAGCCCTTCGAGGACATAGGACTTACCATTTAACAATTTATGACAACGTTAGATATTTACTAATTTCATGTTAACATTATCAATGCCATTTTACCAGTAACCTGAATACAAAACCGCCAGCGAGTTAAAATCGATTAACCCATGTTATGCCGATTACAAATTACGACACGAGTATAATAATCATTGCACAAGGGAAATAGGAAAATGGAAAATCGAATGTCGTGTGTAATTAATTACTCTGTATGGGCAGGTGCTACATATATTTGCACGACTTGCTTTTTATTAGCAGTAGAGCATGCTTGCTTATATTACCTTCCTTCCTTATTTTACTATTCCTATTATTACTAGTATGATTCGAGTGGTCCATCCAGTTGACTTCGATTTTGGTTGGTTTAGGGACTATAAACGCCACAAACTGGAAAAGAGTTATTTTGTTATGTCTGTGTGTGTTACGTTCATGCATCGTAGTGTAAATGTCTTATTGTTTCTGGTGTGCAATACTGTGCTGTCTGCGTGTGTCAGTCAATAAAGTTTTTATCTATCTATTTATAAATGACGCCCATTTTCGCAGGAAGGTTTTCGGGTGGCACCCGAGCACCAGAAAATGCAGCAGGACCCCAGGGCCCTGATTTTACAAAATTTTGTATTATTATGAGTATGACAGATGGCTTTGGCGCAAGTGGACAAGATTCAAGGTGGACCGACGATATCTGTGGAAAGTAGCAGGAAGTCGCTGGATGTGGCGGCGCAGGACCGGTCTTTGTGGAGATCCTTTGTGACTATGGATCTATTTTAAATATATCCATCATGACTCGAACCCGGAACAGAAGCAATGCGCACATAAACCGCACACAGAAAGGAGCATAGACTAAGGCTTAGTCTATGCTCATAGCATGCTACAAATGATCTAGTGTAACTATACCTTAATAGGAGATTGCGCGTTGCCGCGAGCTGATTGGCTGCGGTTTAATCTGGTGCGCGCTCGTAAACAACTGAATTTCAACCGCCTGCGCGCGCACGATAAAGCTAACAAGGACGCTTTTGGTTTTCAAGCCGTTTTTATTGCGTTCTGCTATTGTTAGATTCAGTTAGACTGTTTCTGGAAAGGCTTCATTGATTTTTTAGACGTTTTAGTCGTGTAGAGAGGACATTTACGGATAATAATGTTCTTTTAGCATTCTACTAGCATGTAGTGCGGTTTACACCGTGTGGTGACGGCAGAGTAGAATACATTAGTCACCAACCCCTACTCTTCCCGTGGGTGTCGTAAGAGGCGACTTAGGGACTACACATTGAACAGGGAACGGGCAGCAGCGCTCTCTGATATAGTAACGTTTTAATCTGCGATCTCCAACCCACCTGCCAAGCATGGAGATTATGGCAAAACCAAACACTTAAGTGGAGGAGGCTCATAGTCCAGCAGTGGACTGTAACGGGCCGTTGATGACTAGCATGTAGGTACGAGGCTACGTGCATTAAAAATCAAGCTAGAACCCTGTTTCATATGGTACAGTAGACAAATCTTTTACGAAACCTTTTAACATAAACATAATTTTTATTTTTTCCTAAAATTCCTAAAATTCGTGCAGTTTCTGTTACTTCAACAATGAAGTAAAACTAAAGTAGAGTAGGTACTTGAGGTCAGGGAGCAGAGGATAGACTTTTTACTGTGAATTCCTGGATCCCAAAGCTTTGCTCAGCTTGTAAACTTGTCAGTAACACAAAGTGATTTCTTTTTAACCACAATGATATCCCCACCGGCATTCGAACTCGGAACCTTTGTAATGAAAACCGACGCCAACTGAAACAGAGCACATTTTCAGTAAACCTATTCATGTTTAAATAAATTCTAAATATAAGTAGTTTAAACTATTAGCTTAACGTCAAGTTAGAATTCCAATAAATCATATTAAGTTAATATAGTTTTTTAATATAGTTCAAATAGGTTACCCGTGAATTATTGGTTCTAACTCGATAAAAATATCGATAAAATGAAATCGAAACGACGGGTTTGCTTTCCTAGTACTATTATTATAAAATGTTTGGGTGTTTGTGACTTATAAACGGCTTAATGGATTTATTTTTAACGTACTTACCGACACAGATAACGTAGACATACATAATGTCACGCTCTTATCTTCAAAGAGTTGAGCAGAGTTGTAGTGTGCTCTCAAGGAGAACACACTAAAACCACGATTGGCAAGATTCGGCGTATACCTACGCACCTAAACTAAAGTCCACCGAACTTTACGTTTTTTAAGTCCACCTAGTGACAAGTAGCCTGCTGCCTATCTAGCACTAAACCATTAAGTATAAACTATAAGGTCATAAGGCTACTAAACAAATGGTTTAGTTTTAAAGCGTAAGTAAGGTATAACCTTACCCAAGTTTTCCCGTGTGAAACTTGGGTTTTTCCAGTTCTAATGTCTTAACTACACGTAGGCCACTTTTTCCCATTGTAAAAACATCACGGGAAAATCCAATAAACACGCGCGAGTAGACTATAGCTATAGTCGACAGTAAATTATCTTGGAATGTTCCGCGCGACGCAAATTATAATATTTACAGCGTCGTTTGGACGCGATTTTAACGAACCATCGACCCCTTTGTTGTGCTTCAAACAGAAACGTTTCAAACGAAAAAAGCAATATATTTTAACCGGTGCTAAACCTGTGAAGAAGTAATAGACAAGGAGGTGGGTGCAGATTTTGAACAGAGGATGGAAATGTTAGAGATTTTTAATAATAATGTCCTAAAATAATATTCATTTATATTTGTTATGGTATTATTGACTCTACATTTATATTTTTACGATGTTTTCACTAAAGTGTATTTTTTAAAAAGATATCAATTAAAATATTTGGTATTCGGAATGTTACAACATGTACACCTGCACTACATAATTTATTTTCATTCTTATTAGGGTTTTGTACCTATAAGGAAAAACAAAACCCATATAAGATCACTCGCGAGTCCATCCGTCCGTCTGTCACAGAGGTTTTTTATCTTTCAAACACAATATTATTGTTATTTTATAAGTAATTAACTGTTTCTTCTTTTTGTTAACGTATCCGACATCGTTTCCACCTCCTACACTATAATGAATGCATTATATTCGCCGAAAACACTAGTAACTGTCAACGCGGACGTCAAAGAGGATCATAAATTTCCCGCGCAAAGAAAGATGTTTCCCGCCTTGCATCTCTCCCTCTCTAACTTATGGAACCGCAGATAAAGTGATCCCTTTCTCAAACCAATTAGTCGACACTCAAAGAAGCCGATATTGTTTTAAGTGAAGTATTCTTGAGAGCGGAGAAGTTATCGATAAATTTTGTGACTATCGATTGTACCTATAATATCGTAATCGATCGTATCAATATAATCCGTCCTCATGTCAAGATTGGGTTAGGATTAAGTATTTTTTTAATAATCCCTTTCAAATTGCATTTTCCGAAAAGCGATACATGCATGGAATGCTTTGGTAAAATAGTTTACCATGCTTATCATATAAAAAAAATACAAGAGCGACAAAAGGAGTATGCAAAAATTGATTTTTGGTAACACTGTTATACCTATTATCTTAGAAATAATTGTGAAGTCTTGTGTGATTTTTTATGGATAGAGAAGATGACATTCGTCTCTTGAAGAAAACGTACACTACACCTGCATTTGTAGTGAATATGCGAACCAAGGACAAACTTCTTTTGTCTAACAAATAAGTTAGCTTTGATGTCGAAAGATTATTAAAATTTCGTTAAATGTAAAACTTTGAAAAATATATTTTTATCTTTATTTATTTCTATCAGTGCGAGAAATATTCTGCTGTAAAATATAATCGATTTTCAGATTTTCTCCTAACTTTATAATACCGCAATTCTGCTTTATTGCGCTATAGATGACCTGTGATGCTTCCTTGATCATTTCCCTCAAATTCTTACTAATAAACGCGAAAGTTTGTAAGTTGTGATGATGATGTTTTCACGTTAGTATGGATGTTTGTTGCTCTTTCACGCAAAATGTACTGAACTGATTTGTATAAAATTGGGAATGGAGATAGACCTGGATTAACACAAAATACTTTTTACGGGAAAAAGTCTTATTCCCACGGGTAAATCTTACACAACGCGAGCGAGCCGCGGGCGCAGCGCTCAAAATATTCTTCGTTGATAACCTCAAGTCGATAACGTTGAGTAACGTCACTGGCGCGTTGATCGCGTCTCCTATATCAACGTTCTCGCTTGTATTATAATTAATTAGCTGAGCTGAATCTGCGTTTACACGTGTTTAGTTTTATTGTCTCCAACAAGCGACTCGTCGCCGTAAATATTCTGTCGCCTGCAATTTTCACATTCATCCGCATCCTCACCAATAATGACTTCAGAGTTATATTTTCCTTTAAAATTATATTTCTTTTGCTTCACATTTGCTGTTGTGTACTAATATTTTCTTACCATATCTAAGATTTTAGTTTAAGCGCTTTATTTCTATAGATCTGTTAGTAAAAAGGCGTTTTGCTCGTCTGAAAAAAGCCTTTTTCAGCAACGAATTTAGTTTTATCATTATTTGAGATTCTATTCTTTGCCGAGGGTCAGTAAAATGGTCAACTACCAATTAGACAGAAAATATCACAACATTTTGATTTTGTTATTTTACTACTTTTCTTATTTTTCCCTAACTTCATAGTTATTTATTTTTTTAATTCGAAGAAATCCTTCCTTGATTATTTCCATCAGTCTTCTGTTTAACATGAATGAAAATCCAACAGCATCACTAATCGTGACGTAGCCAAAACTGAAGTATGTTAGTTATAACAAGAAAGAAACTACACGATTATATAACTGTAAGCAGCTGAACTGCACAGCGTCCGCTGAGCTGGCGTGAATCGAAGCCAATGATCAAATCAGGCGCACCCTGCACCCGATAGCACATTCGCTGCGCCTGCTCATTACATCAGCCTGCATTATCGATCTATGATTTAGAGTTCGTAATGAAGCTGTAAACAACGCGATATTGAATTCTGCCACCAAGGTTTATGAAGATGAAGAGAAAAATTGTCTCCGATAATCAAATTTACGTTAGGCTACTACTAGGTCGTACTAAATCAGATTATAATTGAAATCAGCGGTCGTTGATAAAATGTCTTTTGAAGCACAGAAAACGCAGAAAACCATTAACGATCACCATTTGTTTAACTATAGTAATTGAATGGATAACAAAACAATATAAAGTTGTATCTATAACGCTATGTATTTAAACTACAAAGTTGTAACAAAGCAAATGCTTTACTTCAGAAGCGTTTGTGATCTTTGTTTTGAAGTGGCCGTCGTTTGTGGATGTAAAGTGAACAAAATTATGCGACTATTCACAGAAACGTTAGAGTGCACGCAACGGTCTCTACTGAAAAATATGCACTCTACTGGATTACGAGCACATTAAATAAAGAGATTTTAGGAACAAAAATAAATTGTACATAAAGTCATACAAAAGTAAATTCGTTGGTCTCTCTATACAAGCATGTTCTTCATTTACGTTGCACCGGACTATTATCGAGATGGACTTATGGACTAGGACAACATGGATTTATTTTTCTATGGGATATTCTCGCTGGAAAACAACAATTACCTCAAAATAAAACTTTTAAAAATCCCTTAATGACGGCCAAAATCATATAAATACTCATTTCTTAACAGTGAAAATCTCTACTTTGATCGGCTTCTAACGAATTTCTGCAACGATCAGCAATGATGTGTTAGTGGTTCGTGCGTCGTAATTTTTTGTAAAGAAGCAAGTTGAAATGATCGCTTCTCTGTACCGTGTGACAACACATGTGGCCGACACCGCCGCCACCGCCACCGCTCGGCCCACCGGACTACTGACACGCCGCCGCCGGCGCAGCCACCGAGCGGCGGCGGTAAGCACAAACACAATTGTACTGCAACTTCATTAATGGAAGCATATATACCTATATTATTATCAGAGTCTTTGTTCCGTTAGTCTACACGGATTGACTGCATAATGCAGTGGATTCTAGTTGCAAGTGTAGTTTATTATAACTATTCTGAACTTCCTTAAGCGCTGCAGTGCCATACGATCCCCACTTTTCCTGTCTCTATTAGTTTCCCGATTGCACACACTTCGAAGATGTTGAACGCTCGTATGGGCAGTGATTGTGAACCTTTGTCTTAACCCTTCCTTTTTCTTCTCCTATTTCTACTATTGTTTCATGGTTTGCATATAACTCTAATATTACTCTTCTGCATGTATAATCTAATCCTGCTTCTTTCATTTCCATCATTTGTTTACAATTAATTTTATTACACGTTTTTCCTGTAGAATTTAAGAATTTTCGTAGACGTGCTACGAGATAGCTACGACGAACCTCTACGCGCTACTAATCGTACGTAGCCCTAATTCTAAGTCTAAAGTTCAGAGATAGCAAATTACTAAAAAATAAATATAACTAACTATAAACTACAGTCTTGAAACAGCATCATGTCGATATTTCAGCCAGTGACTCGTCTGAAGTCTCGCCCTAACCGCTCGTCATTTGTCACCGGCGCGCGCGCATCGCTGTCCTACCCACTTAGTTTATGCGTCGCGAATTTGTCTCCGCTCAGACAATTATTTCACAAAACGACATCGGCCATGATTCTTGTTGAAATGGAGCTAAGATCAAATTAAAATAAGTTTTCCGTTTGTTCATTTTGAGATAGAAATTGCGAAATAAAAAAAACTAATTTTGTAGATTGCTGATAATAGCGATATCATAAATTCTTTATTACTATTTGATCACACTCATATTTTGTACGCGGTAAGCATAATCACGAGAATAAAATAATGAAGTAATCTTTCACTTTATTCTAATAATGTTATCTGTTTAAGTTTGTGTGCAATAAAGTATATTTCATTCATTCGTTCTTGATTGGGTTTGCTGGAATCGCGGCCAAAAACAGAATGAAAGAACAGAAGACGCTGTCTCTCCTAAAATGTGTTGTAATTTGTTTCCTAAGAGAGAAAACGAACACCAAAACAGGAACAGACTGATGACTATGAGGTTGAATGTGCCACTTACAGAAAATTGTGTATCATTTATCAAAATTTCTTCACGCCAGTAACAAAACAACCATTCTCTATATTATTTCGCATGACGGATGACGAACCTCCTAATATTCTATCTTACTATTTTATTTTTACTAACAGTTAGTATGTTTGTTAAAATCATTCTTATTAGGAAACAACTTGTTCAGAAAGTGACGTGGTGTTACCAATTATTACACAATTTTGCGTGTTTGGCAACATTATAAATTTCGTTAAAAAATACCTCTCACATAAAATTGGTACGAAATAACTTAAAACCCTATGAAATCAATTCCAGGTTATTGTTTTGCTCACAAGTATTTTTGTGGCTGAAATCTACAACTCAAAAATAACTTAAGCTTGTCAATAAAGGCGCACGCGCCGCAACCTTCTAAACTGCACGAAATCAAACAGCCAAAATATTTTAACAAGCCACCATTTTTACGAACTGTATCGAATGGTTGCGACCGCGCCGTGACTGGTCTCTCAAACTAAGGGTCTTGGCAGACTGATTGCAAACAACTTCCTATTTTATTTTATTTACTTTTATTTTACTTTATTTTGGGAAACAAACAGCTTATACTAATACATAACGATCATAACACATATATAAAAATCATGAGCCAAAACAGTTTCCACTAATGACTAAATAAATACATTCTTCTATTCTTCGTCTTTATTTCGGCCACTACTGCCTCTCAAGCACTTTCAGTAAAGCATTAAAATGCGGTTGGGATGCGGTTGAGATATATGCGTGGTTCATAATATAAAATATTAAATGTAGAGATATTATTAATTTCTAATTTAAGTTTATTTGCAGTAACCTACAGTTTTTTCACAAACATACGTACAAGAAGCGACTCTCCTTTCCCGGAGGGTTAGGCAGAGACCACGATTTTTTTACTTGATACGATCCAGACACATTTCTTTCTCTACATTCGTCATTCACATAATCTACCTGTTTCTATCGAAAGATGAATGTACTAATTTTTTACCAAAAGAAATTGTTTCAATTTCAAACTGCAAACAATCTTCTATAGTCCGTTTGTAGCCCAAATCAGCGTTCTTTTGCGACATTTTTTTACACAAACTGGGTGTCACCTTCCGTGCGACTTTCAAAGGGTGTCGCGACATCAAAGCAGTGTTGGCGGTGTCGAATGTCGCATGCGCCCGCGCATCCCGGGCGTCGTGACGTCATCGCACATGTGCTCCTCACTCAGACATTATTAGCTGATTTGGGACATTCTCGGTATTTATTAGGTCAAAAAGACGAGACGATGCAGTTGCTTATTTTAGATGTATTTGGAAAACAAAATGCTAATCTAAACGTTGTTTCTTGTTTTTAAATCTGCTGTAATAAAATTGAAACAGAGATAATGAGATTAAATGGAAAGTTAATAAATTAATATTAAAGATATGAAACACTTTGATGATAGCTTAAATTAATAAGGATTTTCAAAAATATTGTTAAGCTATGCGTGTATACCCTTTAATAAATCTTCATCATCACGAGAACAAAAGACATGTTTTACCTTTTATAGCATCTTCTAGAATTAAAATAATGGTATACAAACTGTTTAACACCTTTTAAATTAGAATATCTATATATCTTTTATCTTTAGTCTAAAAGTGATCTTCTTGTTGCAGCAGACCCGAGCGGGGGTGGCATGGGAGGCGGCATGGGGGGCGGAGTGGGGGGCGCGGGGGCGCAGCAGTACGGGGAGGTCAACCAGCTCGGGGGCGTCTTCGTCAACGGTCGGCCGCTGCCCAACGCCGTCAGGCTCAGGATAGTCGAGCTGGCTCAGCTTGGTATCAGGTAAACAAAAGATATTTTATGGTACTAACTTTTTATTACTTTCTGTTTCCATTCCTTTCTTTAAACAAATTAAGCATTCCAATTTCAAATCTGATAATAACACAGAAACGGATGTAGATTTTAAAATAAACAGTTCTTAAAGTAAAAATTGGTTAGACGAAATTGTAATGCAGTAATATATAACATTAACTTTAACAATTTATAATATTTTGTCTTTGGTTATTACTGTCTGTATTCTCACGCACGTAAAATATTATTCCCTACTCTTTGGTAAAATATTATTTCCTACTCTTTTGTAACTCTTTGGCTCTAATTCTCAATAATCTCAACAATGTCTTATCCACCAGGCCATGCGACATCAGCCGGCAGCTGAGGGTGTCCCACGGCTGTGTCTCCAAGATACTAGCGAGGTACCATGAAACCGGCTCCATCCTGCCCGGGGCCATCGGTGGCTCCAAGCCTAGAGTCACGACTCCCAAAGTAAGTACTCCTTCAGTCTTCACAAATTCGAAGGTTTTCGAGGTTTAATATAAAGTCAAGTCCTCTGTTAATTAAAAGCTTTGAAATCCTTTGTCAATACAAATAGTTAAAATTTTCAATACCTTTTCCAAATTGATCATACTCTATATCTTTGCGTGTTGATGATGGGATGGTTGCATTATAACAGCTACTGAGTAAAGTGTTTATATACCTATAGATAGGTAGTAGCATCTTTCTTCTGTTTTTTTTACTTGACGTAGCATTATTTTTAGAAATGTCTTGCCTACAGGTAGTCTCCTACATCAAACAGCTAAAAGCGAAGGATCCAGGGATTTTCGCGTGGGAGATCCGCGACAGGTTGCTGGCCGACGGCGTGTGCGACAAGTACAACGTTCCCTCCGTCTCCAGCATCAGCCGGATCCTGAGGAACAAGCTCGGAGGAGCAGCACTGTACCCCGTCCCACCTCTGTATCCGGTGCCTCCGCAGAGATGCTGGCCTCTGCATCAACCTTACGACTACTATGTGTATTTACAGGTACGTTTTACATTCTTCTTCTTCGAGTTAAACAAAATTCCTGTAGGTATTATTATGCAAGTGGCCAACCCGAATAACCTATTGTCAGAACGTCATCTCGCTTGGGTTTAGTGACCACTATGATATGATAGTATCGGAAACCATTGGCTTAACTGATTTCCGAAACACGGAATTCTTACTTTTCTGACTGTTGCAATATTCTTACCAAGCCAAACTGGAGAGAGTGGTAGTCGTTACATGAGCCGTGGTCTTTGGCTACTCAGTAAAACTATCTCCAGGATTTATATATACTTATCATCGATCTTACAACCCACACGATAAGAATCATGATCTAACATACTCCCCTTGCTGGCAGGGTCGACAGCACACGACGCCCGCGCCGCACGGACTGCCCCACCCGCACCAGCAGGCGCCTCACCACGCGCACGCTCACGCGCTCTGACCGCCGGCGCCCGCGCACCCTGGGCCCCCCGTGCCGCGGTGACCCCCGCCGCGCGCCTTGATGCGGCCCTGTGCGTTCAAGCATACAAATCTCTGGTTTTAATTGAAATTGGTGCGGACGAAGACTTCGAGTGTAAAGTGTTAGACGAACTTTTGCTAGGAACATTTTGTGGAAGAGTGTTTAATGTGCTTCGGTTTCATTTCAGTATTGAATAGGACCTGAGTTAATTTATGTGAAACTGAATAATGTACAACACAATACGAGCTAAATAATTTCGTGTTTCTTATTTGAATCGTTCGATATTCTCAACTAATTACGATTATAAACGAATCAACAACATATTTCCTAAAGACGGAAACCGTACCCGTCAAAAATACGCCTCTATCTTACCGTGGAGATTACACCTGTCTGTGGCTAATTCGGATTACATTGCTGTGATTGTATCGCACTTGGGACGGTAAATTAGTACTGTAGCAGCAATGATCGGTATTTAGGAAAGCGTAATCTATGTTCACAGGTGCAAAGTTGTTTGGTTCGTATTTTATACTTAATTTAACTGATGTATATTTACTTGTTCAAGCGCATTTTATCAGAAAACGAATGGGAAAAAATATTTAGAAATTATTCCAGATATCAAAAGATACGGTGTTTTATCAGATTTGTTGAATCTTCTGAAGTGTGTAGTATTTTCGGCTGACGGCTGATTCCATAATTACGACCATAGATATAATATCTATGATTACTACAGACCGACGACGATGAACATTTAACGACACCTTATGAACAACAACGTAACTCAATTTTAGCAACTAATCAGTACAGCAGTTTAAAGAGAAAAAAAAATACGTTTTACCTATAGTTAGGTTTTTTTGACTAATGCTAACTTCAGTTCTATTGTACTTAGAGACTGCTTGGACAGAAAATTAAGAGTAAATAAAAATATGATAAGGAATAATATTAACTAGAGTCATTTTGTATCTCAAGTCACGTATCTCAAGTTACGTTGTTGTTCATAGGAAGTGTCGATTAGATAAAAATTAAAAAAATTATTTAATAGATTGATTGATTATTATTTTTATTATTATTTTTTATTTAGTATTTGGAAATGACTCCATACATTTTCCTACCATGTAGCTCGACGAATCGATAACCGATAGGTCAAAAAGATTCTCTCCTGGCTTGCAAGGGCTCGTAGTGATTGTCGGGGTCGGTGCCTCTCACAACGTATGGCTTGATGAGAGCTTCACCAAGTCATAAAGGTTATTTCTATTTCTATTTCATACCTTGTGAGAGGCACTGAAGCAGAAGCAGATGCCTTGGTGAAGGTTGCTGGGCGCCGGTGGATGCAAGTAGCGCAGGACCGTTCACAGTGGAAAACTATAGGGGAGCCCTATGTTCAGCAGTGAACGTCTTCCGGCTGAGATGATGACATTTTCCTATAGACGAGGCCTGTCGACGGTTATCAAAGTCAAATCAAAGTCAAATTTTTTTTATTCGAATTAAGATTTTTACAAATCATTTTTCGACGTCAAAGCTATCACGGATGGCACGTTCACTACCAGTGTACGCCCTCTGTGGAGAAGAACGGCCAGAAGAAACTCCACAGGAATTGTATCTTTTGTACTTTTCTTTTAAATATATAAAGAATCATACATGAGTCATAATTACAATCTACGTTCGTTCTCGTTCAATCTATCGTCTTAAATAAAATATAATAATAAATAAATAAATCTTCGGCTGTCGTAAACCGTCAACCGTCAGCCACAAAAGTCTAATATTTAATTTGAAAAAATATGTGTTTATCGTATTTTCTGATATTTAGAATAATCCAAACGAAATCTCGAATTGGAAAATTAAACTTAGGTAGAGCGATTTATCTATTATTATAAATATTGTTGATAATACAAGTATTACTAAGTTTACTGTACATAGTGGTTGCTATCGACTTATGATAAGTATAAATACTAGAGATAGTTTGTATGTAGAGCGATGGATGAACATGTACGAGTATAAGATGGTGCAATTATGTACATATTGAATCTAGTTGTATTTAAGGCAATACTGGGTACTTAATTTACTTTAGTATATTGTAATAATTATTATAAAACTGTTTACCAAACCTTTATAATTATAATAATATTGGTGGCGATTCTGACAAACACGGGCTAGAATTAAAACTGATTAGTTGTATGTTTGTGGGAATTGAGACCAATAAGTACCTAATTCATTTATGTAACTTTGCTGGCTAGAAGATCTTAGCTGAAAGAAAATAAATATAATAATAAAATATTGTTTTTATTTTATACTTTGTTAACGGTGCTGAATCTAAATCACCCTTTAAAAAAAAGAAACAGGAATCATTTTGATTTCTGTAGAACTGTCACTGTTACTGGCAACCGCCACGCCAACCATAGACAAACTTCTTGGTATTAATAAGTTAGCTATGGCTTCAAAAATGGTCCCGTAGATTATTACTTTGAAGAAATAATTTTTATCTTTACCTTTAACTGTAAATCGAATACCATTGCGTAGTTTTATGGGAGAAGAGGATGGTCTACGATGAAAAATTTGTTACTTAACGAGTTACCTACTAATATTATAAAACCAGCACCTTCATTAAATTAAAGGCGTAAGTAGACATGTTTTCCTCGTAGCTGTTAATTAAAAAAACTTTCTTCTGTTATGTCTTCAACATCGCAGATAAAAAAATCTAAAATCAATAGCTACCTACGCCTATGAAGTTGGCATATATTGTCTTTGCTTTTGGTGGTGGCTCTATAACACTGGCACCAGGGTTTTTGAGGTCGGTTGTCGACCTTACAACCTACAAGATGAAGAAGTCATTTATTAAAAACATCATTAGTTCATTTTGTATTCTCGCGATTTTTTAAGTTCCTTCTAATAATGGTCTCGCACCCATGAACCCATGGCACAAACAAGTGATTTCAAACGTTGGGATAAAGAAGTAAAATAATTTTGTTTCCCTAATAAATACAGTACATTGCGACTAAGCCCGCTAAATCATTACATTTTTTTTTTCATTTCCTATTTTCACAAATTATCAGAAAATGACAGGATATGACATCTAGAGCGTGGCAGCCAGAATCACGACCATTAGAAGATGCACTTTATGTATTTATAATCTTAATGAAAGTGAAAGAATAATCAAAATGGAAAGATATTTTACAGTATGAAATAAATGGTTTGAAATTATAAGGACTCATTATTTGTGTTGCCTTACACCCAACCCACTTCACCAAGCTACAATATCAGGAAAGCGTATGTACGTTGCCGTTGTAAATACACGTATTAAGTTGTCAAGTATGTAGTTAACTAAATTTATACAAAATTTTAAGCGACTTAATGCGTGTAAACAGCGAATTTAGTAGTAAGTTGCAAGTTAAGATTTAGCGTGCAAGTAAACAAGTAGATTAGAACTTTTTCTATTTTTCGAGTAAGTTGGTGGGCGTGGCCAGTCACTTGACACGTTTGGACAGGCACAATTTATAAGTTATTTTTTAGTTAAATGCGAAGTTATAAGTGCGAGTGCTTTATGTTTATTTTTTGGAAATATTTTAATATATATTATTGTATTTGTATAGGTATATATAAAAATATTAATGATTAATATATTATTAATATTAAATATAAATCATTAAAAATAATAATAATATAATATAAAAAAATATTTATAATATTAATATATTTTTTTTTATATATTTATTACAGAGTT
Source organism: Carpatolechia fugitivella (assembly GCA_951230895.1). NCBI lineage: Eukaryota > Metazoa > Arthropoda > Insecta > Lepidoptera > Gelechiidae > Carpatolechia > Carpatolechia fugitivella. The sequence goes on from OX579662.1 coordinate 393,913, forward strand.
GAATTCGCCGTTGATCGTCCATCTTGGGCTAACTAAAGAGCTTAACTACTAAAATGACGTGTAAACACTTACTTAAAATTAAGTCGCTTAAAATTAAGTTAAAATTTAATTACTACTTGTCAATAAGTTGTTCTTGTATTAAGATACGTGTGAACCAGCCATCAGGGAGTCACGTCACCTTATCTATCGATGGGGAATCTGCTTAGGCCAAAACGAAAGAAAATTTTATTGCTATAAAATAAGAGCATCAGCAGAGGACGTGTTTTGGCTAAGATGATGATGATGATGATGATTGATGAATAGTAAACGTCGTTCACTTCGGCTCGGATCGATACTTTGGTCGGAACAACTTTTTTATAGCATATATGGATATAACGCTTTTTTGATAAGTACTTCTAGACCATAGAATGGTAAATACGCTCCCCTATTACTGAAATTACTGAAAAAACTAGGACAATAATAATATTATACAAATTATTAAATGAAATGAAATGAAATGAAATCGTTTATTTGCCTTGAATAGGTTACAATACATAAAGGTCTTAGAACTATTAACACAAGTGTCTCTATTCAGCCATTTGTACAGCATGCAAATATTTTTATAAATGAATAAACATGAATGACAAAATAAAATTATGAAATTGTCAAAATAATTTGTTAAATGATTAAAATAATGAAATTGTCAAAATAGTTTGTTAAATAATAAAATTGTCAAAATAATTACATCAGCCTTTGTCAAATTGAAAAATAATAAAAGAACTATAATAGTACCTAAGTTAATTATGTGATGTCATACATGTTATACATTGATGTTATTTAGAAATAAATACATTTAATGTCACAATTCATCTAGATATCATTAAAAAAATCCTTTAAACTATAATAACATTTGTTGATCAACCAAGCTTTCAATGATTTTTTAAATTTGACTAAGTGAAACTCCCGAAATTACACAATAATGCACATATAAAAACAATTTTTAGTGTAAAGAACCGTATTGTGAGCAGGTACTACTAATTTGGTTAGGTCTCTTTTCCGCAGTCTGGGTGCTTGTGTGACCGATTGAAAGAATTTCGGATAGTTTCTTACAAACATACACAGCTCATAAATATATAATCCGGTCAATGTTAATATCTTTAATCTTTTAAATAAAGGCTTACAGGTGTCTAGGAACTTTGCCGCACAAATCGCTCTTATGCACTTTTTTTGTAGAAGAAATACTTTGTCCACGTCTGTTGAGTTGCCCCACACTACTATACCATACCTAAGCACAGAGGCCACGTAACCATGATAAGAGATTAGAGCTGTCTTTTCGCCTGTTCTATTCCTTAATTGTTTTAGTGCAAATACAAATTTACTAAGTCTAGAACAAATGTTTTCTATGTGAAACTTCCAGTTGCAGTGGTTATCCAAATGAATACCCAGAAATTTAGTATTTTGTATCTCTTTTAGTTTAGAGCTTTGACACACAATATCTAAGGGTTTACGAGTATTTTTACAATTACTAAATTGGATAAAGCAAGTTTTGGTTAAATTGATAATCAAATTATTGTCCCTTAGCCAAGAAAATATATTATTTACTGCATCATTTATTTCTTTTTCGTGTGAAGTTGATTGATCAGTATGAGGAATTATCAACGAAATGTCATCAGCAAAGAGAATTGTGTCATATTTTGTTACTTTGGGCAGATCATTGACATACAACAGAAACAGTAATGGGCCTAAGACACTGCCCTGCGGAACACCAAAATTATTTTGCCGGTACTCAGATCTAAAAGTCCTTAGATGGTACGTTTCATCCAAACGGTTAACCTCAACACATTGACTTCTCCCACTTAGATAGCTCTTGATCCATTCTAATGCAACACCCCTAATCCCATACTTTTCGCACTTGTTCAATAATAAGCTATGTTCTACAAAATCGAAAGCCTTAGTCATGTCGAAGTACACAGCCGTTACTGGCGTCTGTAAATCGATGAAACTTGTGATTTTTTTTACCATAGAAAAAGCCGCAAGTGTTGTTGATTTTGAATTCTGAAATCCATTTTGTTCATCAGCTATAACAGTATGTTTATCAAAGAAACTCGTCAATCTGTTTCGCATGGCTCAAACACTTTTGAGAAAATGGGGATTAAAGCTATAGGTCGATAATTATTCATGTCGTAATGACTCCCTTTCTTATACAGAGGTTTGATAATTGATCGCTTTAGCCTATTTGGAAATTTTCCTTTTGCTAGCGATAGATTTACGAGGTAAGTCAAAATATCAGATATTTCCACCGCACACGCTTTAACTATATGTGTTGATATATCATCAAAACCTACAGCCCTTGTGTTTTTAAGTGAATTTATTATTTTAATAATTTCTTCTTTAGTGCAAGGTTTCAAGAAAATGCTGCCAGGCAGTGAGTTTGTTGATACTGGTACTTTTTTGTCATTATTTATTAGTTTTTTAGTAGTTTCTATGTAATATTTATTAAAAACATCAGCAATTTCTAAAGAGTCGTTAACCAACGCACCATGTTTATTTTTATTCCTTTGGTAATCCATTTAGGCTTACCTGAACCTGAACTAATTTTCTTCTTTTGTATAGGAAAATGTAGATCATAAAGTAAGCAAAAAGTATCGTGGAAAGTGTTAAAAGCAGTGTATACATCATCACAACTAGAGATGTGCCGTGGGGAATGTTCCCATTCCCAGTATTTTCCCTATGGGAATATTCCCGGTAAGTTACCCAAAGTTTCCAATGTTCCCGGGAATATTCCCCTACACATGAAACATTTAATATATTGAATTCTTTCTTTACCTAGTGTTTTAATTTAGTTTGGTTGGTTGGTTGGCTGGTTTGATTAGTATGATTTAATTTGCAAAATTGATTATTTTTGATATAGACAATTTTATTTAATTTAAGTGAGAGATTCCACTCACGGTCATCTGATCCAAAACTAGGCAAGGCCTGTTCTACGAGTATGGGTGTCAAAGATAGACAAATATTCAATACCCAGACACAGAAATGACCCTTGATGTCTGCCTTTTTTTTCTTTTCGCGCCTTAGCTTGGTACTATAGAAAACTGTAATTTTATTACAGATAGGTACTATAGGTATTAGTCGTTTTGTTAGTTACATACAGCCAAGTAGATGTTTGCCTGTTCATTGCTGACTGTAAGATGTGGATAAACTGTCTCGCTTCCTCTTTAAAAAACATTTTATTTGCGAATCTCTTTATTTGAGTGGCAACAAGGTCATCAAACAATGAAAGCGTCCTTTTTTAGTTACTTGTTATTTAATTTGTAACTTGGTGCACGCATTTAAACATACAAACCTCGTTATTAAAAATAAATCTGAATCGGCTTTTAAAAGTTGCTTTGCTTTATACCTATAACTTATGAAAAACGTGTTGATCGTTCTGTGATTTGTTAATTATTTTAGTATAATTTAAATTGTTAATACTGAAATTTTATTGATTATTAAAAACAAATCTAGATCTATGTGGTCGGATTTTAAAAAAAGTTGCCTTGTTTTATACCTATAACTTATGAAAAACATGTTGATCGTTCTGTGATTTGTTAATTATTTTAGTATACTTAAAATTGTTAATACTAAAATTTTATTGATGTTTAATTGTTGATTATATTGATAACGCATATTTGTACACACATGAATAAAAACTATCAAAATTTAACGTCTGTGTTTCTTTTTCTCTTATTAAAATACAGTTAAAACTTTCAGAATCTGCCCGGGAATATTCCCGGAAACATTGGGAATATTCCTAAAAACACTGGGAATATTCCTCGGAATATTCCCATTTTTTTGGGAGTTTTGGGAATATTCCCAGGCATGTGGGAAATTTCCGGTGATTGTTCCCGGTAACATTGGGAATATACGAAATCTCTTAGGTTAGTAGGTATTCAAATATTACTTGTGATTTGTCTCCTAAAACTTAATATTGTGACATATAAATATATTAAAAAAATAGAAGATTTCGACAACTTTCCCATTGTTTAAGTTCTCAAGGGAATATTCCCCGGAATATTCCCACACAAAAGTAATTTACCGGGAACGGCACATCATTAATCACAACTTACCACGTCGCTCCAAGCCATACCAGACAATGATTCTTTAAATTTGATTATGTTCTCACTAGAGTATGTTCGGGTATAAATGAAATGGTTATGAAGAGTAGGCAATTTATGCGCAGTTTTAAAACTCAATATTTGACAGGTTTCATGGTCAGACAAACACATTGTAAAGGTTTTAGCAGTAGCGTCTTTAATGTCACTTGCGATGTGATCTATACAAGAATTACCCCTAGTAGCAGTTTTCACATGAAGAGTTATGTTGTAACCATTCAAGATGCTCTTTAATTTTTGAGACTCTGGGCTGTCCTTGAGCGTATTAATATTAAGATCACCTGTTATTATTATATTTTTCTTTTTTTTAGAATTGAATGTCAATTTATGAAGTATTTCGTCAAGTTTATAGAAAAATTTACTCAAGTTAGAAGCTTTTGGTACTCGATATATACAAAGTATAATGCACTCCAATCGTGTGACCACAATACCACAACACTCAAACACCCCCTCCAAGCTAACTTCATTACACAGTTCCAATGTTCGAAACTCTATACCATGCCTCAATAAAACACAAGAACCGCCGCGGCCTTTTTTCCTATGGTAGTAACTTGCTAGCTTAAAATTTTTCATGCAGATATTACTTTCACTACCAGATTTTATAAAAGTTTCAGTTAAGCAAAGTATGTCAATAGGTAGTTGTTTATCAGTAAGGTTAGCTAGTGCTACCTCTAATAAGGAAATTTTAGACAAAAGACCCTGTATATTCTGGTGCATGACTCTTACATTCATCAAGTCCTGCTCATTATTATTAGTTGATGCATTAGCGGAATTGACGAAAAAACAAAGTAGATTGGGATTGGAAATGAGTATCCATCGGCACACTAGTTTCTTCACACTCTGCTATATTTTCCATCAGAGCCAATATAGAACTAAATATTTTGGTTCGCCCCTTTTTGTTCATTCGTCCAGACCACGAATACAAGTCCTTAGAATAAGACAATATGAAATTACAGTCAATAATATAAGCATATTCGCTGGATAGATTGTCATGGTACAATAAATAATTAAAAATTTCAATTCGTTTGTTAAAAATATTAGAAAAGTTGTCTAGTCTATATGTTGGCAAACAAATTATAATATTAGTATTCTGTACCTGTAATAATTGTGTTTTTATAAGATTGATTAAATTATAATAGTTAGATGTGTTATTAAAATCATTGTCTCCTATAAATAAAATACAATAGTCCGACAGTGTATAATGTTGCAACTTGGTTGGAAGTCCCCGTAATAATTGCTCAATCCCTCCACTAGGTGTAACGTAGTGGCATATGTGTGCCTCGTGAAACGTTTGTTCCGCCATTTTCAACTTATCGTCACGACTATTGCTGATAAGACAGATTCTGATTTTGTGGGACGTTGTTGCTTCATTAGCTATACGTCCGTGCTGCTGTAAAACCGGTGGCGGAGACGTAATGCCTGCACAAGACCTGTTCTGTGTATTCATTTTTTTCCGGTTGTTCGTGTTTGTAGTATTGTTTGGAGTGCTGGGCTCCCCGTCCTCAAAGTCCAAGATCCGGCCTGTCAGTCTTCTTTTTGTAGATCGAACGGACGTCGTTGGCTGTTTTGAAGTGTGTGAAGTACTGCACGATGATTTATTAATAGTTTTGCAAACGGTAGTCAGGTGATTTATTTTTTGTTTATATTGGTCAACTTTCTTTTTCAGGCTGAAATTTTCAGAGATGAGAATCTCAATTATTAATTATTATTATAAGAATACGAAGGACGAGCCTCTACCTCCCGTCTAAGAAACGCGGGCTTGATCCCTACCACGTACCAACGACGAGCCTCTACCTCCCGTCTAGGAAACGTGGGCTTGATCCCTACCACGTACCAATGACGAGCCTCTACCTCTCGTCTAGGAAACGTGGGCTTGATCCCTAACACGTACCAATGACGAGCCTCTACCTCCCGTCTAGGAAACGCGGGCTTGATCCCTACCACGTACCAATGACGAGCCTCTACCTCTCGTCTAGGAAACGCGGGCTTGATCCCTACCACGTACCAATGTGTTCTTTACTTTAAACTTGTGGCCCAGCAGCCGCCACGGAGCTGCTGGGCACTACACGAAGAGTGTTGTAGAGGGTCATGTGGCTATAACCATGGCTCAGTCCAAGGAAAAAAAGGTATTTATATATTATATTAACTGACAAATAGTAAAGAATAGTAGAAAAGCTTTAGGTATGTACTATCGGAGATCAGGACATGAAATGAAGAATTTGGCAGGAAAAAGACAAAATCGAAACGTAAGAAATCTAAATTTGAAAATGAATTTAAAATGAAAGATAAAACTGCCAGCAAGAAAGGTTGCCAGTCATAAAACAGGAAAGAGGACGAATGCCTCGTTACAAACTAGAGGTCCGCCCGCGGCTACGTTCGCATTGTGTAAGTTTTTCCCGTGTGTATAAAACTTTTTGTGGGAATAAAACTTTTTCCCTTAAAAAGTATCCTATGTGTTAATCCAAGTTACAAACTATATCCATTCCAAATCCGTTGAGTACTTTAAGCGTGAAGGTGGAACAAGCATCTAAGCATCCAAATATATTTTCACATTTATAATATTAGTGTGATTCGTATGTAGGTATGTTTATTCGAAATTCTTACGTTGAAAGAAAATATCGTGAGGAAACCTGCATACTCCAGAGAAAAAAGTCAAAGCTTGTGCGTGAAGTCGACTAAGGCATAGCAGGATTAGCAGGTGTCTTTTGATATTTTCATTCAATGTAAGAGCATCTAACTACGTAACAACAACAGCTCGTATACGTCCCCACCGAGGGGCTCGAGCCTACCCTGAATTAGGGCGATTAGGCCTCAGTCGACCACGCTGACCCAGTGCGGTTGGTCAACTTCACACGCAACCTTTGAATTTCTTCGCAGGAGTGTGCAAGTTTCATCACGATGTTTTCCTTCACTGTAAGAGCATCGAATAAACGTACATATGAATTCGAAAACACATTGGTACGTGGCGGGGATCGAACCCGCCGGGAGGCAGCGGCCCTAGCCACTAGACCACCGACGCTCTTCAAACAAAGTAAAGTAAAATTTGAAATTTCAAAACACGATGTTAGAACCGACGTCTTTCGTACGACATGCAACGGCCTTAGTCACTACACAGGCGCTTGTAGGCGTCGGGTTCCAAAGGTATCAGAAAAAAAAACACTATCGACAAGCGACAAAGTTTGTTTATTACATTTCCATCTCCTATTTCAATCAAAAGATTAAACGAATTGAGAGAAACTGTAAGTGTTTCATTACTGCACTCCACGGATTGAAAGAAACTTTGATTAAATATTGCTGCACTAATTATTTTGTTACCGAAACCAAAGCGGGTGCTCCTGCGCCGAATCAGTTTTACAACCGAATCCACGCCCTTTATTCCGGCAGCCGGACTACGGGTCTGCACAGACGAGCTTAATTTAAACTGCAATATAACCGCAAAATAAAGGTTTTAATACAGTCAGAGTGCACTGCACATATTTATTCTGGCAGCCGGACTAAAGGTTTTAACAGACCGGCTGCATTAGAAATGCAAAATGGAAGTTTGGTACTAGAACCAGAACTGATCGCTAATAATGCAGCCATGATGTAGTTGTAATTGCCGACCTTGGACTTCTTCTTAACTGTATTTGAATTGTCATTTTGCAACTAGAATCAATCAGTATATCAGTTACATTACCACCAATTGTCTAGACTCTAGCTAGAGTAATCATAAAATATTTTTTTACGTAAGTGTGTATAGTCCGTGTCTGCCGAAATCAAGAGCAAAAATAACACACACTGCGCCCGCGCACACGGCCACGCAGCGCCAATTAAATCCCCGCTTTGTTTCGAATTTAATACTACCTAATCTGAAATTTTACTGTATTAATAACAAATTTTACGACCGCCAGTCGTCGGTCGAGAGAAAAATATTATCAAGCGCGTTCGTGGCTCGTGTTTGAACAGGTTTCTGATATTGATATCAATGTTTAATATTACGAGTATGACGCACGAAAATTTTGAACTGAGAAATAGTTTTCCTTAGTTCTATTTGCATTTGTCTTTGGCTTTTGAAATTATTGCTGTTGTTGTTGTTGTCGTGATGTACTGTTATATTTCTCACAGTTATCTTTCGTATAATTTCTACAAAGTTTTAATATTATTTTAAATTACTTTACTTTACACACACACACACACACACACACACACACACACACACACACACACACACACACACACACACAAACTCAACACTCACTCACATGTAACTCATAAACTACCTTTTTTTAGATTAGAGACTACTCTTATCTTACTATAATACATTTAGCTTAATAAAATACATTTACCAAAGTAGGGGTTGAGCCTGATAACCCACAACACAGGGTATCCTAGTGTGGGTACAGATCGCGCCAAACTTCTCAAAGGTTGCTCAAAGGTTGACTGAAAGAGATCCCTCACGGGATAAGTCCGCCTTTGCACTGTAAACTTTTCTTGTGACTTCTTATAGTAATGTTACTTTTATTGTGCAATAAAGTGTTTACATACATACATACTTCTAGACCGCTCTGAAGTTGCTTCGCGCATTGCGCGTTGTCGCTTTGAAAAATCGAATCGTGCCGTGTTCAGAGTGGTCTAGAAGGTTGGCGCGATCTGTATCAGAAGTCAATTCTGTATCTTTCCTGTATTTTCTGAATAAAGTTTTTATTTATTTACTTAAAAAAAAACCGCCACCACTTACCGCGGCTCGTGTGCGTCACGTGGCGTGGCAGCACAAATTGTGCAATAGTGTGATAATCACACGCGTGATCGCACACTGTCCTGCATTCTACGCCACGCCATGCATCCGTGTTTTGCATGGACGTCGATGTATCACACAATGCAATGCCACCAAAACATACAAAATACAATACAACTGAATCTATCAGTGTTTAAAGTTCAAGATAATTACATCGTAGCAGCTGCTACGACGGCGATGTAGCAAAGATCTACAGGATTATAATTTCTATAGTGAGATGAAACTCGGTTTGCTGACAGATAAGCAACGGTCAATTTGCACAAATTGCAAAAATTCTATGCACCAGGCAGAATCCTTTGAATTCACAGTGGCATAAGCACTTTACGGCATCGACCACAACCCGACGGACCCCTAAAAAAAGATGGCGGCGCGGTGACATTCGACGCCTGCGCCCGCGCGCCCTAATTAAAATGGCGGGAGTTGCGCGGCGGCGGCTTTGTCTTGCCGAAGAGAATCGTAGGTACAAATAGAGGGACTGCCATAAATATACTAGTGTTGCCAGGGGAAATGTAAACCGACCTCTGGGTGGCTGGATTAGCAGACGGCTCTTGCTTCTAGCTTTTTTGGTCTGGCAGGGTTCTGTGTATGTAATGTCAAATATTTTAAACCACCATTTCACTATTAAATGTTACTCTGGCTTGATCACTGGCTATCTGATTACCCAGAACAATGACTTACCATATTTTCTGGTTCATATAAATAACTCTAGTTTTAGTTTACAATTCTCAAAAAAATCTAAATCTAGTGTTTACCTAGTAATATTTATCACAGCAGACGACCGATTGTTTGTTTTTTGTGAGCAGTCAATACAAGACTACTGTGTTCGAATCACTTGAAAATGTTTCAGCCATAATTTTTGACGATTTTTTAAACGAATTCTTCAGGTCAATTCAGTTGGCAATGAATCTGGGTTGGCAACACAGGCTGCGCGCGCGCTCCCACGCTCACAGGCTGCCCTAGCCCCGCGAACAATGCGCGCGCAGAATAAAACAATCAAGGAAAGGATTATATAAAATCGCGCTGTAATGAGTACAGGAGTACAAGCAACATTGTTTACAAAACGACTTCCTTTCGGAAATCGTAAAGAAAGTGAAACATGAATTTATTATTTCCAGTGCCGGAAATTAAATATAATTTTAGTTTCTTTTCATCAATCATGAGCTGTTTGAGATAAAAGACTGACCCATAACTAAACCTAATAGTTAAGGAAATCCTTGAGTATTCTATTTACTATCACTCTTCAATTATAAATGTGAAAATATATTTAGACGTTTGTTCCGCTTTCACGTCTTAACTACTGAACGGATTTGGATGAAATTTGGAACAGAGATATGTTGTACCCTGGATAAACACATAGGATTACAGAAAAAGTCTTATTCCCATGGGAAAATCTTACATGACTTGAGCGTAGCCGAGGGTGACCAGTAGTAATAAATAAGTCTCCTTAAGAGTTTAAAAAGGCGCCATGCATCTAGTCGCAGTGACCCGCGGCGACCGTGGGCGGGGGGCTGCGCAGGCGCAGGGCGGCGCGCAGACAGCTAACGACAGAGACTGCGAACAACAAAAGTACATAACACATCTTCATCAACAGGTTATGCGTGGCTTGACCTTAGCTTTCTGTGTAAAAAGTATTGTGTAACGTAGTTGTTTTATCACATCATTATAGTACTTAATGAATAGTACTTAAAAAAATAAATTTGAAAAATATTATCTCTTTTGAAAGTTTGAAAAAATTAAGATAAAGGAAAAGCTATGGATAGGACGTTTCATTGTTTCTAAATTACATCATGTAAAAAAAACACTAAATCATATCACTTTGACTAGCAGCAGCGGCATAACACCGACAAAGCGGCTGTTTGCCGATTGGACACACATGACGGAAGTTCTAGAGAAACTTCACAAAAACACCGTCCAGACCCGAGTGTCATATATAAAAAAGAGGTCCGAATGTCACGTGCAAGCGATCCAGTGACCCGAGGAGCTTGCGAGCGCCATGGGGCGGGGCAGGTCGGGTTACAATAAGCTGCGCGTAACAATCTTGGGTGAAGAATTCTAAGTCGGGCGCTAGAGATAGCTTCAAATACACTAATATAAGTACTTTTTACTTTGTTAGACGATAACAATTTGTATTTTAAAATGTTGCTGCCGTGGTACTTGAATGGTCGAATTGCATGCCATTCGTATTGTCTTGTTGCGTGCAGGTGACACATCATGTAGGCCAGTCCTTAGACTAAAATGCCGTTATCGGGGAAAGACTTATTTCACAAAGAAATTACTAAATAATGAATAAAAAATTTAAGCTACACAATTTCTATTTGCAATCCAATGACACTTCAGAATTATAAATCAATTCATAATAAACAGCTTATTAATAACGGCGTTTTAGTATTAGAAGCATTGTTTACACTACCGTCTTCTCTCATGCAACCTAAGTTGGTATCGTTAGAAGAAATATATATAGAGCTTGCTAAAGCCGATGTTTATTAAATAAACTCCAGATCGGTCACGACCTCTGGTGTTCAGGGTGTGGAACAAAGAGATCCTGGGGGTACAACTCTGTCGCACCAAAGTTTTACATCTCGCAACATCTTGCCTGTGAACGCTTGGTGGATGACCTAAGCTTGATCAATGTTGGATGCACCTTACGACTTTGCAGTCGTTGTGGGTACTCAGTGGGATTAAATTGATACAAAATGTTTTTTCAAGTAATTTCTGCCGAAAACTATGGAATGCTAGTAGTTTACCTATATAAAAGAAGACATTTTATCTTATAAAGAGTCCAATATTCGTACGAATTAGGGCAAATCTTACTAAAGAATTGTAGTTTTGTATTTTTACCGGTTAGGTATATAAATGATATTGATAACATCAATCTGGCCGTATTGAGTTGAGGTAGGGATAGCACACTGCCGCCGGCGGATACAGTAATTATTGTTGATCTCGACATACCAGCTCGCACCTATTTATCCCCTTCGAGGGGTTTAAGCCTGCGACGAATTAATCAAGTTGGATGACTTAGATGGAAGGTCAGTAGAGCCGATCACTTTAGTCAACTTGTTGATGCCAACAAAAGTCAAAAGTCAATTTTTTTTAATTCGAAAGAAGATTTTTACTAATCATTTTTCGACGTCAAAGCTAACATGGATGGCACGTTCACTACCAATGTACCTGATGATGATTTTCTGTTTAAAAGATAAAATTTTAAAATAAATAATATCTAAATTATTTTACTAGTATTTACTAGCGGTCTGCCCGCGGCTACGCTCGCGTTGTGTAAGATGTCCCATGGGAATAAGACTTTTTTCCGTATCCTATGTCCTATTCCAGGACCTAACCTATATGTGTGCCAAGTTTCATCTCGATCCGTCCAGTGATTCAAGCGTGATTGAGTAACAAACATCCAAACTTCATTCATTCAAACTTTCGCATTTATAATATTAGTGGGATTAAATAAAAATATTTAATTTAATACGTTATTTTACTTATTTATGTTTAATTAAGTATATTTGACGCAAGGCTGGCTACTAGAACAGAAAATCCTAACTTGAAAGTTAGGAATTTTTATACGTAGCTACCTATCAGATTTTATCATAAAAAATGTTTGATTTCTTTAATAAATATTTCATTTGATTTGATTTTAAAGCTCAGTATGGAGTACCTTCTAATTAGAAATACTATAGCGAAATTTCAAAACCTATGCGCATAAAAAGCTGTATGTACTTCAATAGAAACTACTCTCGAGTACAAGTAGAGTCGTCGCTTTTGGATGGTTGATTTATTTTTATGGTAAAAATAATACGCAATGTATTATGGAAGGCCCTATTTAATTCCTTTTTTTTTTCAGAAAATCAGTTGTATAGCTTATCTAGAATATTATTTCTACATGAAACGACTCTACATTGTGCTTAAAATACAAATGCTGCCATCTAACGTTTAAGAGGGAAGGATAACGTAACGTAACGTTTAAGACAACAGAGACGTAGCATGCATGGTGCTTTTGCTACTCGACGCTAGAGGTCGCTAGACCTGAACTTAATTAATTTTGTATTTTTTATTATTATTAAAATATTTTCAATTTAATTATATATTATGTAAAAATTCTTTATGCAACCCTAAATATTAGACAAGTTCGACAATCTCGAAGTGACGGATCTATACGTGTTTTCCTTATACTGTTAATCCAAATCGGCTTAAAGTGAGCAAAATTGCAAACGAATCGTAATCAGTTGATATGCAACGTGCGGATTTCTTGGCCACCGGACCTAACTGACAGTACTATCAACTAAATTATAATCAATTGATGGATAATTTGAAGCCTTTTTGCGCACAGCACTAGAGGCACTAATTAAGAAATGGTGTCGTGTGATTGTTTGTTAAGACGATGATAAATAAATATTCTTCTGTCATCGTATTCATCAAAAAGATTATTAAAATTATTTACTAGGTATTGTGTATTAAGTATTTATGTTTAAATCTGTTATAAAGTAGTTTAAAGTTACATTGAACAGGCAGAGTATTAACAAGTATTATATGTTTTAAGATTTTCAGTAGTTAACAAGTATTGTCTCACTTTTTAATATTTTATTCAGATCCTGAAATTGTTAAAAAAAGTACTACAATTTAAAACTCTTTGACCTTCTTCAATTCGTTTGCCCCCCACTGAGTCTTCTGATACATGATCGATCACCTCACCTCTCAAGGACCTTTCTGTCCCAGTGGACGTCAGTTCCACCCTGCCTTCGCCGGGGGTCTTCTTCATCCATGCGGGTTACAACCCTTACAAGGTCGACAACCGATGATTAGTGGTAATATGGCTTAAGTAACATTCGTTGTTATCAGGCTTGAGCCTACCCTAGGAAAAAGACAAGACGTAATTGTTTATTTACATTTTCTCGCCACCTCAATCCTCTCCTTAACATTTTGCACACGGCTCCGATTTCGTTATCATTGGCTCCAATATCAATTATCTGTGATAGCGTGCGCGAGCCTGCGCCCGCGTCGTCGTCGCCGCTAGATCCAGCGGTCAAGTGCAGTACACGCGCGGGTCCTTCTTATTATAACTAGTTCCTATTACAGGAATCACATTCAGATGATACGATCCAAGGAGGACTTTCTCTAGCAGTGGACGTCTTGAGGCTGATGAACTTCATGATTTGCTTTGATTTTTACACAAGTTTGTTATGAGCTCATACAGCCCCACCATATGGCAATCGGGCCTCTGATGACCACGCTGGCCCAGTAGTGTGGGTTGGTCTTTAGTATCCTGAAAACCGAAAAATAATGGGAACAATATGTTTGGGAACTTCAATACGAAATAAATTTAATAAGAACTTTATAATAGGACTATTAGTTCAAAGTTTTTCAAGCTAACCAGACACTCTATAAAATCTTTTTTTACTAATAAATAGGTCATTTACGCTAAATCTAAACAATTAAATCGTTAGCTCTAAATGTAACAATGGGAATATACCAAAAGCATGTTGCTACGCTCAGCCAATTATTTCTTCTGTGGCTCAGCGCTATCTCGAGATATCAACTCGATAAGTTCAGTTGAAGTATACTTCACCTTCACGTGTTTATCAGGGTCAACGACACTTAGCCCGATCATTAACGATTTTGTAAAAAAGAAACAAATTAAGAATAATCCTGAGTCCCGAAAAAACATGGTACAGAAAACACTAGTTAACAATAAAGTCACTGACACATTCTTCCTTACACCGAGAAATTCAATCCTGTGGAATGTATATAAAAATCAACTTGTTGCTATGTTACACAATTAATTAAAAAACTATACACAGTTGTTTGCTGTTCCAAAATAAAATAAAATAAAATCCATTTGAAACATTTTAAGAGAGCCTTGAATCTGATCAATTTAACCCAAGATTTAAATAGCATATGTAGCGGTATCTGTTATCAAACGCTTCTGTTTTTAATGTCTCCTAAAAATTATATTAAATAAAGAAATACGAATCGACCTTTCCACTTCTTCCTACAGAGAATAATGTGATTCTGAAAAGTGTTTGTAAATAAAGCATGATTTTGCTTCCGGCACGGTTTTGCGCACGGTTTCCATCACCTTTCTTGCGTCTGCGCACGGCCTAAGCGCCAAGCCGCCATACAAACAATCTAATCTCGAATGTGAGTGCTCACCACTCGACCACGTTTACGATACGATTCTACGTTTAAATAAAATAAAATAAGGAGGAAATACTCTTCTAAATGTAGAGAAACACGTACGATATTTTTTACCGGAGTCTTTCAGTGATCAAACACAATACCCAGATCTAAAAATGGTAATTTTATTATGGTTTCAACAATTAACTCGGTGACGTCAAAGTTGACCAATTCGCTCGAGAGTGTGTGTGTGTGTGTTGTGATATTTTTCCTCAAGAACATTCCACTTTTAAAATGTCATTAAACGATGTTTTGCTTACACCAAAATAATTAGCAGTGTAGGGTAGTAAACCACTAAGTACTACAACCAGTGGATGACTATTCAGAAAGAACAGTCTTTTTCCCTTTCTAACCTGATTGCTTGTATAGATATACTAAAGCGGTAATATAGCAGGCACGTACCTACTTGCGAAACATATCAGTAAGTATTCTACAGCATGAAATTTACATCGTTTTGTTCCCGCCGTGTAGTGATAGTACCCGTCAAACTGAACAACTTTGCACGAAAAAAAAAATTACAGTGACAAAAAAATTTTTAGTCTCCCCATACAAAATGGGTCTCACTTTGTATGGAGAGACCAAAAATTTTTTTGTCGCAGGAATTTTTTTTTTCATGAAAAGTTGTTCAGTTTGACGGGTACTATCACTACACGGCGGGAACAAAACGATGTAAATTTCACGGTGTATAGAATAGACTATAGTTGTTATAAGTGGGTTCACTAGACTTCTTTTTAAACAATGCCATGAGGCATCTCTGTAAAGTTGGAATGTTATGATTACTATTATAAACTAACAACAACAACATAAAAAAACATCTTATTTAGGAAGTGTTGTGATAATGATGTAGTAGTACAACGTGATGAAGAAGACTCCTGTGAAGCTATGGTGAGGAAGTTTGTGACGGTGCTGGTGTTGATAATCGTCTACGTGATCGTTTCCATCTATCACACGGAGAATGTTATTAGCAGAGATAAAGGTAACGATTTTATTCATTCGTGTAAAACTTCAATTTCCTTTTCCCCCAGAAATTTGGTGATGGTCCCCTTTTAGTGTCCTTAAAAACTATCCTAATTTAAATTTTCTAGGCTTAGTAGTTTCGGTTCTGCGCTGATCTGTCACTGGCAGTTTCTTCTTTTATATACGTAAATACTTACAGATTGATTTGATGTTAATTACGACTAAACGTACTTGTAGCTTGTTATCTATAGTACTATCTGTACTTATCCTTATACTTTCAACGCAAAAAATAACCTAACGAACTTATTTATTAATTAGTTACGTAACATAAAAACTTGAGTTTGAATATTTCAGTTTACTGCGTCTTATGAATTTATCGATCGATCATTTAAAGTTAGCGGAAAAATTCTAACCTGCTTCCCATAAAGATTTACTGAAAGAGTGTCTGTATTTCATTCGTAATAATCATAAGTTATTTAATCATTTTTATTATAATAAATCACCGTAATCGCAATGTAATTAATAACATATTTTAAAATACTGAAGTTACGAGTATTACGAATAAATGAATAGAGATTTCCATCTTATAAAAGAACTCATTCATTAATCCTATTAAATTGCATTGATAACTATTGATAATAAGTGTCTTTGTGTCTATTTACCTACTGAAGATTATAAAAATATATTGATTGAGTACTTGCTAATTTATCAGCAGATTGTTGAAATTTTTATTGGCCAAAGGATTTCGCTATCGGATCATGATTCGAATAAATTGATTTGTTTAATGCAATTAAAGAAAAATGAATTAAATATTTTTCCACTACTTTATTCAACTGTCACTGTGACGCTAAATATTATTTCTTAGTAAAAAAAATCTAATTACAGACTGTCGTTACTTGAGCCATAATTAGTGGTCCCTAACACCAGGATTTGTGACTTCAGTTGTCGACCTATTAAGGCCCAGTTAAACGTGAATAAGTACATTGGCGAGATAACTTAACCATCAACTAAAGCACAAGAACAGTGGCAGTTAACTTAATCTGTCAATTAAACTGGGAAAGTAGTAATTAGCTGTCGAAATAGACCGAGCTTCTATTTAGTGTCTGTTCCTACTTACTACTTGACCTGGTAAGTGATAGCTTAGAACTCACGCGACGTAGAAGAAAAAGTAAAATAGTTCATAAAGTTGTTTTAGCACGTTGAAAGCAATAAAAATGTTGTCTTCATAGTCATATTTTTTGTTTTTTGTGGCAATTGGAAAATGAAATAACGACAAGCTCCGACCTACCAGGTTAATAAAAAATACACTTGTAAGTATAAACCTTGAGCAAACTCCCAGGTACATCATCGTAGTCACATCAGGTACATCAGAGGATCATTGATCGACCTCACAAAACCTGGAGTCTAGGGTAAGACTTCTAACATTGCTCATGTAATGACTTCTTCGTAGATAACCGTGAATACTTTCCGAAGCACGACACGATGTTATTTAAAAAAATATCAGCTGGCAACGTCAGATTGACTCTGTCCAAATGGACAACGGAAAGGAAATTATTGATTTCTCGCTGTCCACCTGACCCAACGGAATTTGTACCACAACCAGGCTACAGAGGCTGTCAAAACAAGTTATAAGCAATAAAGTTAATAATTAATATACGAATAAAAGTATGTACGATATTCATAATATTCCCAAAATTCTGAACTTGACCGTACCCTGCTCTCACTATCAGCAAAACTAATTGACCAATGATCATGTCCAAATGTAATCGCCGCCATTATTGAGCGGATTACGTTATAAATATCGTTAAGTACATGCTCAGGCGTAGCAGTTGGCGTCACGCTTGCGCAGAGAGTGCTTCTAAATTAAAAAACAGAAATAAGGTAGGATCTTCTTTAATTTTTTTAGCAGTTGGTATAATTAGGGTCGGGCCACACTTATCGACGGTGATCGTTTATCTATACAAAACGCGCGCAAAGTATGGAAATCCTTTCCCATCCACGACGCAGCAAACGGATTTCCATACTTCGCGCGCGTTGGCAAACCGTCGATCGCCGTCGAAAAGTGTGGCCCGACCCTTAAGACACAAGCTAAATATCTCTTGGCGTGGGGTACCTATTGAGCACAGGGACCACCCCAAATACATGGGTGTATTTATGGACCGTTCACTAACGTTTAAGAAAAACTGCGAAAATATCAAGTAGAAAGTCCACTCTCGAATTAGCTTGTTACGTCGACTGGTCTCTACCAAACGGGGAGCTGCGCCTGATGTCGTGCGGACTACCGGACTGGCGCTGTCCTTCTCGGCGGGTGAGTACGCTGGTCCGGTATGGGGCCGTTCAGCTCATGAAAAGTTGGTGGATGCAATGCATGCATGCATGACTAATCGAAACGTGCAGGATAATCACCGGATGCCTAAAGCCGACACCTGTCCGCTCTGGAATTCCACCGCCGGAAGTCCGCAGGACTGCGGCTAGTTCTCTTGAAAGAACCTAAATGGAGAGCGACACATGGCACCCTCTGCACAATCACACACCCGTGCCTCAAAGGCTGAAAATCCGCAAAAGTTAGCGATTCCAACCTGGAGTGTAAGTGTGGTGCGTTTCCACAGATAATGGACCATCTTATATCGTGTCCTTCTTCCACCTGTACACGAAAGGATTTAATGAAGGCTACTGACAGTGAGGTCCACGTAGCAAAATTCTGGGACGAGACTATTTGAGTTATGCTGTCGACTCGAAAAGAAGAAGAAGAATATATTTAGTACCATCATCGTCTAAAGAAAGAATCTGCAAGTGCAATAGAATAAGATCTCAACATCTTGGTTACTAAGGATTTGATGAATAATTTCTAATTTATATTTTTATAATGTACGAGTATGAGAACTTTTTCCAACTTTTTAAAGAAACCTTTAGCGCTGGTACAAGAATTAACCTAGAGATGATTTTAGTATGATTTTGCACAGTTCTTTATAAATTTTTTATTTCTTGTTACAGTTCAGGCCAGATTGATTTATAAGATCTAGGTGCACTGATGTAGTGTTGCCAGAAAATACGTGCACAGATCAATCACTAAGATAGATACCAACCCATATAAGGTTCTTACCATATCGACAAGGAATCACATTAAGCTTCTGTGGAAAAGCCCTATTATCCTTTAAATAAGAATTAAAATCATGAGTCTATTTCCCAGTCTCGGTCGTTCAATAACTATGGAGCCCTTCATAATTAGTGAACTCACCCAAAAAAAATGTAATGACGGATCCAAGTGATGTAATAACATCCTATGGATATAAATATTTTTTAATTTTGATTTTAAAGACTATTTAGCACGGAACTATTGTGTTGCGGTATGATACAAAATTACAGAGAGGGATTGGATATAGCGTCCAAGGTTCGCATTTTGTAGAGACAGCAGAAGAAAAAATGTGACGTTATGCAATCCTATTTCCGTTTTGTGGTAAAATTACTAATTAGGATTAATTTCGACAATAGATGGCGCCAGCCGTCACGCGAAGAAAGAAAGAAAGAAAGGATTAATTTCCGGTTTTATCTTGAGGTTTTCTTACTGAATTTGACAGCTGTCGGATTGACTGTATAGGGGATTTCAAGATTTTAAATAATTTTAATACGTAGAAGCAACTTATTTTCATCAGAATTTTAGTCAAAATTTTAATAGGCCACAAACGAAACATCAACTCGGGTCGGCTTGAGACGATACCTACCTACTCAAATGGTTATGCGCAGGAGTGGAATACAATGAACGATAAACGATAGCCGCTGGTAGATCAGGTATACTTAGATCGAATAGCAACGCGTCGCGGCGTTTATCTTGATGGCCATTGACGCGTCCACTGAATGAATTATAACGCTTTGTTGAATACTAATTTATATGTCTCCTATAAAATCTTTTGGCCCCAATTCTTTATTTCCAACTGACCTGTGACAAAATATATGACAATATTTTTTTTCTATTAGAGGTAGAATATCTTTACGTAGATTTTAGTAATATCTATCACTTATTGTCTATTTCAACACCAGACCAGACCGACATTTTCGAGGTCGGTCGTTGACCTTACAACAAAACGATAATAAATAAATAAATAAATGGGGACATCTTCACACACGGCCATCTGATCCCAAACTAAGCAAAGCTGCTATGGGTACCAGACGACTGATATACATTACATAAATAGATAAATACATACTTAAATAGATTAACAACATCCAGACACAAGGCAAACACAAGTGCTCATCACACGAATGTTTGCCCTGGGCGGGATTCGAACCCGCGACCCTGTGCGTCGGAGGCAGATACACAACCACCAGGGCTACGGAGCCGTCAATGACTGATAATTATAAAAATATCTGCGGATCTATTTTATATCAAATACCTACGACTGCCTACGAATGTCATTTTGATATACTCCTTGCTCGTAGCAATGTTCGTAGCCCGTAGCAAGCGTCGTAGCTCGTAGCAGCTTTTTAACTCTTTTACCAAGAACTCAGCTACGAGAACTCCTAGCGTAGAGAGCGCATGGCAAATAATTCGAACCCTTTAATATTATAAATGTGAACATATATTTGGATGTTTGTTCCGCTTTCACGCTTAAACTACTGAATGGATTTGAATGGAATTTGGAATGGAGATAGGTTGTACTTTGGATTAACACATAGGATACTTTTTACGGGCGTAGCGGGTGGACCGCTAGTAATATAAAAAAAAATGTACCTAGGAAAAAAAAAATGTACCTAGGAAAAAACGATTAGTGAAAACCGAGTCTGCATTTAAATCTACAATTTCTCTCTAATACTTTTGATTATTATACATCAAACTAACATAACATGTACACTAATGAGTGCACTTTGACCGTAAGTAACATTATTATTAAGTTCTCTAAGTCTATGTCAAATTGAATTTAAATATTGCTAGGCTTCTACGAATTACGACTAATCGTTTTAAATATTCTTCTGCCTGGGTAAAGAGATCTAATAAATTGATTCAACAAAATCCGTATAATGCAACCTCAAAGGTCGCCGCTATAAGTATATAATAAGTTGTGTCACTTCCTACTGCCGAACATGATCGGTGTTGGCATGCACGCGACCAGTCAATCTGCGCTTCATGCTCGCGCCTGCGCAGAGCGATAGAGTGCCGATTCTGTTCAAGATAATAATACACATGTCAATCATCAACAGCTCATGTATGTTCCCACCGAGGGGCTCGAACCTACCCTGAATGGACTTACCTATTGGCTAAATGATTACCAAGAACTTTATGACAATGGCAATAATAAGTGTAATTAAAAATCCTTTTTAAACAAGCTTTTAAAGCCGTGGAGTGGAGTATCCTTGTTAAGACAAATCCAACGCGCCCAAACACGACTAGGTTGTGCTGTGTATTTAAGGAGTTCCTATGGACACCTTCCGGCTCCATCATGAGACCCTGGATATCACGTATGACTAAAGATCTTGTTAATACAAATCTAACGAGCCCAAACACGACTAGGTTGTGTTGTGTATTAAAGGAGTTCCTATGGCCACCTTCCGTCTCCATCATCAGACCAGCTTCATGGTACCATAATATTGCATTGTTATCGCGGTTACATAAGCGTACTAAATTTCATCAAATTCCAATGGCACCAAGTGCTTCAAATTTGAGTTGCAAGATTTCGCCCGACCATACACACACTCCCACCCACCCACATACAGTGCAAGCTAATAGAAAGCTTGTAAAAAATAGCTGCATCTAGAGCTGTATAAAATACATATTACAAAAAAATACAAAAGTTTAAAACAGGACTTGTTTGTTTTTCAATACGATTAAGAACGCAACGGTAAAAGCAATACGTTTTGAATCATAATAAGTTTTAACAAAAACGAACTACACTTTATTTTTCTCTGCCTCCGTAGGTACCTATTTTTTATAGTTTCGGACTCAAAGAATTCGATTGGGAATAAATTATTTCAGTGCGGTACGCAAGATATAGAGAAAATTTTACCCAATTTTACGTTTGCAACTTGATAATGGCTACCGGATACAAGGCAGTGTTTGGCAGGTTATTGACTTTCAAAACTGTCTAATAGATTTGAGACTTGTTTAATTTGATTTTGATAGTATATTTAGGTTCCGTTCGCTATCATTTTACGGATACTTGAATCGTCCACAAACATGTGGTAATCGAGCAGCGGTTGCGGTGGAGTCGCTCGCGCACCGAGCTGGCTGTATGCGTCGAGCAGTTGCCCACAGCCCGCCAACCCGCCGCGACGCGCGCACGTCCGCGACAATTTCCGACACTTCACTTTTTAAATCTCGTTCTGAAATTCGCGTGTTCGAAGTTTCCACACTTTAAAAAAAGATACTTGTTAGGTATTTTATTTGTGTTTTCTGGAGTCTAATTGGATTTTTGGTGAGTTCAAGATTACTACTAGTATCTTATAATAAGATTCGTTACTCATGAAACTAGTTTGATGTCCTTGGTTTAAAGGTTGTTATTATTTTTGCTCTCAGCTATAAACGGTAAGGAAGCAACGAAAACTCACGGCACTACAAATAATATCATTAATTTACTCATTTTCTTTGCGATCTTCTTTTTTGATAGTGAGTGTGTGAGATAGTAAAATATACTTAGATATTTATTTACTAAAACCTAGTTGTCGTGTTCATTAATTCTGTGTACTTCCGTCGTAGAGTCTACGTTACCTAACCTCACCTGATAAAGACTCTATATTTCTCTTAAACTAAATTAAAACGTTTGTTTTAGATATTTTGATGCCCGGTATCAAAATGGCAGTTAATTTCCGGAATCAATATAAAATTTTATAAATTCTCCATTTTATACCTCTAGCTTACAAGAAACATTTTTGAACACCTATTTTATTACTTTTCAATCATTGAATAACCTATAGTAGCTGTGCAATAAATATTTTAGAACCTTTATGAATGGATAAATAATTATTTAGAGTCGAAAACTAGATTGTTTATTTTTGATTGAATGGAAATATTTAAAGTTTCCTATACACAGCCCAAGCCAGGAGATTATGGCAAAACCCTCCACTTAAGTGGAGGAGGCTCATAATCCAGCAGTGGACTGTAACGGGCCGTTGATGGGAGGCTCATAATCCAGCAGTGGACTGTAACGGGCCGTTGATGGGAGGCTCATAATCTAGCAGTGGACTGTAAGGGGCCGTTGATGTTGATACACAGCCCAGGTTTTTTATTTCTTGATTTGTGTTGTTTTCACTGTGTTTTGTAAAATGAATCAGGGATTACTTTACATAATTCACCTCTCTGTCAAAACTATAATCATCAAACAGCTATTATAATGGCTCGTAATAACCTTACGCAAAGCCAGAGACGTACCAAAATCTCTGCGATTGGATTGCATCTACCAAGCGCGAACTGCGCGGGCGCAGAGTTAGCTAACCGACGACCCCGACGCGACGACACGTAACGACAACAAAACCGGCCGCGGTTTGTTTGGAAGTATTGTAGTTGTTTACTCATTATTACTAGCATTGTTTGTTAGATTAAACAGATACTAAGGCACAGTGTCGTTTAGAATTTGAAGAAAAATATAGAGACACATTACATAAATAAAAATTCTTATTCTTAATATTATAAACGTGAAAGTTATGTCTGGATTTTTGCATGTTTGGATGTTTTCAGCTTTCACGGCTAAACTACTGAACTGATATGGATGAAATTTGGAATGGAGATAACTTGTATCTTGAATTTACAAATAGGATTATTTTAGGGAATAAGTCTAATTACCACGGGAAAAACCTTACACAACGCAAACGTAACCGTGGGCGAATAGATAGTATAAATAAAGCACCGAAAATCTAATTTTATTAATTAATAAATCTATAACATAAAGTAGTCGTAATACAGACTACAAACGCACAATCTACAAGAGTTTAATTTAAATATTGATGACATTTGTATTGTATGTATTACGAAACCTCATTTAAAGTCTAACCTAAATGCTAATAATAGTTCAAGTTATATTTCGCGAAAGACTTGTAGGTATTATTATTTAAGTATTGTCTTTAATAGTATACATTTGTATAATTCACTTCAATTTTTTTTTAAATATACTACTACTTCTATATCTATTATTTATTTATACTCTGTTCTTCAGTGGTAAGAATAGCGTCTGTCAGATGTATGATACGAAGGCATGCTGAAAGTCTCTGGATCTGGCCACTTACAATATAAAAGAATGAAAAAACAATTATGGAATTCGAAAATAGAACTCTTTGGGAACTTTTTAATTTGCGAGACTGTCATTTGGTTTTCATTGTGACGTCCTTTCGAAAATTGTGTGTCGCTATCAAAAGTTTAGTGTAACGAGTGAACAGACTGGGATGAAACTTGACCCACACACATAATTAAATCTAAATGAACACATAAGATTCCAAAGGAAAAAATTGAAGCCATTTTAATAACATATTCTTTGAGGATTGTTTTTTTTTTCTTTGTGCAATGGAAACAAAATAATGCCATTTTATGGTGAATTAGTTTTGTCATTCGGTATACTCGTAGTATAATTAGTTCCATGGTATTTTATGAATAATTTTCATTGTCTGAATTGTTTGACCTGCTTACAGATATTTTATTACCATAACAATTGAAGGACAGACCAAGATTACCAGTAAATTATGGCTGATAACAACAATATAGAATTTCAAACAACTCCAAGTTTAATTTCCTAATCTATGTTATACTAGTGGCTCTCTAAGCTATATACTAGTGGCTCTCTAAGCCATAGACCTCGTGACTATTTTATACTAGTGGCTCTCTAAGCTATATACTAGTGGCTCTCTAAGCCATAGACCTCGTGACTATTTTATACTAGTGGCTCTCTAAGCTATATACTAGTGGCTCTCTAAGCTATATACTAGTGGCTCTCTAAGCTATATACTAGTGGCTCTCTAAGCCATAGACCTCGTGACTATTTTATACTAGTGGCTCTCTAAGCTATATACTAGTGGCTCTCTAAGCTATATACTAGTGGCTCTCTAAGCCATAGACCTCGTGACTATTTTATACTAGTGGCTCTCTAAGCTATATACTAGTGGCTCTCTAAGCCATAGACCTCGTGACTATTTTATACTAGTGGCTCTCTAAGCTATATACTAGTGGCTCTCTAAGCTATATACTAGTGGCTCTCTAAGCCATAGACCTCGTGACTATTTTATACTAGTGGCTCTCTAAGCCATAGACCTCGTGACTATTTTATACTAGTAGCTCTCTAAGCTATATACTAGTGGCTCTCTAAGCTATATACTAGTGGCTCTCTAAGCCATAGACCTCGTGACTATTTTATACTAGTGGCTCTCTAAGCTATATACTAGTGGCTCTCTAAGCCATAGACCTCGTGACTATTTTATACTAGTGGCTCTCTAAGCTATATACTAGTGGCTCTCTAAGCCATAGACCTTGTGACTATTTTATACTAGTGGCTCTCTAAGCTATATACTAGTGGCTCTCTAAGCCATAGACCTCGTGACTATTTTATACTAGTGGCTCTCTAAGCTATATACTAGTGGCTCTCTAAGCCATAGACCTTGTGACTATTTTATACTAGTGGCTCTCTAAGCTATATACTAGTGGCTCTCTAAGCCATAGACCTCGTGACTATTTTATACTAGTGGCTCTCTAAGCTATATACTAGTGGCTCTCTAAGCCATAGACCTTGTGACTATTTTATACTAGTGGCTCTCTAAGCTATATACTAGTGGCTCTCTAAGCCATAGACCTCACGACTATTTTATACTAGTGGCTCTCTAAGCCATAGACCTCACGACTATTTTATACTAGTGGCTCTCTAAGCCATAGACCTCGTGACTATTTTATACTAGTGGCTCTCTAAGCTATATACTAGTGGCTCTCTAAGCCATAGACCTCGCGACTATTTTATACTAGTGGCTCTCTAAGCTATATACTAGTGGCTCTCTAAGCCATAGACCTCGTGACTATTTTATACTAGTGGCTCTCTAAGCTATATACTAGTGGCTCTCTAAGCCATAGACCTCGTGACTATTTTATACTAGTGGCTCTCTAAGCCATAGACCTCACGACTATTTTAAACTAGTGGCTCTCTAAGCCATAGACCTCGTGACTATTTTATACTAGTGGCTTTCTAAGCTATATACTAGTGGCTCTCTAAGCCATAGACCTCGTGACTATTTTATACTAGTGGCTCTCTAAGCTATATACTAGTGGCTCTCTAAGCCATAGACCTTGTGACTATTTTCTACTAGTGGCTCTCTAAGCTATATACTAGTGGCTCTCTAAGCCATAGACCTCGTGACTATTTTATACTAGTGGCTCTCTAAGCCATAGACCTCGTGACTATTTTATACTAGTGGCTCTCTAAGCTATATACTAGTGGCTCTCTAAGCCATAGACCTTGTGACTATTTTCTACTAGTGGCTCTCTAAGCTATATACTAGTGGCTCTCTAAGCCATAGACCTCGTGACTATTTTATACTAGTGGCTCTCTAAGCCATAGACCTCGTGACTATTTTATACTAGTGGCTCTCTAAGCTATATACTAGTGGCTCTCTAAGCCATAGACCTTGTGACTATTTTCTACTAGTGGCTCTCTAAGCTATATACTAGTGGCTCTCTAAGCCATAGACCTCGTGACTATTTTATACTAGTGGCTCTCTAAGCCATAGACCTCGTGACTATTTTATACTAGTGGCTCTCTAAGCTATATACTAGTGGCTCTCTAAGCCATAGACCTTGTGACTATTTTCTACTAGTGGCTCTCTAAGCTATATACTAGTGGCTCTCTAAGCCATAGACCTTGTGACTATTTTATACTAGTGGCTCTCTAAGCTATATACTAGTGGCTCTCTAAGCCATAGACCTCGTGACTATTTTATACTAGTGGCTCTCTAAGCTATATACTAGTGGCTCTCTAAGCCATAGACCTCACGACTATTTTATAATAGTGACTCTCTAAGCCATAGACTAGTGACTCTCTAAGCCATAGACCTTGTGACTATTTTCTACTAGTGGCTCTCTAAGCTATATACTAGTGGCTCTCTAAGCCATAGACCTTGTGACTATTTTATACTAGTGGCTCTCTAAGCTATATACTAGTGGCTCTCTAAGCCATAGACCTCGTGACTATTTTATACTAGTGGCTCTCTAAGCTATATACTAGTGGCTCTCTAAGCCATAGACCTTGTGACTATTTTCTACTAGTGGCTCTCTAAGCTATATACTAGTGGCTCTCTAAGCCATAGACCTCGTGACTATTTTATACTAGTGGCTCTCTAAGCCATAGACCTCGTGACTATTTTATACTAGTGGCTCTCTAAGCTATATACTAGTGGCTCTCTAAGCCATAGACCTTGTGACTATTTTCTACTAGTGGCTCTCTAAGCTATATACTAGTGGCTCTCTAAGCCATAGACCTCGTGACTATTTTATACTAGTGGCTCTCTAAGCCATAGACCTCGTGACTATTTTATACTAGTGGCTCTCTAAGCTATATACTAGTGGCTCTCTAAGCCATAGACCTTGTGACTATTTTCTACTAGTGGCTCTCTAAGCTATATACTAGTGGCTCTCTAAGCCATAGACCTCGTGACTATTTTATACTAGTGGCTCTCTAAGCCATAGACCTCGTGACTATTTTATACTAGTGGCTCTCTAAGCTATATACTAGTGGCTCTCTAAGCCATAGACCTTGTGACTATTTTCTACTAGTGGCTCTCTAAGCTATATACTAGTGGCTCTCTAAGCCATAGACCTTGTGACTATTTTATACTAGTGGCTCTCTAAGCTATATACTAGTGGCTCTCTAAGCCATAGACCTCGTGACTATTTTATACTAGTGGCTCTCTAAGCTATATACTAGTGGCTCTCTAAGCCATAGACCTCACGACTATTTTATAATAGTGACTCTCTAAGCCATAGACTAGTGACTCTCTAAGCCATAGACCTTGTGACTATTTTCTACTAGTGGCTCTCTAAGCTATATACTAGTGGCTCTCTAAGCCATAGACCTTGTGACTATTTTATACTAGTGGCTCTCTAAGCTATATACTAGTGGCTCTCTAAGCCATAGACCTTGTGACTATTTTCTACTAGTGGCTCTCTAAGCTATATAATAGTAGCTCTCTAAGCCATAGACCTCGTGACTATTTTATACTAGTGGCTCTCTAAGCTATATACTAGTGGCTCTCTAAGCCATAGACCTCGTGACTATTTTATACTAGTGGCTCTCTAAGCTATATACTAGTGGCTCTCTAAGCCATAGACCTCGCGACTATTTTATAATAGTGACTCTCTAAGCCATAGACTAGTGACTCTCTAAGCCATAGACCTCGCGACTATTTTATACTAGTAACTCTCTAAGCCATAGATCTCGCGACTATTTTATAATAGTGACTCTCTAAGCCATAGACTAGTGACTCTCTAAGCCATAGACCTCGCGACTATTTTATACTAGTAACTCTCTAAGCCATAGACTAGTAACTCTCTAAGCCATAGACCTCGCGACTATTTTACAATAGTGACTCTCTAAGCCATAGACTAGTGACTCTCTAAGCCATAGACCTCGCGACTATTTTATACTAGTAACTCTCTAAGCCATAGACCTCGCGACTATTTTATACTAGTGACTCTCTAAGCCATAGACTAGTGACTCTCTAAGCCATAGACCTCGCGACTATTTTATAATAGTGACTCTCTAAGCCATAGACCTCGCGACTATTTTATAATAGTGACTCTCTAAGCCATAGACTAGTGGCTCTCTAAGCCATAGACCTCGCGACTATTTTATAATAGTGACTCTCTAAGCCATAGACCTCGCGACTATTTTATACTAGTAACTCTCTAAGCCATAGACCTCGCGACTATTTTATACTAGTGACTCTCTAAGCCATAGACTAGTGACTCTCTAAGCCATAGACCTCGCGACTATTTTATAATAGTGACTCTCTAAGCCATAGACCTCGCGACTATTTTATAATAGTGACTCTCTAAGCCATAGACTAGTGGCTCTCTAAGCCATAGACCTCGCGACTATTTTATAATAGTGACTCTCTAAGCCATAGACCTCGCGACTATTTTATACTAGTAACTCTCTAAGCCATAGACTAGTGACTCTCTAAGCCATAGACCTCGCGACTATTTTATAATAGTGACTCTCTAAGCCATAGACTAGTGACTCTCTAAGCCATAGACCTCGCGACTATTTTATACTAGTAACTCTCTAAGCCATAGACCTCGCGACTATTTTATAATAGTGACTCTCTAAGCCATAGACTAGTGACTCTCTAAGCCATAGACCTCGCGACTATTTTATACTAGTAACTCTCTAAGCCATAGACTAGTGACTCTCTAAGCCATAGACCTCGCGACTATTTTATAATAGTGACTCTCTAAGCCATAGACTAGTGACTCTCTAAGCCATAGACCTCGCGACTATTTTATAATAGTGACTCTCTAAGCCATAGACTAGTGACTCTCTAAGCCATAGACCTCGCGACTATTTTATAATAGTGACTCTCTAAGCCATAGACTAGTGACTCTCTAAGCCATAGACCTCGCGACTATTTTATAATAGTGACTCTCTAAGCCATAGACTAGTGACTCTCTAAGCCATAGACCTCGCGACTATTTTATAATAGTGACTCTCTAAGCCATAGACTAGTGACTCTCTAAGCCATAGACCTCGCGACTATTTTATACTAGTAACTCTCTAAGCCATAGACTAGTGACTCTCTAAGCCATAGACCTCGCGACTATTTTATACTAGTAACTCTCTAAGCCATAGACTAGTGACTCTCTAAGCCATAGACCTCGCGACTATTTTATACTAGTAACTTTCTAAGCCATAGACCTCGCGACTATTTTATAATAGTGACTCTCTAAGCCATAGACTAGTGACTCTCTAAGCCATAGACCTCGCGACTATTTTATACTAGTAACTCTCTAAGCCATAGACTAGTGGCTCTCTAAGCCATAGACCTCGCGACTATTTTATACTAGTAACTCTCTAAGCCATAGACTAGTGACTCTCTAAGCCATAGACTAGTGACTCTCTAAGCCATAGACTAGTGGCTCTCTAAGCCATAGACCTCGCGACTATTTTATACTAGTAACTCTCTAAGCCATAGACTAGTGGCTCTCTAAGCCATAGACCTCGCGACTATTTTATACTAGTAACTCTCTAAGCCATAGACTAGTGACTCTCTAAGCCATAGACTAGTGACTCTCTAAGCCATAGACTAGTGACTCTCTAAGCCATAGACTAGTGACTCTCTAAGCCATAGACCTCGCGACTTTTTTATAATAGTGACTCTCTAAGCCATAGACTAGTGACTCTCTAAGCCATAGACCTCGCGACTATTTTATACTAGTAACTCTCTAAGCCATAGACTAGTGACTCTCTAAGCCATAGACTAGTGACTCTCTAAGCCATAGACTAGTGACTCTCTAAGCCATAGACTAGTGACTCTCTAAGCCATAGACCTCGCGACTTTTTTATAATAGTGACTCTCTAAGCCATAGACTAGTGACTCTCTAAGCCATAGACCTCGCGACTATTTTATACTAGTAACTCTCTAAGCCATAGACTAGTGACTCTCTAAGCCATAGACTAGTGACTCTCTAAGCCATAGACTAGTGACTCTCTAAGCCATAGACTAGTGACTCTCTAAGCCATAGACCTCGCGACTTTTTTATAATAGTGACTCTCTAAGCCATAGACTAGTGGCTCTCTAAGCCATAGACCTCGCGACTATTTTATACTAGTGGTTCTCTCTCGCGAGTTTAAAAAAAATCGAAATTGCTAAAATATGTTTTTTACGAGTTCAATTCCCATAACACCGCTATTTTCAATAATTTCGAAAAACTGAATCGACAAAATATTTCTATTATAATAATTACTAGCTGTCCGCCCACGGCTACGCTCACAAGATTTTCCCGTGGGAATAAGACTTTTCTCGGTAAAAAGTATCCTATGTGTTAATCCTGGATACAAGCTATCTATTCCAAATTTCATCCTAATCCGTCCAGTAATTC
This sequence comes from Carpatolechia fugitivella, assembly GCA_951230895.1. Taxonomy (NCBI): domain Eukaryota; kingdom Metazoa; phylum Arthropoda; class Insecta; order Lepidoptera; family Gelechiidae; genus Carpatolechia; species Carpatolechia fugitivella. The sequence goes on from OX579662.1 coordinate 425,000, forward strand.
AAACATCTAAACATCAAAATATATTTTCACATTTATAATATTAGTGTGATATAACCTGCTCACAAAATTTCACGAGAATCCGTTGAGAACAGCCGGACATCTGCTGGACATACGAAAGCTGAATGGTTCACACTCGCTCGATCGCTTTTTATTTATTTTGTCTAAGCATTTTATTATACACTCACCGGCACATCTAACCTTTCACCCTATTTTATTTACTTAACTCTTAATTAATAGTAATTTCTTAATTGAAAACGCATAAATGTTACGTGGTAGTTAGTTTTACGATCAATTAAACTCATTATGACTCCCTTACTAAACCCTCTATGATACCTACCGATTTTTTTAAAAAGTCATCAAATAAGAGAAGAGTATGTTTAAATTAAGTTGTATGGGTTTTCAATTAAGAAATTACCATGAAATATGAGTTCAGTTACTGTTAGTTAGTTAAGTTGGTGGGCGGTTAGATGTGCCGCTGAGTCTATAATTTTGCCAAACGGGCAGGTTTAGGCTGGATGCGGATAGTGTAGGACTGTGAGGAGTGGCGCTGTATAGACGAGACCTGTAACCCAGCGGTGGGTGGATGTGGGCTGAGAATGATGATCATCATCATCGTGTGTGTTGTAAGGTCGACAACCGACCTCACAAACCCTGGTGTCAGTGTTATAGAGCCGCCAAAGGCCACTGACTTGGCTCATGTAACGACTAGATAGTAGCCGGGACCAACGGCCTTCCGAAGCCATTCCATCCATTCCATCTTTATTTTTGGACAATCAGGTGATTCAGCCTGCAATGTCTAACCAAACTGAGGAAAGTCTCACAAAGAGTTTTTTGCTTGACAGTGTCCCCAATGGAAATCGAACCCGGAACCTCCGTAATGGGCCTTGAAAACAATGACGATGATAATGATGAAACAGTCATGTCATCATCAGATGATGATACCGTATATCACCGTAATGAGTTGATTGGACCAGTCAGTTGCTCGACAGGTGCGCTGACTCGCATCATTTTATCCTATTTACTTTTGTTTCCATATATACTTACCGGTTGCTTGAAAGAAATAACTACCTAGCAATAAGACCGCCAGTTGTACTAATTGTACTATTGTGTTTTCTGTTTCTTTTACAATAACGTATATTTCATTCACTCATTTTTTTGTCATTTTCCTGTAAATTACGTAATTACGTAGCGTAAGTTACTTTACAAAAAAATATAATGTTATGGAAAAAGGTGATTCACACGGACACCTAATCTTTTCAATAAAAACTTGGTTTTCTCCCATACGATTTTACCTTATTTAATTTATAATAGTAAAACGTTAGCTTGGTCAAAACATTCGCGTAATCAGTAGACAAAATTACCTAAGTTTCAAATGAGAACTAGTGACTAGTGAGTGAGTGTGGGTCTGTGTGTGTGTGTGTGTGTGTGTGTGTGTGTGTGTGTGTGTGTGTGTGTGTGTGTGTGTGTGTGTGTGTGTGTGTAAAAGAAAATAAAGTACTATTGCACACAAACCCAAAAAATAAACAACATTACAAAAAAGTGAGAGTACAATTGGTGACCTTATTGCTAAGATAGCATTTTTTTCCTACAGACAACATAGAAAATACAATAAACGAAATAAACGACTAACATAACGAGCGATTTTTATTTTTTTATTCATTTATCCTCGTTTTGGAAAATAGGGAGGAGGATGAACGCTTGCGCACCTTAAAATAGAGAATGGCGATACTTTTCCCAAAATTTTGTGTTTATATTTTTCGCAAAATGAAAATAATATTTTGTAATTAAATTGAGCATTTAATTGTTCGCAAAATTTACCAGTCCATATTTTTCTGTGTAGCCTTTTTTCCGTTTATGTATCTGACTGTCATGACGTGTGAAGCTGATATTTTTATTTAACAACAAATAAGTACTACTTGTGATTTGTTTTCATTTGAAACCTAGTTACTTATCAAAAACCTTCATTTATGCTTTGATAAGATTTTTATCAGCAACATTTTGTGGTTACCAGTTTGTAGGTATTCACTTCTGAACCTGACATTGCATTGTGTTGAATTATAACATTTTCCTTATTTAGATTTTTTTATAAACAATGCTTATTATAAAATGTTCATTTATACGTGACGTTTTGTACTGAGAGGCCTCTTCTTTCTTGCTCAATTTTTCACGGTCCTGTGACTGTGCAGTTCTCATCCAGTACTCTGTCACTATATCATAAATGCTGAATAGTCTGATGAAAAAACAATAGTGGTGGGGAGTGGCACCCCAAACAGATAAGCAACATACCGACGTCTGATTTTATAATATATCAGAAGTCAGAAGGCTGTCTGCATTTTTGTCATACGGAACTCCATGGGGAGTCTCTACTATAATACATATTCAATGTGTGTAATGTAAGTTAATTCTATGTTAACATTGACTTTGGCTGGACGGCTGCCGAAGGTCACGCTTACTTAAATCCGACTCACATCACATCACATGTGCAAAACAAGTAGGTAAGTACATACAAGTAAGTATTTACGGTGACGAACTAATTGTGGCGTGTGTCGTATTAGCAAAAATCAGATGAATTCAAATTGACTAGGTTACTTCTTAACTGACCGCAAATAAATGCAAGTCTAAAGGTCTCTACCTAACAACTAGTGGCTCTGTGAGCTGTTGACGTCGCGAGTACTTTTTTTTTAAATGACTGATTTATGATTTTTTTACGTTCCAACCCTCGTAACTTCGTATTTTTTTTATTGGTTGAGAAATGTGACTATGGAGGAAAACAGCTTCAGCGGTGGACGTTGTAAGCTGGCAACCCCAATAACTCCGTCATTTTTTAAAATTTACAAAAACTGACTCGACAAAAAAATTTATTAATTTATCGAACCTGCTCACAAAATTGCGATCTGTAGAGTGGAACAAACAGACAGACAGACAGACATACAAAAGCAATTTTGGCCAAGCTGAAGCAGAGACGCTTCGCTCGCTCGGTCAATTACATTATAGGTAGAGACCTTTTGACTTGCATTTATTAATTACGAGAACATATTTTTCCGGAATATCGTGAAGTATCAGAAGAAAAATCTGTAGGTATTATTGCTATGTACAATTATCATTTATTGTATCCAAACAAAATAATGTACATTTATTAATTATTATAAAGGCTATGTATAGGTAATAAAGGTAAGCTTAACTCAAAATGAGTTCGCTACCAGATAAAAGATGTGATATAATGCAGAAGGTAGTTGGAAGATTTGGGCGGTGATTTGATAGTTCTCTGTCATGTCTTGGCCTTCCGTTTGTCACTCTCTAGCTCTCTAGCATGTTAGTATCAATCAAAATAAACAAATGCAAATTCAAATTGTTCGAACATTCTATTCGAGCAATCAGAGGAGCAGGAAAGACTGCCAGAGTCAGTTGTTATAATGGGCGACATCCGCAGCGCGCGCGCAGACCGCGGCGACATGATTGCTCCAATAGAGATATTGTTTGCGACATGGGCGCAGCAGGGATGCGCGGGCGACGGTCGACTGATGGGTGACCGGGATATCTGGATATGAAAAATACATAAGAACAGGAGTTTGGTGTACCATAACCCTTCACCATAAGCAAACAAATTGCCTGTAGGAAGACTCCGGTCTTCCGCGTATTATGAACTGATCTAGTCTCTTAACTATTAATCTTATACCCTTCTCTCGGCTTCGACTTGGCACTTCTTTTAGACATCCTGCTTCCCACTGAGGGGTCTAGTTCTCTGGTCCGTAAACAGTATTTGTAACATCTGTATTTGTAATTCATAGTTATAGGTATATTTTAGGTTTTTTTTTGTTTATATTTCCGTCACGCGCTACTCCGTTTGCGTTCACTATTTTTCTATTAAAAAAAAGGTTGTCTGGAAGATATAATTTATACTTGCGATTGTCGGCACTTGGTGGAACTCCATAGTATTATTAATGATGCAAACACTTGTACTTGTAATTATGTGGAACAAGTACAAGTGTTTGCATCATTAATAATTGTCTGGAAGAGATCGCTAATAGCGATAAGGCTGCCTTTGCGCACATGTTATAATAATGTTTTCTGTGTATGTCCAAAAGTCAAAAGTCATTTTTTTTATTCGAATTAAGATTTTTACAAATAATTTTTCGTCGTCAAAGCTATCCCATATGTGTTATGCAATAAAGGGTTACTTAGTTACTTTGTAAATAAAAATATGTCAACCCTTAGCTCCGCCTACTGCTCGGAAAATATGTCAACCCTTAGCTCCGCCTACTGCTCGGAAAATATGTCAACCCTTAGCTCCGCCTACTGCACGGAAAATATGTCAACCCTTAGCTCCGCCTACTGCTCGGAAAATATGTCAACCCTTAGCTCCGCCTACTGCTCGGAAAATATGTCAACCCTTAGCTCCGCCTACTGCTCGGAAAATATGTCAACCCTTAGCTCCGCCTACTGCTCGGAAACAGGACTGAACAAACATACCTACTTGCATACAGAGTTTATTTTATTTTATTTTTCAATACATAAGTTTTCTCTTAATTAACTAATCTATCGGAGATGCTAGAGAAACAAAGGTTATAAATTTCGCTAATTTCAGAGTTCCTGTACATCTTAGATCAGAATTTTCCTTATAAACACTGCATCGTGCAGTTGCAACACGATTCTCTGACTCTACCTGCAAACACTGTCGGGTTTACGTAACTTTGTTCACCTATATCTGCTTATAGTGTTTATAGGAAACTATGCCTTTTGCTGGGGAGCGCATTTCGCAACTGTCCAGACAGATCGACTGCAAATCAACTGCATTGCATTTGGTAATAAATAGATGAACGCGAGAGCTTTTCCGTGTAGTGCGTTTTAAAAATTTTATTAGTCGACCCAACCCACACATTGAAGAAGTTTCATTTTATTTAAGTATTTGATGATGAAATGAATATTGCATTGTTATTAGCTAACTTTGACGTCGAAAAATGTTTTTGTTTAATCTTACTTTGAAAAAAGTCATTTTTATCTTTTATCTTATATCTTTAAGATATATCTTTAACAGACAAGTATCGGTACAGTGGCCATATAAATAAAATACCCAAACATGTTCTACTTCTTAAAATTGTGACCAGATTTAATAAATTGAACTGCTAAATCATATACCAAAAGGAGAACTAATACCATTATTCAACAAACATAATCGCACCTAAAAATAGAACACTGTCTAAACAGCCTTCTGACTGCCTAAATCCGCCAACTTCACGTGCAGTTGTCACCTTGCGGTCCGTGTACCCGAGCTTCCTCTGCAGCACTGGTTCCAACAGTCCTAAGACCGGTTTCAGTCGATGGGTTTTCCTACTACTGGGTGCTCTTTTTGCTATTGAGGAAGTAACAAAATCTGTAGGCAATTTCGTGGTACAATTACAATAGTTTCTATAGAAACCTTTTTGAAAAAAATTCGTTAATTAGTTTCCTTATATTTTCACTAATTAAGTAATTAATGCGACATATTTTCCGTAGAGAGAGAGAGAAGTTTCGCATAAAGGCCGATTTATGAAGACTGAATTCGAAGTAGGATCACTGCGAATCATTTTCCTTATAGCTCAACCAAGTGACACAACCAGTGCCATCTCGGGGATTTGGGTACTTTTCTTTTAACAAGATCTGTATTTTGAATTCTTACTTTTTGGTTCAAATCCGAATGTGCAACAGAGATAGCAACAGAATCGTATCGTTTTATTTAATAGTATTTTTAATTTAATTTATCTTAAGTAGTCTGTAGGTAGCACTTACATGCAATGTATTTTTACTGCCAATAAATATAGAGATTGCTATTTAATTGCAAAACCTTGATATACAAGTGCATAAGGAGTCTTTGTTTCTCTTCTAATGATAAGAGCCTTGTTGTGGGGCAAAGTATGATAATGTGTGTATGAGGCTGATACCAGTCACAAATCGATAACATTCATACGCAGGAAACAAGGTGTTTCTTGCAAAATATTCGTCTAGCTCGTTATTTAAAAATAATAAAATGTAGTAATAATAATAATATATGTATTTGTTAAATTAACAGAAAATGTAGTTCGGTCCAATTCTAACGAGAGCTTTCGACGCATAATACCAAATAAATAGGTACGCACGTATTATGTCCAAATGTTTAAATACACAAAACTATGCTTAATTGTAGTACAGACACAGAGTACTGTAATAGTTCAGTACAGAGGACAAAGGATATAGTCAGGCCAGGCCGCTAGAAACGGTTTGAATTTTCTCAAGAATTTCGTTTACATTTATAGTTTACCGAACTGCTCAATTATGCGAAATTTCATGACAAAGCATAAATATTACCAGAGAAAGCTTAATCCTTATATCCTTTGTCCTCTGTACCAACTAATAAACTCGATGAAAACGTATTTTTAAACGCGTAGGTATATAGTTTTCAGTTTTACGCCCCTTTCTTGGAAGGCGGGGGGGGGGGGGCGGTAGAGTCAAGTTTGTGCAAAAATGAAAAGAAAACATCTGAATTCGTGGGAATTGTAAAGTCGGCGACCGACCTCACGAGCCCTGCTGTCAGAGCTATTGTTTTAGAGGCTTCTGACATCACACTATCATCACAGGGGATTTTTGTTGGACGACTAGATACTAGCATTGACCTTATAGAATAGTACTACGTAAGTATATTATTGGTTAAGTATATTATCGTCCCCTCGGTGGGGACGTGTATGAGCTGTTGATGAAGTATATTACTTATTAACTGTGTATAATGTATAATAACCTATACTGTATAATATTAACCTCCTAAGACCCAGACCGGAAATTTTATTTTTACCGTAATACTAGGTACAAAAATATGTATTAAAATGTGTACAGTGGGCGGTTACTACTATAAACTATTACAAAGCTGGGTCTCATAGAGGTATTTCATTTTGTACAAAATTTTGTACGCGGGGTCGTGTTATGGTACTCGTATAGTAAAACGCGTATCTAAAACCATGAATGAATGCATGCATTTGATTTGACAACTGAAGTTGTTCCTGCGCAGTCGCACTTCGCCGAAAGATTTAGAATGTTTTATAAACAATATCAATCCTAGCGTGAACAGTTCACGCATTCCTTATAACTTTGTTGCGTAAGTTAAGTTTAAAAAAACAAACATTTCAGTTATAGTAAAAAGTTAACTTACGTTTAAACCTTCTGGCACCACTATAACTCCAGATTTGTTCAAGTTAAATGTTGCGATGCTTATCTCTATTTCCTATGGTAGCGTAGTAATTATTTATTCCTATGTGTGAATACACAGTTCATCTGCTGATACTGGAAGAATTGTTAAACAGCTGCGGCTAATATAAAAAAGACTAAGCATCCTCTCTCTGAAGCAATTCAAAGGTTGGGTGTAAAATCGACCAACCCGCACTGGGCCTTATATTAATCGTGGTTGACCAAGGCTCGATCGCCGTAACTCCGGGTAGGCTCTATTGTCTTGGGGGAACGCATATGAGCTGTTAATGATGATGGCGATGATGTAACTTATCCTAAACTTGCACCAGGGTTTGTAAGGCCGGTTGTTGACCTTACAACCCGCACGATAAAAAGAAGATCAGGAACTGCACGTTCAGCAGAAGCGTTAAGTAATCGCCGTTGCGTAGTTCCGTAGTTTGCCACAGTTCAAACCAGCAGGAGATTCATCAACGAGAAGCAGCCGCCAGAAGCCGGTGCAGTGTAATCGGGGTCAAGTCGTGTCGTAATGCGCCCGCGCAACAAGTGTCGCGTCATTTTGGTCGCACCAGGAAAACAGCTGTTGCTATTCTCAAATGAATATTAAACGTTAAAAATATTTTAATTTTCTCTCGCAAACTTTTTTCGAGATTTTTTATTTGTTTCTTCTGTAAACATACCATTGATTGGAATTTTTCTAATAGATCACTTTTATTTTTTACTATAAGTAAATTGCGCGAATAATGAACAATTTTATTCAATTCGATTTATTTTTTTAGATTTATTTTCATCTTTTGGGCCCAAATGATTATTATCATGATTTTTATCAATTAATCTCCAATTAATTGTCAAGTCGAAAGACCTGTGACCAATTATATCAACCCGTCGTTGCCGTGTCGTAATCACAATATCGGCGCACGCGCAAGTTTCGTATTACAAATCTGACCTTCATCGATCAGTGGGACCAACGGTCGGCTCGGGCCGCTGTGGCGGTCAATGACTGACAAAACCACTTTCCATTGCGACCGGTCAAATGTAGGACTAGGTTGACTGAAAATCATGAAGGGCAAGCTACTTTTCATTTAAGTTGCGAAAATTACTAGAATGCGTGTATTTGGTAGCTGTTCCGTGGTTACACATTTCTGACATAAAATCACGTCCCTTTCCCAGAGGGGTAGGCAGAGACCACTTCCTTCCACTTGCTACGATCCAGAAATACTTCGCTTTAATAAGCCTACCCCTAAGCCTTGGTCTGCTCAGAATGACTGATCAACAAAGTTACTTTTTTACAAAACGAAAATTATCATAAATATAATTGAAAAATAATCAAAAATGAGTTTCCCAGAATTTCATGTTACAAGAAATGACACCAATGTTAACTGAAACTCTAAGTTGGAAGAAAAGAAACAGTTCATAAATAAATGAAGATGTCTTACAAGTGGAACACGCATTTAAGACATTAGTGTTAATTGTCCACTGGTCCGCAAACCTCTTCGCAACTCCAAATTTAATTAGTACCGGGAAATTCGAACACAACTCATTATTATGTAATACTTTACAATAAGGCTTGTCAAACATTGTTCAAAAGATAAAAGAAACCGACGACGTGTTGCCACTAAGCAGGATAAGATAACAGACAGACAGCTAGTCTCCTGAAAGCAAATTATGCAGCAGGGGCTCCACCGTGTTCCCTAATTTAAAAAAAAAATGTTTCCGAATAAAAGAACGCATTTTTAATTTTTATGATTAGGAATCAATACAGAGCATTTGAATATTAACACCAGACCTTGTGAAGTCTTATAACCGACACGGACTTTTCATGGCATTTTATTTATTTATTTATTTTATTTTTTTAGTTCACGATGTTTTTGTTTTGAGTAAAAGACGCGTCTGACCAACTTCGTTGACCTTACGTGCCCCTAGGGCCAATAATTAGATAGCCAAGGAAATGGAAACTCTCTTGTCCAAGATCAACGATGTATTATTTTAAAATTATAAACATAACATTAATCTAAATAACGTAACGTAATCATTAAAAAAATCTAGGATTTTCCGCCTTTGAACAACCAATTGTATGTATTTTTTGTATCATAAATAAATAAATAAATAAATAAATAAAAATAAAAAATTGAAACTTTGTGCCTAACTATATAAAATTGGTCTCCAGGTTTATCTGCCAGCAAATAGACTAGACTGTGTAAATCACTGTAGATCTTTACAGAGACAACATTTGGTAATAGCATTGTTGAAAAGTGTCGCATAATCGCGATTGGCCACGGCACGACCAGCGCACGCGCTTCATTCAATATGGCAGGCAGTTCTACTAATTATATTATTATTATGCTTTTTAAAAATTGAGCATTTTTACAGTCACATCATTTACCTACAAAAAAATATATAAATCAAAATAAAACATCAAATAAATATTTAATCATGGTCAAGCGCATGGTTCTGCTCCGTGGTACATAATGATGTTGCATGCATACTTCATTATTTAAAAATATTTACCGGACTCGTCATATTTTCGGTTTTTAACTTAAATATCTGAATGTTGAGAAACTATTTCAGCATTTTGAAAGACATGTGAGACTCTCGCGCGTGTTGTGAAAATACTTTCGGCGATGTTTCCAAACTTACAGTGTTTTGGTATTTGAATACTTCGCTAAAAACATCTCTATTTCAAAATTTTCAGAGCTATGATTTACCATATAAATCACAACAGTTTAGGTTTAGCTTACGTAACTGAAGAACAGAAAAAAACTTAAAACAAAACAGGGCTTCACAATTGACTCTGTGAATGAATTGACTGTGTGAATTTCTAGTATGACATTAAACAAAGAGTATCCCAAAGAATTTATGTTTTCAACAGTAAAAAGTCATTATCAAAAACTTAATGATACAAAAATATCACTGTATCCATGAAAAGAAAAAAAATTACGTGAAATTTTTTCTTCCTCATGACTGTATCGAGCAATTGTAACAACAGCGATGTCTTGACGATCACCCGTAAAGCGGTTTGACTTTCAGTACCTTACGGTAATGAGATTCCCAAACCAGTGTTTTGTTTTGGCGAGTGAAAAACTCTCTCTGATTACAGCGCAAATAGTTTACCAAAGAGTTTGAAGTTTGACAACAATCTGGTGGATTTCGGCGACACCTGTTAGTATTTTGTAAACGCGCTCCCAGGATGTTTACTACAGGGCAGTAATGGTAACATTACACCCGTGTAATGGCAGTTTCCTATCAAAACAATAATATGCATATTTCAGTCGCACGGTTGTCTGGTGTTTGTTTGTTTAATGAAGTCATCAGTTCACCAAGTAGGTGATTCCAGAACAGCTGTGTTTTTAACAACTCCATTGGAAATGGCAAGTTGTATGTACCTATAGCATTTACATAGTGATTGCTACGTATTTCAATATGCAGTTGAATAAATAATGAAATTGAAAAGTCAGCAATAACAAAAACCCTGTCGAGCGAAATTAGAACTCTACCTCTGAAGTTTTGAGTCTTAATTTTGTATATCGGTAACTAAGAAACACGTAACTTTACTGTTTTGTTACGATACTGATCTGTTACACTCTTGCCGATTTTCGCTCTTTGTCGACTATTGTTCATCGTCATCAGCAGCTCTACGTCCCCACCGAAGGGCTCGAGCCTACCCTGAATTAGGGTGATTAGGCCAACATAGGCTAAATAAAATAATAACGCCGTGTGGTGACGGCAGAGTAGAATACATTTGTCACCAACCCCTACTCTTCCCGTGGGTGTCGTAAGAGGCGACTTAGGGACCACACATTGAACAGGGAACGGGTAGCAGCGCTCTCTGATACAGTAACCTTTTAATCTGCGATCTCCAACCCGCCTGCCAAGCGTGGAGATTATGGCAAAACCCTCCACTCAAGTGGAGGAGGCTCATAGTCCAGCAGTGGACTGTAACGGGCCGTTGATGTTGATGAGGCTAAATAAAATAAAATAACATAAGGATAAGGAATCCAAAGAATCGTAATTTGAATGTTCTTTTGTTGTTTGTTGAGTGTTTACTGTAACACAACCAGTCGATCACGAGCCCAAGGTGAGCCGGTTGGAGAGTGGCATGCGGTACAACTAGTCACAAAAACAAGGCGAAACTAATTATCTTGTTAATCGTTTTTTTATATAAACTTTTCGTCACAAAGTTGACATGATTTAAGATTTTTTTGGGTTGACCGAGGATCATCTTCAACTTTTCCTGAGTGTTAGAAAAATAAATCTTGTTTGCACTAGTTAGAGCCTGGTCCAATTAAACATGTAAAAAAGAAGATCCCATGAAGTAAGGACTTACCGTGCAAAAGGAAAGAAAGAAAGAAAGAAAAATTTATTTGCTTCGATATATGTTAATAACAAGGTCTTAAAACTAAATACATTTGAACCAATATATCAAGCCAGCAAGCCGGCGTGGAGGCCCAAACGAATTCCTAAAAAAATCATACCTGATTTTATTACAGATTTAATAGGTTAAAGGTAGGCATACATAATACGCGAGTTTTGCGATACTTCGGTGTCGTTTTCAAAGTAGCCTTATTACAGAGTTAGTGATTACATTTAACGCTTTTATATTTGTACCCAGACGGACTTTAATTGGTATCGCTTTTTTTAACAGATGAGTGAGCCAGCTCTTTACAATAATGGATGCATTACTTACTTCACATCAATATTTTATGATTACCCGCTATGTTCCTTTCTAGATATTGATAACCGTAATATAGGAAATTATTGGATCGTATATTGCATAGAAAATTACTAACACTTTCTTGTTGAAATGGAAACTCTGACTACTTTTTTTTTTGTTTTTTTTTTTATCGGTAAAAAAGGAGGGTTATGTTTTTCTAGTTTATTTACGTTCACAAGCAGTCGGAGGCATCAAAATATTCACAATTCACAAAAGCGCTATCAATGATGGAACATAAATTGTGAATATTTGATGCCTCCGACTGATTTTGTGAACACTATCAACCGCGATCATTCAAAACAAAACAAAAAAATAAGTTGTTAGCATCTTTTCAGTGTTTGAAAGTTTAAAATATTTCACGCAGTCGGGTTTTTTGTTTTTATTTTTCATTTTTTTTTCTAAAACAATTCGTTAATCACTTTAATTAAGCATGCACTAAGAAACATGAAGATATTGCCTACGTTTGAATGCGGATATTCTGAATCTTAACTCAAAAATATTACCAAATACGGTCTTAACACAAAATAGATCCCCCCCCGCCCCGCCCCGCCGCACGGTGATGGATCGGCGGAAAAAAGTCCTTTTTTCAGAGTTCAACTTTAGGCAGATTTTGTATCATTAATAAATACTACAGTCTTCAACAAACAATGCTATATAATTTATTTTTATTTTTATTATTGTGTTATTGGTTAAATTAAAGGCTAAAGTCAGACTTTAAAGAAACGTTATTTATTTCTTGAAAAATATGACTTTTTTTGCTTAGTTACACTAGATAACCAGTGTATTTAAAAAAAAAAAAAATTACTGGTAATACTACATACATTAGAGCATCTAAAACTAAATTTATAATTTGAGGAAAGTACTTAGTATTAATGTAGTATCGTTAGAGAACAAAGCATTTTTTTTTTACATAATTTCTTATTTCAATCGACCATATCTAGCTTGCGGCGCTTTCCGGCGGTGTCTTATGTAGTTTACGTGATAGGTACATTCCTATAGATAATTAACAAATCACTTCCAGCTGCTAATATCTGCTAACCTTGTTTTTGTAGTCCTATTAGTAAATGAGCTTCATATTGCCTACATTAAGAATTAATTTTTTTAATGAGGGTAAATTACCTAAAAAAAATAGTAATGGCTATAAAAGGGATAAACTTTTGTTTTATTTTTCATTCCTTGTTCATAACCGGTACAGTGATAACAAATTTTACACTAAAATGGCGAATTTTACTATTTCTAACGACAAATTAGCCGAAATTGCTATCGCAAGCGGTCGCGATGTCAATAAGTGCGTTGAAGTTATTAAAAGCAATCATACTGATTTATCGGAGATCATGTTAGTGAAAATAAGTGAACATTTGATCAAAACCTTTTTTCCCAAATTTACAAAAAAGTGGAATGAAGCAGCTCGGAATAACAAGTTCTTTTTTGCTAAAAATGAAAAATGGCTGTCAGTAAAGTTTACGGTTCTTAATGAAGATATTGCAGCAGGATCATCAAAACGATCTCGCAGTGGAAGACCAGAAAAACCTATCGATGAATGTTGTGACCGAGCCAAAAGGTATAAAGTTAAAAAGCTATGCGAAACTGTCCAACCTGAATTAATTGCTGCAGCAGCTAAGAGAATAAGCGATCAATCAACAAGATGTGAAGCATTTAGTGCGGAGAAAGCGTGGGCATTAATGTTAGATGCATCATTAACAAGGCATCAATATGAAATTCTTAGAAAAGCTGCAAAGGAAATTGGATGTGATATTTTTCCAGCTTATCATAATGTCTTAAATGCAAAGAAAGATTGCTATCCTCCTCATATAGATGCAACAGAAAGCTACGCTTACGTAGGTCTTCAAGAATTATTAGATCATACTGTAAAGAGGATATATAAAACAAAAACTGACGATGAATTGGCAAGTATGAGTGAGGAAGTAACACTTTTATCAAAATGGGGTTGCGATGGCTCATCGGGCCACACTGAATACAAACAGTCATTTGTCGAAGATGGTGCTACAGATACCAACATATTTCTAACAACATTAGTTCCGCTCCGTCTTAACAACAAAATAAATAATTCTTTGGTGTATTGGAAAAATGAAACTCCTTCTTCAACCAGGTATTGCAGACCAGTACAGTTTCAGTTCATGAAAGAAACAACGGATGTCAGTAAAAACGAGATCTCAAGAATGGAAAGTGAAATAGCTAATCTAAATCAAACAACGATTTCCATGAACAACAGGATTTTTAGAGTGACTCATGAACTTCATTTAACCATGATCGATGGTAAAATTGCACAAACAATCACAGATACTTCTTCTAATGCAGTGTGCTATATATGCAAGGCGAAGCCGACTGAAATGAATAAGCTGGAACATTTAAAAACAAAAGAAGTAAATACGGACGCTTTTAAAGTAGGCCTTAGTCCGTTACATGCAAGACTGAAATTTATGGAATGTATTTTGCATATTGCCTATAATAAATCGTTTAAAAGCTGGAGAACCAATGCCAACACGCTGCCACTTAAAGAAGAGGAGAAGAAAAAAATACAAGACGAGCTTTTCAAAAGATTGGGAATTAAGGTGGACTTCGTTAAGCAAGGAATGGGCTCGTCGAATGATGGAAACACGTCAAGGAGGTTTTTTGATAATGTGGATATAGTGGCGGAAATTACAGGAGTCGATGAAAGGTTGATTCATCGATTTTCTATAATATTGCAGACAATCAACTCCGGGGCTTCAGTTGACTCAGAAAAGTTCGGGAAGTATTGTGAAGAGACTACAAGACTGTATGTTGGGTTATATGACTGGTACTATATGCCAAATACAGTGCATAAGGTTCTAATGCACGGCAGTCATATAATTTCAGCTGCTGCATTGCCAGTGGGAATGTTATCTGAGGAAGCCCAAGAGGCGCGCAACAAGGACTACCGTCGATACAGATTAAACCATTCTCGAAAATGCTCACGTGAATTGACGAACGAAGATGTTTTTCACATGCTTTTGGCTTCTTCAGATCCGTACACAAATAGTTTAAGGGCTATGCGTAGCCCAAAGCATTTGCCCTTGCATGAAGATGTAAAAGCTTTGCTGCATGGAGGAAATGAAGAATGATCCTCAAACTTAATTTAATGATTTTTATTCCTGTTCATTACTGTGTATGTATTTGTATGCTTTCTTTGTATATATATATTCATTATTGTATATGTCTTAAAAAATGCACGAAAATTAATGATTTAATTTATTTTGTTATTTATTTTTTAGTTTTCTTTCATTTACTGCTTTTCTGATTTTTACGATACTATAATATAACTAAAACATTATGAAAAATATGCTTTCTTATTATTTTATCTTATTTTTTTTCTTATTTTTCTATTTTATCCAACATTTATAACATTCCCTTTCTATAAAACAATTATTTCCGCCGCGCCATACAACGTCCACCACTGTGCGCCGCTTTACCTTCGCTCCCAAAGGGAGCCCACTAAATCTGTAGGACAGGAGCGTGGTCATGTCAGTTAATTTAATCTGTCATATCATCATAAATTCGATAAAAAATACTGGCTACTTCTGTCGTTTTATGTTCTTTGTTACTAGCGGTCCGCCCGCGGCTGCGCTCGCCAGCAACTGTCATTTGCGTGTCAACGCTATATTGTTAAAAGATACGAGCACCTTACATCTTTCATCGAGAACTCGCGGTGCGGAAAATTGCTCATTAACTAGGTCAGTTACTGCACCGAACGAGCATTTTACCTGTAATTGTGCTGGTTTTGTGTTGAATGCGCCTGCGACGACATAAGCTATGAATGACTTACTCGAATCGAAGTGTTGTGCAACGTAATCCGACGAAAGTGGTCCAACCTGTGCGTACGCGCATGGTATTATGCCGCATCGCGCATTGTAATTTAAGGTAACGAGATTACATAAATTACTAAGGTTGGCGCATCTAAATATGTTATGAATGAACGTACTACCCATAGATATCGTTACTAATATTATAAATGCGAAAGTTTGTATGTATGGATGGATGTTTGTTACTCTTTCACACAAAAACTACTGAACGGATTGGGATGAAATTTGGAATAAAGAAAGTTTGTACCCTGGATTAACACGTAGGATACTTTTTACTGGAAAAAGTATTATTCCCACGGGAACATCTTACACAACGCGAGCGTAGCCGCGGGCCGACCGCTAGTCTTTTATAGTATATATTTTGTCAGTCTAGTGGCCATTCTGACTAGCTTTGTTCAAGCCATCAAAAACTAGCTGGACTTCATCAACAGCTCATATACGTCCCCCCCGAGGGGAGGGGCACAGACTTACTTTTTTATTAAAATTAAACATACGGTATAGTGGCTCTTTGTGCTGTAGTCTGTAGTAGATCTCGCTTTTTTGGCTATCTAGTTTTTCAGCTGATTTATGCTTTTTATCACCGGCCATTTTGAAAAATATCGGTAAACTTAATTGAAAAAAATAACTGTATACCTGCTCACAAAATTTCATGTGAATCTGTTGAGAAATAGAGTACATTATTAATTTTCAAACGCAAACTTGTTCCAAAATTCTGATTAAAAATAAGATAACCAACCAAATAGTATCTAATTATAAATTAAATAAAAGATGTTTAAATTCATAAAATAATTAAGGGGTCCGCCCGCGGCTATGCTCGCGTTGTGTAAGATTTTTCTCGTGGGAATTGTCCGAAGAATACAATGTGTCCAATATGTCTACATTACATTAGAAATTATATCCATAGTTATTTTTGCCAAAACTGAAATAAAAATAGTATAACCTAGCTTTACTTTTTAGAATTCCAAAATTTCCGTGGCCTTGGCATTAAATGTCATGCTATAGCGCTGTATTTCTTCTGTTATTTCTGTATTTCTGTCTTTCCACTTTCTTCTTTTTTTTCTTTTTTTTTCTTCTTATGGCACTAGTAATCTTTGTGCCAGTGTCGAGTTTTTAATTTACTAAGAAATATAGGTTGGGAAACTCACTTTCTTCTTCATTTTATTTATCTTTTAAATCCAAATAGTAAATATGCTTCGGTTATCATTTGTTCGTTTCAATATTTTTAATTCCTAACAAACCGTGGCACTGTGTGGAAGGCTATTAAATCGGAGCAACATAAACTTGAATAACTACCGAAACGTCGTGAGTTGTGATAAGAAAGAGGCTTGTGTTGAACAGGTAACTACTACATTATTTCTATTTTGCTAGCTGTAACTGTTTGCTATTTTGTGTTTGTAATTCTTTTTTATTGCAACAGTACTTACAATCAATCAATCAATCAATCAGCCTATTGCAGTTCACTGCTGGACGTGTGCCTCCCCTCGGGCACGCCAAAGCGCACGATCACCCGCTTTCCTCATCCAGCCACCACCAGCGACCTTCCTCAGGTCATCAGTCCACCTGTAGTACTTACACCAAACAGAAATTAATAGCTATTATATCCCAAGGTAAAATAATCCTTTACATTAATATGGATGTTTATGCATGATTGATCGACGAACTGATTGATCTCAAACAAACTTCTCATACAGGGTAACCCGCGACATTGTCATGATGATGATGATGAGGTGGTTCGACGGTGTGAATGAATTCCGATTCGAAATAAGAACCTCTAAAGCGAGAGCCGGATACGTTACCCACGACTCTACTTTTAAACTCGTGGTACCTACCATCTTTGCTTTCATCAACAGCTCATATACGTCCCCACCGAGGGGCTCGAGCCTATCCTGAATTAGGGCGATTAAGCCTTAGTGGACCATGCTGGCCCAGAGCGGGTTGGTTGACTCCACGCACACATAACCTTTGAATTTCTTCGCAGAAGTGTGCAGGTTTCATCACGTTTTCCTTCACCGTAAGAGCGTCGAATATGAATTCGGAATTCGAAAACACATTGGTATTGCTTAAATTTTGAGAATTGACGAGTTCAAGGGGGACTAACATCAAGAAATACATAAAATAATCACGCTCCTATCCCGAAAGGGGTGAGCAGAGCTTTAGTTGGCTCCAAATGAGTTGAGAGAGAACATTGTGTTAGTATTTTTGTGTTATGATTCTGCATAATATGGGTGAAGTGATAACCGATTTCGGCGTCGGCGACTGCTTCTGCTCCGATTTTGGCGCTCATGTGTTTGAATGTGACTCACGAAGCCTGAAAAAGCCGTAAAAGTCCTCGCACATTGTGTACACGAGAGCACGATACGCACTTAAACGAAGGTATACACCGTTTCTTATAGAAAAAGTACTTTCCCAACAATTTTCCCAATAAAACTGATTAATATAACAAACAGGTTACCAATCGAGTAATTCGCGGTAAAACGTGATATTTACTTATTCATCAACCACAATTGATCGATTGGCACGTGCCTGTACTGATTCATAGTGAGACAATACTGTTGTTGATATCTAAACACAACCTTTACGACCTTTGACTATTTCGTCTTAGGACAACTTCCCTCGTTAGATGGAACAAAGAACTATTCTTATTTTTATATAACATTCGTCCTAATATCATAGCTGTTGTAGTAATAATTCACCGTCCCAAATGCAAACCTTATCATCATCAACAGGTCATAATACGTCTTCCCCACCGAGGGGCTCGAGCTTACCCAGAATTAGGGCGATTAGTCGACCAAGCTGGCCCAGTGCGGGTTAATCGACTTCACACACAACCTTTGAACTTCAGAGCGTCGAATACACGTACAAATGAATTCAAAATTCGAAAACACATTGGTACGTGGTGGGGATTGAACCCGCGTCTCCCGGACGAAAGGCAGTGGCTCTAGCCAGTAGCCACTACACTATTGACGATCAAAAATCAAAAGCAAAATCAAAAAATTTTTATTCGAATTAAGATTTTTACAAATCATTTTTCGACGTCAAAACTACCATGGATGGCACGTTCACTACCAGTGTACGCCCTCTGGGGAGAAGAACGGCCAGAAGAATCTCCACAGGAATTGTATCTTTTGTACTTTTCTTTTAAATATATAAAGAATCATACATGAGTCATAATTACAATCTACTCCGGTGATTTGGAACAACGGTTGACCAGACGTTTTTATCATCTAAGTAATCATTTATCGAGGCCTTAGAACATAAAATAGTTTTAATTTTAGTTTTAAATTGGCTATTGGACAGATTTACAATATCATCTGGTATTTTATTATAGAAGCGAATACAGTTCCCTATGAATGAATTGTTAACCTTACACAGTCTAAATTATGGGTGCAATGTGAACCGAAAGCAGCAATGCAATCCAAATGCGTGAATAGATGTAGAGATGTAACCGCTGCTGAAATCCTTCCTCCTAGGATTCACTGTGTCGCGCGAAACATATACAGAGAAACATATCCAGACCCGAAACAGATATCCAAATTCATTATTTAAACATCTGACCAGCCTGGGATAGAACTTGGGACCTTTGTGCACAAGGAAGATGAATGCATCTTCCCGTGGTTACCAGTGGGTGCCCAGACTTCTGTCTCTGCTTCGTAGTCCTGTACTTGCAAAGGCAAAACTTTAAAATCATTTTAAGATCATATCAGGATTTGGATGAAGAATGGATTTAGTTTGTACCCTAGATTAACACATAGGATACATTTTACGGGGAAAACTCTTACGAATAAAAAGAAACTTATTTGTTACTTTTAAAAAAACCTCCTTTGGATCACTTGCTATTCTTTTGATTAATGAAAGTACCAAACACTGAGATAATCGTCTTAGTAGGAGGCTGGTTGCAGCTGCGCGGTTGGCATTGCGTAAGTGTATTACTGCGCTGCGCCGGCGCAACTCCACACTAACCCATTTTATCAACATTCGGTCGAAGGTACTAAATGTGTTTATTTTGAAAAGCTCAACATAAATTGTTAAATAAATAAATAAATAAGCCAGGTTTAAACGATGCATTTTAGGGGCGCCGATTTGCCGGCGCCAGTGAAATGCATGCATTTTTAAAGGCGTGTAAACGACGACTTTTTTCTGCCGCTTAAATATCGCCTCCAGCGACTAGTAAGCCGGCACCGGTCGTTTATACGGTGCAGGGTGCGATTTACACCTTAGTTTAAGCACGGAGGCGTGGCGCGAAGTGTGATTTAGACGATGCCTTTTTAGAGGCACCAGCGAAATGCGCCAAAAATAGGCGCGTGCTCTATTCCGTGCATGCGCTGGCATGCCTTTAAAAAATGGCGCATAATGGCGTCTAAACCTGGTTTAATGACTCAGTGACTCGGAGAGGATATATTGAAGCACACACACAAGTTCAAATAACTACTAATGTTCCGCAACAGTATTAGAAATCTTTCTTTCTGTCTATAGAATCAGCCCCAACATGTCTATCCACTCTATGATTTCTATAGGCTACCGAGGTACCGAGTCCTACAAGTCTTCAGGTGCTTCCACACCGGTGTTTGTAACTGTTGCAAACAGTTTCATACAGTTTTATTTTGTTTTGTCTTCAAATTTTACTAAATGTTTTGTTTATAAATGTTTATAGACGTTCGTCAACTGTTAGGAACAGTCGCAAACTGTTTATACTCCCACTGAACGTGCAAATGTTTTGGATTGTATCTGAAACGTTTCTAAAAGTTTGGAAACGTTTCCAAACGTTTATAAATATATCCACTATTGCTCCCACACCGGATGTTTATAATTGTTTGGAAACATTTCTAAACACCAGTGTAGGAGCACCTTTCTATTTCACAGAAATCGTCATTTATTCTCTTCATACAAAGCGTAGTATTTGTTTTAATTTCATTAGAGCTCTATTCCGAAAACAATAAATTGTGTGTACTTATTAAACGATTTACATACAAACCATCTTGCTGACAATTAATTCAAGAAATGCGTAATGTTACGTACAATGGCGTACGAACAAAACAAGTACCTACAACTTAGTTATGCGCGGTTGTGAATTATACGCGGGGGTTTGTTAATAATAATACTTTAAAATGTTTATTAATAGGTATACCTAATAAAAAAAACAAGAATTGAATTTATTTATTTTTCTGTTCGAGAACTTCTTGACATGATGATGTTATTTATCTATTGTCAAAATTAGCTTTTCAGTAAGTGGAAAGGAAAAAAAACCGTATGTACTTACCTATGAAATATATATTATTATCATCAAAGAACGCGCGTCGCGGTCGTCTCCTCAAAGGGTCACCGGGCCCGATCGCACTAATTTCTTATGTCAAAGTTGAAATCATTGGGTCCCAAATTTTGTATCGGCGACAAAACGCGGAAAAGATATCGTAAATTGCGTATTTAATTCACGACTAGAAAACATTCTGCTTAGAGAACATCAGTGTATTACGTTTTAAATTTTGCATATGTGTGTGTGTACGAAATCGTTTGAAGGATTCGTCAATCTTTCATTCAATTTTGATTGAAATTTCCAGAATAAGAACCAAATTTCTGTCAAAAACTGAAATTACTACATTTCTGCATTTCAATCAAATGCAGAAATGACACGAAGAATTTCACAAGGTCATTCATTTGTTTGAATATAACAAAAGTCGTAAAGAAAATACAAAACGGCACATATCTCTTTGTATTAGAGTATCTTTTCATTTTTTGATAAATATTAGGTGTTTTAGTAGGGTTGTCAGTAGAAATATATAGAAATAAAGTTTAATTATTTAACGCTTTTATTTCCAACACGCGTTTTAGATCAGCTTTCTGGTTAATTGTTTATTGTCTAAAAATAGTCATAATAATAATAAAAAAATATTTGCTCTCCCAAAATAGTTAACTTCCTAAAAACTTAATCTAATACAGCCTATTGCGATGTGAGAGCCTGGTGTCCGTACTAGGAAAACCTGTAAGACAGATCATTAGGCTCCCGCCCCAGGAATATCATTTTTGTAGTCTCCAGATTGTAAAAAGGTAGCCAGGTAAGAAGAAGGTAGCCATATATATAACTTCCATGCCGATTTCGGCTACGGCGACTGCTTTTCTAAATGTGACTTTTACTAGTAAAAGGAGGAAGTAAGTAGCCATGTAAAGTACCCAACTACATAGTATAAAAAATAACCAAGCAAGGGCTCATTGGATGTGTCATGACAAATTGGATTGTCTTAGGAGTCTTAGATGGTGTCCAGGGTCGGATGACGAAGCTGAAAGGTGGTCATAGGAACTTCTTTACTTAACACAACCTTGACGTATTTGTGCTCGATTTGCCTCGACTGATACTATGAATAAACTTAGATGGTGTCTAGAGACCGATGTAGCATGTAGCAGCTGGAAAGCGCCTATAGGAACTTTTCAATTCATAAACATAACGTCGACTTGTATCAAAAATTATAGCCTGGGTCTGACGGTAAAGCCAAAAAGTGGCTATAGTTAGGAACTCCAACTTATTTAAAACACATAGGTCGTTTTATATACAAGAAAAGCCTAGGCTGGTAGGATACTTTTTAAACAAACTGTTTGGATCAACTGACAATCACAAATAAAATTTGTAGGACCACCCATAGATATAATATGATAAAAATAAATCTAAGCCTATGGGACTACCAATAAAAACAGGCCAAGTACGAATCGGACCAGCTTATTGAAGGTTACTTGTCGGACACTTAATAAAAATATAATATTTGTAATTTCTAATAGATGAGTGGCGCCATTTATAATAATAATGTAACAAACAGATCAAAACCAAAAAATAAAGCTACAGAACTTATCACATCAACCCAATCTCTTAATCACATAAATAATTTCTTTGCTAATATAGGAAAATCACTGGCAGAAAAAATTACTACAAATCCTTCTGTTCCGCCACCAACCTCATCTTCCTCTATTATTACATCGACTCAATCAATGGTTTTACTCCCTACTGATAATAGTGAAATAGAAACAATTATCCTCAACTTAAAACAAAATTGCGCCGTTGGTTGGGATAATATATCCTCTAACCTGTTACTGGAACATAGAAATATCCTTGTCCCGCCGATAACTTATATATGCAACCTTTCTCTCTCTAGTGGTATTTTTCCAATGCTTTTAAAAAAATCTCTGATCACACCAGTACACAAAAGCGGTGACAAATCAATAGTAAACAATTATAGACCAATATCAGTACTCACAGCTCTATCTAAAATATTAGAAAGAATAATGAACAGCCGGCTAATTAATTATTTAGAAAAAAATAACTTACTTTCAAAAGCACAATACGGTTTTCGTGAAGCTAAATCTACCTCAGATGCGGTCAATGAGCTAACTAATTATGTAGTCCAGAATTTAGATAATAATAACAAAGCAATAGCAATTTTTCTGGATCTTAAAAAAGCTTTTGATACTGTTTCCGTCCCCTTGCTTGTAAATAAATTAGAAAATCTCGGTATTAGAAACACTCAACTCCAACTTTTTAAAGACTATCTTACAAATCGTACTCAATGTGTAAAAATAGGAAATGCTGTTAGTGATGAACTTCCCGTGACATATGGAGTCCCCCAAGGAAGTATTCTTGGGCCGACCCTCTTTTTAGTTTATATAAATAGCCTTTGCCAACTACCTCTTCAGAATGGAAAACTTTTAGCATTTGCGGATGACACTGTTCTCTTATTTAGTGCAAAATCTTGGTGTGACACTTACTTATTTGCCCAAATGGGATTAAACAAAGTGACTAGTTGGCTTCGCGAGAATATACTTACTTTAAATACAGATAAAACAAATTATATTAGTTTCAGCATGACAAACACTAACCGCGCCCACCTATCGTCTTTCTGTGTAATTGCTCATTCTTGCGCCCAGACTAACACTAACTGTACTTGTCCAGTTTTAAAACAGGTCGATCATTATAAATACTTAGGTATACAGATTGACTACAAGCTCAACTTTCAACAGCATATCAATATGATCAGTGGTAGAATAAGAAAATTAATATATGTTTTTAAAACTCTTCGCCACATCATTTCCGACTTCCACACCCTAAAATCTATATATTTTTCACTATGTCAATCTATACTTTTGTATTGTATTTCTTCTTGGGGTGGAGCAAACAAGACTTATATGTTAAAATTAGAACGAGCCCAAAGGGCAATACTAAAAGTAATGTCATTTCTCCCTTTCAGATTTTCCACCACTGATCTTTACACGATAACCAAAGTGTTAACAGTTAGACAGTTATTTATTCTATATACAATTTTAAAACAGCACTCCGAAATCCCATTAAATAACTCACTAATGTACAGAAAAAGGAAGAACATATGTCCAATTCAAGCTGTCTCCTCTAGTTTTGCTCAAAAGTTTTACTTATTTTTAGGTCCATTTTTATATAACAAAATTGATAACCAAATACAAAACTTTTCACTTACGAAATTTGAATGTAAAAAGAAAACTACTTTATGGCTGCTAAATTTAGATTACTGTGACACTGAAGACCTCATAACTATTACTCCATAACTTTAATACATACAATCTTTCTTTCATGAACACCTCCAAAAACACATACATACACAAACACACTACACCATGT
Organism: Carpatolechia fugitivella; assembly: GCA_951230895.1. Taxonomy (NCBI): domain Eukaryota; kingdom Metazoa; phylum Arthropoda; class Insecta; order Lepidoptera; family Gelechiidae; genus Carpatolechia; species Carpatolechia fugitivella. Next base: position 449,370 of record OX579662.1, read on the forward strand.
ATATATCTATTTTACAAGTTCTACACAAATACACAAACACATTTTACATAAACAAACAGACTCACAAAAACTGGAAATCCAGTATTCCACGTTTAATATACATACATACAAACCCTACACAAATACACAAACACACTTTTCACAAATACACAAACACACTCACAAATACTGGAAATGCATTATTCCACGTAAAATATACTTATTTTTGTACTTTTATTTTAAGCACCAATGTCGGCAGGGTGGGTCCTGGAGACTTGTAATACAGGTTTCACCTAGCTCAGGCTCCAGTCTCCCACAAAATCTATTTTGTAGCATAATTTTAATTGCTCTGTAATTTACTACTGTGGAGAAAATAAAGATTTTTTATTATTATTATTATATTATATTATTATAATTATATTGCACTATACTATCAAATGATTTTTTTTAAGATGATGATGATAGTATCTTTAGATCTTACTTGTAAAAATAATTTAATAGTTTAAACAACCACAATAAACGAATAAACTTTAAAATTTTGATTGTTAGCGTTAAAACAAAAACATGTATAACACAAATTCAAAAATATTTATTTTTTATAACAAGTACAAAAATATAGTATAATTATGTAGTATAGTTTTGTGGCAGGAAGGATTGTGGGGGTGGGGTCAAAGCTTATTTTTAAAAATGCTTATTTTGCCATTTTATGCTATGAAACTCTACAAAATGGAGTTGATGGATGACCATCATCGGTTTTTTTATAAGCAATCACAACAAACTTGACCTAGGAGTTCAAATACATCCAAGTTCTTTTTTCCTTCTAGTCCGCGCCCACTTGGTCCAAATTGGATCACATGATTTTTTAATTGTTTTTTTTTTTTAAATGCAGCCTATAGCAGTCCACTGCTGGACATAGGCCTCCCCAAGGGCACGCCAAAGTGCACGATCACCCGCTTTCCTCATCCAGCCACCACCAGCGACCTTCCTCAGGTCATCAGTCCACCTGCCAGGGGGGCGTCCCACACACGTTTCCCGAGACGTGGTCTCCATTCGAGAACCCGTCTGCTCCAACGCTCATCGGTTCTGCGACAGACGTGGCCAGCCCACTGCCACTTCAGTTTGCTACACTTCTGGATGATATCAACTACCTTGGTCCTCTAAATATTAGAAAAAGTTAGTTGAAAATGTTTCTGGCGCAATATAATTTACTTCAAAGAGCCGATGCAGTTGATAAGTCGCATGCGCGACACGTGAACTTGCAGACAAGAAAAATCCACTGGGCTTTTGAGCTGGACGATAATCAATTTATAAAGACATACAGATTATCAAAACCAGGCTGCGATGATCTTCCAAGTATGTAAGCAATGCGTTCATTTGCTCCAATGTTACTGTGCTGCGACTATTACCATCTTCCATTGTATTGTGTTATTTTTTTTCTTAGTTTTACTCGTGTACGTTTTTTTGCAATGCGTTTTTAAATTTAGTTTTAACAAAGATTCACAAAGATTATTGACGCGCATCGTAGCGAAGCATTCATGACATGATCGTGACATTTTGCTTATGCGTGTTTCTTATGTAGAAAAGAGTTCCTTTTCATAATAAGTACCTATATCAATATTAAGTAAAGGTCTCCTCACACTGTATTTTCTCCGGATACAAAAACAATGAGGTGTTTTCGTGGAGATGTATTTAAAAGTGTACAAAGATAGTGCTGACGATTTTTAGACCAATAGTCATTAATATGGCAAGCAAAGAGTTCATTTGTATTGCGAGTTTTTTTTTTAAGTATATAAATTCATGCCTTAGATTTTGTCAATTTCAACGTACTTCATGCTACGGTTAGACAAAAAACAAGAAAATCTCAAGCAAAAGAGAATTAACAGTAGGTACTCAAAATAAATGAGAGTGCAATTCAAAACGAAATAAAATCCCACGGATATTTTCACTTCATCCAGATTGTCATAGCGCCGAAGGATACGGAGAGCCGACCCCACCTAAAGTGGGATAGTGGTGAAGACAAAGAAGAATAGCTCTGTGAAATATTGACGAAATCTGTAAACGCCTTTTACTTTAATGCTGTTCTTAGCATATTTTGGAAAACCGCATAATTATTTTTGACCCTTGGAGTATAGTGGCGTTCGTCCTCATGCCAATTCATGGTGTGCGTAAAGCAGTCTACGCCAACACCACTTTTCAAAGGCATCGACTCTGCTGCTATCACGGCTATACAAACTTTAATAAAAATAATTAGAATAATATTCGAACGTCAAAAATTGAGAGGGAATTGGTTCAAGATTTGGTTCAAAATTCAGTTACAAGATTAAAGCGAGCAAACCATGATGCAGATACACTTGCTTCACGGAAGAAGCATTCGAAATATAAGTGCAAGTTAAATATGTTAAGTTTGTAAAATTAAAAATACTGTAGTCTAAAAATCTAGTCGGGGATGGAAACAATATTAAAATAATAAAATGTTAATGTCTTAGTTAGGCGTTTTTAAAGTGTCTGAGTAGACCTTAAATATTACTTCATTGAATGAACGAAATGAACTATTGCATCTTTAGTCTATGAAAATCGAATTTTATTTACAATATCGGAATCATTGTTTTATGTTCGGAATTGATTTTGTTTGTTTTTGTCGCTACAATACAAGACAAGCAGGACAGAGAAAATGGTTACGTATTCCTGTTTCCAGAATAAGGATCCCGTTGAAATGATTTCAATCAAGCGTGAAATAGACGTGACATGACAAGGTCGCGATACATTGAAGTTCCTAACCATTTTAATTTTATGACTACGTATAAAAACATCAGTGAATCTTGTCCATATTCGCCGTACAGCCTAATAAAGCCATTTGACATTCTGAAATTTAGCAAAATCAGGGCCCAGAGCGCGAGCACAAAATAATTTCAAGTTGGATTTTTATAAAATTCATTTTATTTAATTCAATTAAAGATTAATTAAAATATGTATACTTATAATAAACGATTGATACATATTTTTAAATTCTCAAAGTTATACAAAGAATGTAAATTCTTTATTCTCTCTTCTCCATTCTCCATGACATCTACAAATGTTGCTTTTGTAATCTGTGCTATATTCCAAGAAGTCTGCAAATTTTGCAGACTGCTATGCTATTGCCTTTGCAGTGCAAAATGTACCATGCCGTTTGAAATCCATCGGCCGCCGGATATCGGTCTTTACCATCCATGATAGCTTTGACGTCTTAATTCGAATAAAATATTTTTGATTTGATTTGATTACCGACTCGTCTAGCCTTCTCGTCTTTTCAACGAATTCCTTACAGTTTGCTGGTTCACTAACCGAGTGTTTGCTGGTTCACTAACCGAGTGTTTGTTTTGTCCGCAGCAGCAGCAGCAATGGACCACAGCCACCACGACCACCATGACCACGGCGAGGGCTGCTCCTCTGCGCACGCGATGGTGGTCAGTATCTTACAATCAATACCTTAAATATTAAAATAAGATAAGTTTAATTTGAAGATTGGGAAGATTAAATGTTTGTTATAGAGCATCAGTGTTGTATGCTAGGGCTGCTGCATGCCTTCCGCCCGGGAGACGCAAGTTTGATGCCCACCACGCAACAATGTGTTTTCAAATTCTTATTCATACGCTCTTACGGTGAGGGAAATCATCGTGAGGAAACCTGCACACAAATAAATTTAAAGGTTGTGTGCGAAGTCGACCAACTCGCTCTGGTCCAGCGTGGTCAACTGAGGCTTGATCGCTCTAGTTCAGGATAGGCTCGAGCCCCTCGGTGGAGATGTTCATGAGATGTTCATGATGATGATGATCATGAGTCTTGTGCTCCCCGCAAACGCCGCAAGCGCACGCCTGCTGTATTACCACTATGGTATACTTAGCACTTACGTCAGTTAGGGAAAGAAGACTTCTGAGAATGAGTAATTTTTCAGGATATTTTAGTTTAATATGGTGTGTAAATACCTTTTATGAATGCGGTAGGATCATGAGAATTTGCATATTTATCATCGTCACCTTGTAAAATAAATTAATTGGAAAAGGACGTGTTACATTACATTAATAACAAAATTAATATTAAAAGACCCGTTTTATTTTTTACTAGAATTATTAATTGCTCATTTTGATATAATGTATTGTGTTACTAATTTGATGTTGAACGACATTGTAGTGTTTTATCGTTATCAGGATGCTACCACAGGGCCATGCGGTCTGCGACACTTCGTAATAATATAGATAAAACAATGTAATTAATAATATTTCCCACATTCTATCGATTACCGGAAATAGGTCAGTTTGCCTTCTGAAATAAAAGCTCAGCGATTGCGCATCTCTAGATCTAGTTATTATTTCAAATTACAATGCTGCATTTGGGTCGCACTTGGGACGATCAATCAATACTGCATCAGCAATGACCGATAAGTAAGCACGCCGTGTGGTGACGGCAGAGTAGAATACATTTGTCACCAACCCTTACTCTTCCCGTGGGTGTCGTAAGAGGCGACTTAGGGACTACACATTGAACAGGAAACGGGCAGCAGCGCTCTCTACAGTAACCTTTTGATCTGCGATCTCCAACCCGCCTGCCAAGCGTGGAGATTATGGCAAAACCCTCCACTTGAGTGGAGGAGGCTCATAGTCCAGCAGTGGACTGTAACGGGCCGTTGATGAAACAGGCGATATTTCCAAAAGTGTAATCGATATTTGTATCCTTAAGCTAGCGCTATCCCGCGGTTTCACGCGTGATCAAAGCTGAGACGGAACTTTTTTTAGCACAGAGTAATAAAGATAACTTGGCTTCTGGCCGACGTATCGAGATGGAACATGCACCAGCTTTTTTAACCGACTTCAAAAAAGGAGGAGGTTCTCAATTCGTCTGTATTTTTTTTTTTTTATGTATGTTATTAGATATCTCCGCCAATTGCTAACCGATTTTAATAATTCTTTTTTCATTCGATTGGATTTACTCTCGAGGTGGTCCCATATTAATTTCGTCAAGATCTGATGGTGAAACATGAGGTAAAACTTGGAAATTCCTCAACAATGTAGCATTCGCGTCGTTATTCGTCTATTCTTTTAGTCATATCTCAGTCAGTTTTCAACCGATTTTGATGATTCTTTTTTCATTCGATAGAACGTGCTTTAGGGATAGATCCATACCAATTTTGTTAAAATCTGATGATGGAATAAGAGATAAAAGCGGAAACTCCTCAACCAGTGATAGCAACATGCATCGCGCGCGATACCGTTTGTGGTGGAATGTTGCTAGGCAACGAAATAAATTTGTTTTGTCAGTTTGCTGAAAATCTACGTTTCCCTTGTTCCATTTATTCGATTTTATCACATTATTGGCGACCGTGGCAGGGCAAGAACCTGCAATCTTCGGATATTGTATTGGAAATCACAAATAATTTAGCTTCTATGACCGAGTGGTCGAGTGTTTTAATCTTTTTACGGAGGTTTCGGGTTCGAATCCCGGTGAAGACACTCTTAAACGAAAATGTCCTTGTGAGACTTTCTCCAGTTTAGTGTGGACATTGCTGCCTGACTCACCCGATTGTCTGAAAAGAAAGATTATTCCGTGCTTCGGAAGGCACGTTAAGCCGTGTGTCTCGGCTCTAATATCTACAGAAGGCGTCGTTACTCGAGCTAAGTCAGTGGGTTTTGACAAGGGCCCAGTACTATATTAATTGTGTGACCAGGGTGTGTGAGGTTGGTTGTCGACCTTATAATCCACAATATGAAGAAAAAGAAGAAGCCAGCTTACGTTCACTATCTGTAATCAGCTAACGATAGACTTTCAAGATACCATCTCAAACCTGAAACTCCTTACGAATAGCCCAGGTATCGGGGTAAACTGTAAGCTTATTAAGAGGGAAGAATCGTGCTCGTCCATACAAAAAGAGAAAACGTTTTTCCACTTCTATATATATTTTCCAATCTCCATGATTTTTTAGTATGTTATTGACACAATGAAAGACTAGGTTTATAGTTTTAGCTTTTTTCAAAATTCGCAATAGGTTCAAACTTATATAGGCACCTCAAGTAACGTAATTTTTTTGATTAAAACTGTGTCAAAGTGATTTGTTGAAATTTAGTAATTGGAAACCGTTTTCTCCCGAAGTGGGAATTTCATCAAGAAAAGTATCTATTGTCGGCGAGCTGCAACGCTCTCGCTCTCTCTCTCCTGGGGGTATGAGCGCACGAGCGATAGCAAATGTTTTCCTAAATACCTATTTCGTTAGGATCGCGAAGCTATTCTCTCCTCTTAGCATTGTCAGTTTAGTGGCCAGCTGGACTACCAATTGACCTCTTACTTCGTAGCCTCTTACCCAGTTTAACTTATGTTATTTTAGAAACTATTATATAAACAACTAAACGCGGTTGCAAAGCTCGAAAGACGCAGTCTAAACTAAGCAAATACCAAAAATATAATATCTTTGTACTGAAACTGTTAAATAACAAAACCTAGCTTTGGATAATGAAGAAAAATAATAGAAAATGTGTCGCGGTTAGGATTAATTACTTACATAAAATATATTGAATAAAACACTGAAAATCATAAAATAAAAATAATTTTAACAAAAAAATAGAAACCTCCTTCAAATTGCCTTATATGGTTATCTCCACTAAAAAGTAACAAATAAAATAACATTCCAGATGGAACATGAAAAAAAATATTGCCAATATCCTCAATTAAATAGATAGGTAGTGTATTAAGTAAATATTTAGAATTTTGTACTTCCTTTTGGAGTCGGTGCCAGCCAAAAAATCGTCGATTAGTCGTGGGCAACTGTTTTAAGTCGTCGTCGTCGTTAAGTCAGTACATATTTCTATATGACTATCAATAAAATTTTTTGATAGTCTATAGCGTCCACTACACTACTCGCGAAGTTGATCGAAGTAAGCTGAGGACGAGAGTATAGAGAGGCACTTCGTGCAACTTCGGGCTTCACTTTTACACCAATTTGACACTTCGTGAGACTTCGTCGAAGAACTTCGGACGAGAGTGTAGTGGGCGCTTATGATATAAATGTTTTGTTGTGCTGCGCGGGATGCAATGCTGCACCCGACCAAACGCAGGGATAACGACAGGAGCGACTACCAAGAAAGTCCGGGTAGGTTTCATTCGATAAATAATTAATACTCGTAGTTTCGTCATCTTCAATTTTTGGCTGGCACCGACTCCGAAAGGAAGTACAAAATTCTAAATATTTACTTAATACACTACCTATCTATTTAATTGAGGATATTGGCAATATTTTTTTTCATGTTCCATCTGGAATGTTATTTTATTTGTTACTTTTTAGTGGAGATAACCATATAAGGCAATTTGAAGGAGGTTTCTATTTTTTTGTTACAATTATTTTTTTGTTAAAATTATTTTTATTAAGTTATCGAACTCCAGCAATCATCATCAACAGCTTATACACGTCCCCACCGAGGAGCTCGAACTTACCCTGATTTAGAGCGATTAGGCCTTAGTCAACCACGCTGGCCCAGTGCGGGTACCTACCCGCTTCACACACAACCTTTGAATTTCTTCGCAGGAGCGTGCAGCTTTCATCACGATGACCTCCAGCAATGCTACTGTAAAAACCGCATCCAATTCCATGCAGTATATGCGTGATTCGCGAACAGACATACTTACAGACAAAACGACAAAAATTCTAAAAATTATTGTTTTGGCCATCTTTGCAAAAAAAAAATTATAAAGACTCCTTTTATAATTCTTTCTCAAATATCTTCTATTTACAGATATCAACCATCTTCAATTTTATCAATTATGTAGACTTTTCGTTTAATAATTAGTTGGATTTGTTTGTTTTCTAATCAGAATAGGCTTGTTTCGTTAAGTCATTTAGTTTCAAACATGTCTCCGACAGAGCCCCAGATAGACTTCAGACTCATTTTAATCATTACACACAGTAATCATGTTTATTTGCATGTTAACTATCGGTAGTAGGTCATGCGATGGAAATCCCGTTTTCTGAAGGTATTTATTTGGTACACACTCCTTTTGAAGTCGCTAAAAAGTAACTGTTTTTGTGCGTGTCGACACGTGAATTCATCAGATTCATCAGCGGGGACGAATTTGTACATATTTTTGACAGTTACTATAGGAAAAAAAATCAGTTTCATTGTTTTGTTCTTTAAACTACTTATTTAAATTTCACGGTCTCAAAAGCACATCATCGCGCGGGTTTGTCGGAAAGAAATCGCCCAAAAGCAATAGGACCGTCAACGATTTATAAGTACAATAATAAAATTATACACAATGACACACATAGGGTACTCTTGACCGCTGGACAAAACTTATTCCTTTTTCGACTTTAAACTTTAAACTTTATTCGAAGTAAGATTTAACAAAATCATTTTTCGACGTCAAAGCACACTACAAGTGTACGCCTTCTGTGGGGAAGAACGGCCCGAAGAAACTCCACAGGACTCGTATCTTTTGTTCTTTTCTTTTTTTAAATAAAATATTGTTTACAGTAGTCAATATACATTGTTAATGTTTCCTGTGCCGAGCTGGACCATCCAAACATCAAGCCTCTTTGTCATTTAAATAATCAACTAACTTATAGTAAGCTTTATTACACAGCGTCTGTTTTATACAATTCTTAAACCTTTTTTCTGGTAAAACTAAGATCTCATCGGGTATCTAGCAGCGCACACAGAGCCCCACAAATGAAGTGCTAACTTTAGCAAGTCTACACTGATGATTAATTAGTTTTTTCTTATTTCTAGTATTACGACCATGAATGTCAGAATATTTACTAAACTCATGGATGTTTTTCTTAAGAAACATAATATTAGCAAAAATGTATTGGCATGGAACCGTCAAGATATTTATCTCCTTAAACAGTTCTCTTAGTGAGTCTCGACAGCGAAGTTGATAGATTGCTCTAATAGCTCTCTTCTGCAAAATGAAGACTGTATCAATACCAGCCGCTCGGCCCCACATCAGGATACCATAAGTCATTATACTATGAAAATTGCTAAAGTAAACTAATCTAGCAGTAGCTATATCTGTCAACTGTCTTATTCTTCTAACTGCATATGCAGCCGAGCTAAGCCTCCCTGATAGGGAAGATATATGGGGACCCCACTGCAGTTTTGCGTCAATAGTTATACCTAAGAAAACTGTACCATCTACCAGATCAAGCCGTTCATTATTCAGTACAATTTCACCCTCATCGCTTTTTACATTGGGTAATGTAAATTTAACACATTTAGTCTTTTTTGCATTCAGAGCACCAGTTTGTTAGATGTAAACCAGGCATAAATTTCTTTAAGGGTATTATTAATACTACTTGAGGTGTACTGATTTTAAAAATGAGAGACGTGTCATCTGCAAAAAGTACAATGTTTCCCAGATTTTGTACTACATATGGTAAGTCATGTACCTTCTGTATTCTAAACAACGAGGACAGCCTCTAGGCAGCTATAGATAAGAGACATTTGCTATGTAATACACATCGAATTGCACACCGTAGCTTAGAGAAATGGTCCCCTGTTGTCTGTTTATCATCCGCAACGCCGCTTCCTGCGCCCGCGCACCGAGGAGGAAGTCGAGGCGACAACAAGCAGCGCATGCTCCATTAGAGATGAGGTTCGGAGAAAATTGTTACGTTACCTTTGGTTATTGCTTTTGTTTGTTTTTGGTTTTTTATTTTACGAATCTAAGTATCGCTTTTCGAATGTTAGATTTGAGCTACCGCATGTTATGATTTATGAATGAATGGTAGATTACATGCGTGGGTTGTAAGCGCACGCGCATCATATGCTACTTTGTATGGAACTAGGTAAAATAATAATAATAATAAATAATAATAAATAAATTCGATTGCTTATTTCCTACGGTACCTATTTTATGTGAAAATGCGACGACAACAGCTGAAATAATGCGACGAAAGATAAAATAACCAGCAGACCCGAGAAACATTGCATTCTAAAGTCCTGAGTTCATAAAAAAATACTGTTTCATAGAAAGAAAAAAAAACACCTTTCCTTATTTTCTGAGTCTTTTTAATTTTCAGGCAACTTTTTTAATATTTTTACTCCCAAAAACCTAATGAATATTTAAAAAAAATAGTCAAATCAGTCCAGCACATAGAACAATATTTATCTATGGTCCAGCCTTTGTTCTCAAGCGATGTGATTGCTACCAGATCATTTTATACTAAATGGATTATAAAGAAACATAATGTATCGAACCCCATAATGTGAAGTCTTGTTACTACCAAACAACAAAAAAAAAGTATTTGGGTACATCTCACACACGGCCATAATAATCCCGAATTAGGCAGAGCATGTTCTAATTTTCATTAATACCTACTTCATAATTAAACGCTCAACTCACGCGTATACGCGTGCGTCCATCCGAGAAAAAAACGCGTTAGTTTACTAAATTTTTATTAATCTTATGTTTTCTCTTACTTCCAGTTCCACGCGGGAGTCTGCCAGGAGATCCTATTCTCCGGCTGGATGTCGACCACGGCGTTGGAGCTCTTCGGCTCGGCGGTGGCCATCTTCCTCGCCGGCGTGCTGTACGAGGGCCTGAAGTACTACCGAGAGGCGCTCCACGCCAGGGCCTCGGGCACCACCGGGGACTCCACGGTCAACATCACCAAGACAGAGTGCGGCGCGAACGGGGCCTGTGGAGGAACCGCTGTTGTCAAGTGAGTTACTCCTTCTTTATCGTGTGGGCTGTAAGGTCGACCACCAACCTCACAAACCCTGTTGTCAATGTTATAAAGCCGCCAAATACATGACATGACTCGTGTAACGGCTATTTTCTATAGATAGCAACCGGGACCCACGGTCTAACGTGCCTTCCAAAGCACAGAGTCATCGTCCTTTTTGGATAATCAAGTGACTCGGCCCGTCCTAACTAAATTGGGGACAGTCATACAATCATCTGTAGAGTTATTGAATAATGATTGTTCATAGCAAAGCATTTCTAAAAATAAATTAACTAATATTCTAGATACTCGTACCTTGACGACAGCTAATAAACCTATTATGTAAGCACACAGAAAAGGTGGTAGTAAGCTTGTAGATGTAATTGGTGCGATGTGAACATTGTGGACTTACGTTCCATTTATCTTCTTCTTTTGAAACAGTTCTATGAACTCAATGAACATTGTACTTATTTGTCGGATTATGTCACCGTATAGGTACATATCTGAAATAATGCTTAAAAAAAAACTTGACACTGGCACAAAGCACGACTAGTGCCATAATTAAAAAAAAAATGATTTCCTCAAATTAACCGGATTCGGACTCCAGGCATTCACTCACTCACTCAATCCGTTTTCCCCTCAGATATTCAATGACATCCTTCGGGCACATAATCCAGACGCTTCTCCACGTGATCCAATCGACTGCTTCCTACACCCTCATGCTGGTCTTCATGACGTACAACGTGTGGCTGTGCCTAGCGCTGGTGCTGGGCCTGGGCTGCGGATACTTCTTCTTCGGCTGGAGGAAGAACACCGTGGTGGACGTCACTGAGCACTGCCAATGAGGCAAGAGAAGACTGGAGCGCTTGAAGATGTTGAGGATTTGGCGAAGGATTGGTGGGACTGTTTGTGTCAAGACTTGTGTTAGGTTTTTTAGGAGATGATACAAAATACGTTGGTTAGTATGTGTCGATTATAACTACGAAAATGCAAAGTAGCTACAATATGGCAAAAATATTCTGGTTAGTAACTAGATAATTTAATATTCAAATAGAATTTTGTACCTAAACAATTATAAGGTGTATTGTATTTCGTAAGTGATTTTATCTGATTGTATATTTTATCTTAACTTATCGACACATAACAGATAGCACCAGTCCCAACAATTTCAAGTGTGTCTGCATATTATGTAAGAGAGTTAAAATAAGACATAGCAAAGGTATCTATTGTAAGTTGTTGTAATCGTCTGCAGTGAGCAGAATATTGTTATTTTTAGAAATAGTACAACGATTATTCAGTGCATCAAGAAAGAGTAGAAGTTAACACATGATAGACCTTCTGTTTTATGTGGCAACACCAACACCAAAATGTACTTAGTGATTGCAGGGTTGCCATTTTTGTGGTAATCCTTCTAAGCGCATTGTTTGACTATCTGGGCCCTGTTTCACGAAGCGACAATTTACTAGTAACAAGTAACAGCTTAATATTCATTGATTAGCCAATTCGCGTAAACTGGAAGCCCCTTTTTACGCAATGTATGTCGAATTGTACTTGTAATTTGTAACTTGTAGCTTCGTAAAACGGCTCCCAGGCCAGCTAGATACACCTTCAAGCTATATCAAAACAATTTACACTTGTTCATTCAATTTATCTAGCTTGATCGTGTAACATGCCCGAATGATCTGTATTTATATTTTATTGAGACATATAAATTATGCCATAAAAATGTATACTAAAAATGCAATTCAAACTTAATTTCGGTCTAAAATAGAATAATATTTTTTAAAGTTTTAATCATCACAAAATCTACAATCGGTTTCAGTCTCAAACTGATACAAAATCGATCTTTATAAAATGTTTTATTTATTTTTAATTCGTCAATTAATTGATACCACTAAATGTAATTAAATATAATGATGAATGAATGTAAATAGGTGTACTATCTCATGTATCTTTATTTTAAGGTATAGTGAATAATCTTGCCCAATATCAATGTTATTTTATGTTTGTGCTGAAGATGGCTGTACATTACGTAAATATTTAATTCAATCTACATATTTCTCATATCCATTTAGGCGAAAAAAATAACATGGGAGGAAAGATAAGTAATCTTTAACAACCTGTCACCAAAAAATCTAGTTGTATGATGATGCATCTTGATAGGTAACCATGTTAATGTTACCCTCTCAACTCAACCTCATCCTGAGAGATATAAAAAACGCTTTTTTCTCTAACTTACCGTCGCAATTTCTATCAAAGTGGTAGCAGAAGCCAACTTCTTGCAACTGCTATTTTGCAGCAGAAATATAACTCTAAATCAGTCCATTTCATTCAAATGAAATGTAGAGTCGTTCTTTAATTTTAAGTTTTACAACAACATTCCGCGTCTTCCATTAGTTTAAGATTAGTCTTTTTGTAACTAACATAAAGTCCTTTTAAAACTCGTAATGAAGTTACTCAGATGTAAAATAGTTAGTTTTGTTAGGGACTTATGTTTAACTTTGTGACTTTGAGTTTAACAAAAGAAGGTAAAATTGAGAGTCGTACCTACCTATTAAATAAAAGCGGCAATCTCACTGAAAATAAATTTGAAATAAATATTTCAAAACTGATCGCCCTTCTTCAGATTTGGTTTGAGCCCCTTGGTACTGATATAGGTATAACGTTTTAGTTAAATAAAATGTTCCGGTTGGTAGTTCAGCCGTGAAACGTTTTTTTTTTACGAAATGACTCGGTCTGATGATCAGTTTTTATGCAAATTCGGATTAATTTTTCGGCATTTTGAAAGTTCTGAAACAAAAGGTTTTAATTGCGTTATTTATTTAGGGTGCATTACGAATCAGACTTTCAGCGCTGTCAGCAATAAATTCGGTAAGCATAAAATTTACGGATGCTGTAATTGATTACAGCGCGTATCTCGGAACGCAGGGTTGTTGGAATAATCGTATTTAAAAAAAACTGAGATTGCTGACTTTTGTTTCTTACGACCGCTCGACCGTTCAAAATCGAGACATGATAAAATATTTAGTATTTTTGTTTGTTCGTACAATCAAACTCAATGTAGCAAAATCTGATGAATTAGGCATATCACTTAATAAAGTGTGTGATATTATTAATTATTTAGTTTTAGTATAAGTGTTTCGAATGCTGTGTAAATAAGACAATAAATTCCTACTACGATTATAAACTGTTGTATCATTTTATTTACTTACCTCACCAGAAAAGATTTCAATGATTGTGACTACTCTCATCATGGGTCATGTCATGAGTCATCATCATGGATACGATTAAACTTCTTCTTCTTTTCGAGTCGATGGTTTTATATTTTGGTGGACCAGTAGGCAGCCACCCGGCGAGCATTGTCGGTCGCCTCCCACAGGTCTCGTAGCGTGCAGGTGTCGGGGCACGAGGGGCATGTCAATAAATGAGCCATTGTTTGTGGGGTCAAAGTCAAAGTCAAAATTTTTTATTCGAATTAAGATTTTTACAAATCATTTTTCGACGTCAAAGCTATCATGGATGGCACGTTCACTACCAGTGTACGCCCTCTGTGGAGAAGAACGGCCAGAAGAAACTCCACAGGAATTGTATCTTTTGTACTTTTCTTTTAAATATATAAAGTCATACATGAGTCATAATTACAATCTACTCCGTTGATTTGGAACAACAGTTGACCAGACGTTTTTATCATCTAAGTAATCATTTATCGTATAATAGGCCTTAGAACATAAAATAGTTTTAATTTTAGCTTTAAATTGGCTATCGGACAGATTTACAATATCATCTGGTATTTTATTATAGAAGCGAATACAGTTCCCCATGAATGAATTATTAACTGTGCACAGTCTAAACTTTGGGTGCGCTATTTTATTTTTATTTCTAGTATTTATATTATGTATATCAGAATTCTTAGGAAATAGCATTGTGTTCTTCCGGACATACAAGATGTTTTCAAATATGTACTGTGAGGATGTGCCAGTGTGGTGACACCACACCTTTGGCCAACTTGGGCCAACGTTGTTAAATACTAGTTTTCTTCTTATTCCATAACATGACAGCGTACTAGTAAAGTCAAGAAGTAGGTAGGGATTGGAAGAGTAAAGTCGTTTTCAGAGTTACATATAAAACCTAGGTCGTGGTGACCTAGGCACATTTTACATGTAAATGTAACATGTTCGAATCACGTCCAACTCGTCGTCACGCTGATACTGACTGACCAAGCAGAATATCGATAACAACCGGGAATATAAGTTTAACGTGCCTCCCGGAGTATGGAATTATTTTACCTTTCGGACAAACTGGAAGCAGATTTTAGTTTCAATGTGTTCCCACTATGATTTAAATAAAACACAGCTTAAGCAAAAGATAGATATATTAAATTGTATTGTGCCGAATGAAGTTCGGCGTGCACGTTTTTGATTAATTACTTTTATATTTAGTAATAAAATAAAAATAGTTACTATCCATACCTTTAGAGCAAGAAAATAAAATTGCTTTACTGCCATCTATTGCCGAATAGCTGTACTTGTTACAACGGTTGTATTAGCTACATAAGTTGTCTTAAGTATTACTAGATGGCGCAACAACATAATTATAAAAGTTCTAAAAGTTAATTTTACATTTATTTGATATTTTAGCTACGTACTTAAGGTAGCTGTTTATCTTTTTATCAATCTTTTCCCAACCAGTGTGCTGTGACAAAATAAAGATCTTAAAAAAAATTCGAACTAACAACATGTAATTATTGAACGAAAATTAAACAACAGTAAGTATGATTTCCGAACGAAATGTCAAGTGAAATGTGACGGACGGTTCATGTTTTCGTGTTTCCTATTTTACTTGTTGATTTTATTAAGAAAATTCAGTGGAAAGTGTGTGAAAAGTCGTGTTTTGGTCGCGTCGAAAGCAATGTTATAGCGTGTAGAAGAATTAGGGGCGGAACACCGCAGTACACCGAGCCAGAGCGCCTAAAGTTCAGGTAACGGTAATATTTGTTTTTGACGACGTCGTCGATATTATTTCGTAGAATCTTCTTCGCGTAGACCTTGAATCGTGAGAAAATATCTTGGATTCTAGTTGGTTTGCCGTTCTATCGATTGAAATCTATGGCAAATAGCCGCGGCAATTCGGTTTGGTTAAACACCACGTTAGGTCGTTTCTTAGTCGCCTGAGGCGGATACGATGTGTAGGCAGCACTGTCTAAAAGTTCTTAGTCTTTTACGTGTTCCTGATCTTCGATCTATTCCATATCCATACAGAACACTTTAGAAAACTCTAAAGTTAACATCTTCATTGACTGCTTTCAATTCGTATGTCTAATTGGAGTGTAATAGGTTAGCGCCATTTAACGCCTTACGGTGGTCGTTTCGTTAGTAACACGTCGTTAGGTATTTGTCTGAGAAACCCCAATATTCATACTTAATTATCTTTTGATGTCAAGAATTTGCTCACTTTCACATTTTTTATGATGCCATTTAAACAACCAGCTACTGTAGACTTAATTTTATTTACTCTACAGTACATACCGTAATATGAGTAAAATTGGGTTTATTCATATTTTAGCATACAATGTATCATAATATAATGCTTACTGTTAAATAATATATTTGTTTATAACATTTTGTGTTAAAACACTCTTTTCCTATATTTATTTTTCTTGCAAGGCTATAATTTTAAAGTCAATTGAATCATATTTTAAAACGAAAATAGTTTATTACATAATACATAACTCAGCCTATTCACCATCAAAAGTAATCCTTTTGTAATATTTAGCGTAAACATAGTCCCAGAAGTTGATTTGCTGGCTGGCGGGAGGAGAGCCCATAGTCAATGTGTTTCCGAACAGAAGGCAGGGCTTGTCCATCGGCACTGAGTCTAGTCCATGAGGGTTGAGAGGCTCCCATATCAGCGGCACTAGTTCCGATGTCAGTGGAGTTGGGTCTCTATAAGAAAAAAAAATGTTCAAATAGGCAGGCATTTTTGGATCAAACTTTTGGGCATTTTAAAAAACTACTTCTTAGTTTCCAACCAATCACAATTTTTCTAAATGTTACAAGTTTATAACACTTCAAGGTCTCGGTGGGGAAGTATATGAGCTGATAACAACAACGCATACAACGATACATCAACATAAATAACAAATTACCTTGTAAACTTCAGTAACTAGATGTATTTTGCATGGTCACAGCAAAGTCAAGTAAATTCATATACAATTAAATTTTTAGTAATTGGATGCACAAGAACTTTGAACTTACGCCTATTATATTTTATTTATTTTGAATAAATAGTGACATCACTGCATCAAAGGTTAAATACCTGAATGAGAGGAGAATGATCTATGAATGTTTAATGTGTGTAAAAGATAAAGATATTTTTTGTTAATCGAGCTTAGTTTACAAAATATTAACACATTACATTTAAACTTCACATTATGTAACACAAATTTTAAGAAACTATTACAACATTGTTGGTAACAAAATACTTGTGTTAACAGATAAATAAATAATTAATAACCAACATCCTCATAATTTCCCATCTGATTCTGTATCAACCCACTACTGTTATGCTACAGTATTAAGTGATAGATATAAAAGAATCAGAAAATCAGTCACTCTCATTACTTCTCACTAGAATATAAATAAATATAATTACTTGTAATTTGTAACTTACTTGTAATTTGAATATAAATTAAAAGAGTATATACGAGTATATAACAAAATAAAGACAAAAAAAAAACTATCTATCTATCTGTCTATATATCTTATCTTACAAGTTTTAGGTTTTAAAATTAAAAATTAGTACAGGTATTATTAATTTCACGCAGCAACATAAAAAAAGTTGGTCAGGGTATGATTTTTTTTGTTATTAACACAAATTTATTTAATACCACCACCTCTAACTATAATATATAAAAACATTTTATGTTATCAAAAATTTTACTTACCCAATCTTTATGAAGTTGGTAAACAAGGACACCAATCTATTTGCTATCACAACCTGATCATCCACCAAGTCTTTAGCAAAAATATATCTCATCACTGCTCCATAGCTACCACCATCATCACTGAGACCCTCATCTGGAGCAAATTTCATGACATACACTGGCATAGTTGTTTTAGAAGCATATGATACAGCAAATTTGTAAACCGGGTACTCTATAAAAATATCATTAATATACTCCTTATAACTTGTTATAACTGTCTCTTTTTCAATCTCTCCACGGTCATCAAAGTAAAAATCTTTGACCAACTCTGCTATCTTAAGCTTCATGACATCTGTGCCAAACTCCAAATTGCTCGGTAACAAATCCTCGAATATTTCTGGAATTACTATAAACTTGTCATAATTCTCCTCTACCAATTCAGTTTCCTGCGATTGTGTATAGACCATCATCGTCGGGACTTTCTGAAACACTCCTTTATTCAGTATCTCGATTGGATCTTGGACTATCATGCTATGAGCGTAGAGGTTACCGTTCTCCACACACGGCAAGAAACTTGATGAAATGCTGATCAGATCTTGAACTGAAAGGTTTCTGTAAAATTCCAATAAATCGTCTGTGTCGTTGTTATCTTGGTACCCTAATGACGTTGCTAAAGTTAAAGCTGTTATGAACGGGTCATAAGACATGGAAGACGGGGAAAGTACCGATCCAGAGTCGAGTATGACTTTGTGAAGAAGTCCGCTTGTCAGCCCTGACAGTAACAGCAGCTGTATTGATACCGCACCCGCGCCTATTCCGTAAACCGTGACGTCTTCAGGGTTGCCTCCGAAGCTGCGTATGTTCTCCTGGACCCAGTATAGGGCTGCGATCTGATCCTTCAAGCCCGCGTTGCCTGGAGCTTCGGGGGTGCCCAGGCAGAGGAACCCAAGGGTTCCAAGGCGGTAGTTGAACGACACTATGATGAATTCATCGATAAATCTTACTGGGGGTTGTACTTCGCCCCATCTGCAAAATAACATAAAAAATGCTTTTAAATCTCATTTATTTAATATTAAAAGTGATGTGGGGAGCCTGCCGAGGTTTGTGCCCGTCTAAGGGCGCCCCCGGAAAAGTCAAAGTCAAAGTCAAAATTATTTATTTCCATAGGATGTTATTACATCACTTAGATCCGTCATTACATTTTTTTGGGTGAGTTCACTAACACAAGGAACGTTTTCATAAATGTTAGGGGTTCTACTCCCTCGCAAGTCCGCGCCCGCTATATTACCACTTTGTTAGAAATAGCGATTAGATCCATTGGTTAATCCCAGAATCGAATTTCGTAATTATTATGCTGATGTACTGTTTGTCAAATTCCTTTCAAATCTGTGCAAATGTTTTTTTACTATAACGTGATTGAGTCGCAAAACAAACATCTACGCATATAGTGGTAGATCGTATAGCATGAGTCACGTCGGTAGCTTTGGCGGCTCTCAGGGTTTGTCACAAGTAAAGCTATGTATGTACGAGGAGGGATCAAAAAGTAGTGAGAATGAAATAGAATATAATGACTATTGATAACTTAATAATTTATTTTTCTACATAGTCTCCGAGTCTCTCTACACACCGAGTCCAGCGCTTTTCCAAGGCTTCAATCCCTTTAAAAAAAAGTTTTGTCTTGGTCCTGCAAAAAGCTCTCCACGGCATCCATCACCTCGTTATCGTCTTCGTACCTGTTTCCCCTTAAGTATTCTTTCAATTTGGGGAACAGATAAAAATCGCTAGGCGCCAGATCTGGTGAAGAAGGTCAACCAATTCGAAGCCAGCTTGCTGAACGGCAGCCATCGCAAGTGCCGACCTGTGCGCGGGTGCGTTGTCGTAATGAAACAGCACGCCCCTTCGAAGTTTCCCTCTCCTTTTCTCTTTGATGGCATTCCTCAACTTGGGAATTAAAGCTGCATAATATTGGCCTGTAATAGTGGTTCCACGCTCCAGGTAATCAATCAACAATATCCCTTCTGAGTCCCAAAATATTGAGGCCATAACCTTGCCAGCCGATGCCACGGCACGAAACTTCTTCGGGGTCGGTGATGATGGCCGTTTCCATTGCGAAGATTGCTGTTTTGTCTCAGGATCAAAATGATGGACCCATGTTTTGTCCATTGTTACGAAACGAGACAAAAAGTTCTCAGAATCTTCTTGAAACTTGTCCAACAATATCTTCGAAATGTCAAGTCGATTCTGTTTCTGACTGTCGGTTAACATTCTCGGCACCCATCTTGCGGAAACTTTTCTCATATTCAAAGATTTCAATATGGATTGAAAACTTCCATATGAAATGCCCGTTTCTTGAATTAAGTATCGAAAGAAAGAAAGAAATTTATTTGCAGTACACAAAAACAATACAGAAGTAACAGATGAAGGAAGTGAAGTGGGTACATAAAAAACAAAACAATAATAACAAAAAAGGGACAGATGGAACTCTTCGATCGCTCCATACAATTTTCTCGACTTTCGCAACATTTTCTTGGGTGACTGACGTCGATGGACGGCCGCAACGATGTTCGTCTTCCGTGCTCGTTCTCCCTACTCGAAATTGAGAAGCCCACCTTGCGACAGTAGAATTCGTATTCTATTCTTCGCCGTCGAAGCAGACTCTCCTAATCGCAATGAATCTCTTGAGTCGTTAACTTTTTTAAACAGAGGTATTTAATAACGGCTCGCACTTCGTTTTTCTCCATTTTCGAGAACACGTTCCGACACGAAGCAAACAAATGACTACATTCAGAAAAAAAACAAAAGAGAATCGAAGATTTTACAAGCTTTTATTACAAGCTTTTATTTAGTTTCACCTGTCCCGTTGTCTGTCTGTCTGTCTGTCTGTCTGTCTGTAATCAAATCTTGCAAGTTAAATTTGATCCACTTCCCAGTTTCCGATTGAGCTGAAATTTTGCATTCATGTATAAATCGGATGACAATGCAATATTATGGTACCTTGGAGCTGGTCTGATGATGGAGACGGAAGGTGGCCATAGGAACTCCTCTAATACAGAACACAACCTAGTCGTGTTTGGGCTCGTTAGATTTGTCTTAACAAGATCTTTAGCCATACGTGATATCCAGGGTCTCATGATGGAGCCGGAAGGTGGCCACAGGAACTCCTTAAATACACAACACATTCTAGTCGTGTTTGGGCTTGTTGGTTTTGTCTTAACAAGATCTTTAGTCATACGTGATGTTCAGGGTCTCATGATGGAGCCGGAAGGTGGCCACAGGAACTCCACAAATACACAACATAACTTAATCATGTTTGGGCTTGTTGGATTTGTCTTGACTAGATCTTCAGTCCTACGTGATGTTCAGGGTCTCATGATGGAGCCGGAAGGTGGCCACAGGAACTCCACAAATACACAACATAACTTAGTCATGTTTGGGCTTGTTGGATTTGTCTTGACTAGATCTTCAGTCCTACGTGATGTCCAGGGTCTCATGATGGAGCTGGAAGGTGGTCACAGGAACTCCACAAATACACAACATAACATAGTCGTGTTTGGGCTTGTTGGATTGGTATTGACAAATACTTTGATACTAAATCAGACTCGATGATGGAGCTAGAAGGTGGCCATAAGAACTCCGTAATTAAACGACGCAACCCCACCGAGATAGGGCCCATTTGATTTGTCTTGACGAGTACTTTGATACTACATGGTAACCAGGGTCTGATGATGGAGCTGGAAGGTGGCCATAGGAACTCCGGAACGACGCAACTCCATCGAGTTTAGACCCATTTGATTCGTCTTGTCGAGTACTTTGATACTATTATGGTAACCAGGGTCTGATGATGGAGCTGGAAGGTGGTCATAGGAACTCCGTAATTAAACGACGCAACCCGATCGAGTTTGCGCTCATTTGATTCGTTTTGACGAGCATCTTAGTTGGCGTGAATATGCAACTCCAACAGATTTGGGAAAAAGTTCGTTCCGTTTGTTATGAATGTGGATTATTATATGTCTGATTGATAAGATGGATGCCCCAATGCCAAGGTGAGCACGTGCCGAGGGTTGAATGGTATGAGAGTGTATAAACATTTCATATCGCTAACGTTGCGCCTCAGGGTACCAGGGCGAACCCTGTTGTACTGAAGCCCTTATCCCTCTACAATGGACCTCGGCAAGGATGGCTTTCACATAATACAGCCTAAATCAATTCAATTTCCTGCTAAATTTAATTACGGCACAGCTGAAAGAAGAATGCTTCCGATTGTCTTGTCTTGGGCTTCAACTGTGCACAAAATGCAGGGAACTACTGTAGATCATGCTGTTATTTATCTAGGCTCTAAATTATTTGCTGCTGGTCAAGCTTATGTGGCTTTAAGCAGAGTTAAGTCTTTAGGAGGACTTCGAATCGAAGAACTTGACTGCTCCAAGTTGACTTCGAAGAAACCTTGTAATGTTGATGCATTAAAAGAAATGGATAGAATGAGAAATGTTACAAATAACTAACTTGTGATTACATAACTAATTTAAACATTAGTTTACCCTACTACAAACAAAAAAAATGAAATATTTAAATACAAATAAAATACATAAACTTTAAGTGCTCAAAGCAGCACATTATTATGTGAACGTACTACGGACTACATAAGGGAAAAACGCTGCTACGCGCTACTAACTACGTCGTAGTAAATCTCGAATTAAACAAACTAAAAAGTTAAAAATAAAATTAAAGAAAAAAAAACCTTTTTTAAAAACAAGCTTTTATTATTTGTTAAGAAAATGAACTAAAAAGTTAAAAATAAATTAACTCTAATTAGAAGTATAACACTTTATAAGTTCATTGTAACCTTTAACGATAATTAAGCTTCTTTGTCTACGACAAAATAATTCCATATCGTAATCATATATTTTTAACACCAAAACTTTACACCTTAATTATTAAATCTTCCCGTTTTTATTACAGTCTCAATTTTATAAATAATAAAAGCGTGTTACATTTTGATGGTATAATTAAGCTATCACAATGTAACACGCTTTTTTATTTATAAAATTGGGACTGTAATAAAAACGGGAAGATTTAATAATTAAGGTGTAAAGTTTTGGTGTTAAAAATATATGATTACGATATGGAATTATTTTGTCGTAGACAAAGAAGCTTAATTATATTTAAAGGTTACAATGAACTTATAAAGTGTTATACTTCTAATTAGAGTTAATTTATTTTTAACTTTTTAGTTCATTTTCCAAATAATAAAAGCTTGTTTTTAAAAAAGGTTTTTTTTCTTTAATTTTATTTCTTTATTAGTATTACAAATATGTATCTGAGCTATGCCTGCCAGTATTTTTTTTTCTTACCAAGGAGTATGTCTATTCTCACTACTTTTTTATCCCTCATCGTATATACAGCTGCAGTGATTATACTTTCCTAATTGTTGGATGCTAATTTTTAACATTGCTGTTGCTTTACCATCCCAACTCCGACTCAAATGCAACAATGCTGCAATGTACCGAATTAGTCATTGGACCGGAGTGATATACAAAGATGTTATCACTGCTTTTAAATAGTTAAAATTATTATTCTTTTTTTCAAAAAACCCGTGAATATCTCTTTTTAGAAAATTAGACACGTATTGAGCGATGATGGGTCAATAGACCACGCGAAAGAAAGTAGATTCCTTTTAGTTTAGACAAGTTAAAATATTGTTTGTGAGAGGCTACGATTCAAGAAAAATGCAAAGATGTGTTAGATATAGATTTTCTTACGTGTATGGTTATAAAAGTTTAATGAAGCTAAATGTGTCTGAGAGAGTATTAATTTAATCAAAATCTTTTACTTGGTTTTGCTGTGTGCTCCTTTGGAGCCCACCAAAGCTCTGCTCAACCCTTCTGGGATAGGAGCGTGGTAAGCGTATAACTATATGATATGTCTCGCTAACGGGCTCGAGGCTCTTATTCGACGACGCGTTGCCACGCGCCACGGATTCATCGATGCCACAATTATTTATTCTGTGGCAAGGCGGATCAGTATCAGGTTTCATCAAATAGTTTCCATCACAATAAGATGATTCCGTGCTTCGGCACGTTAAGCCGTTGGTCCCGGCTATTATCTAGTCGGTGTACGAGCCAAGTCAGTGGTTTGGCGGCTCTTTAACAACTCTAACCTTACAACCCACACGATGATGATGATGATGATGATGATAAGATGATCAAATCAAATTATAAGTAGCTTACTCCCGCGCACAGCCACGAGCCGAGCGGTCATCTTACAGTATGTATAAGCCTACACTTAAACTAAATGAGAAAGTGCCTGTTACTTTACACATCGCAACGGTTTCACTGAACTTAGTAAAATCGTATGCAGTTGCAATAATCTATCTGGGAGTTTGTGAAAAGACATAGGTAGGTATACTGTATAGCGTGGGAATAGTTTGTTGTTCAACTAGAGAACAAAACTGGTTCTTATTGCCAAAGGTCGTTTCATGTGAAATATAATTAAATATTTCGAGTATATCAGTAAGATACCATAATGTATAAGATTTCAAATGAACTTAACTTTGCTAATGTTAAATTTTCACTTTTTGGTTAAATATTAAATAATTTATGGAAATTTCCTTTCTAAATTGAATACTAATTTGCATTGTATTTTTCGTTCGTAAAAGTATATTTCGCAAAGAAAATTCTATAATCATAAAAAAGGAAATATATAGATCATCATTGAGGATCTTCGATTTGTGCAGATAGGTTAGCTAATGATGATGAAATTAATGATTTCTCTGCACATATTTTTTTTTTATGGTGAAAGGTACTTTCGCGAGGTAGCACCTGAACTTATTCAATTTAAATTGTACAAGCTTGTTACCCCGTATGGAAGCCGCCATCATGGATGAGCACGAGCACGGGCATCATTTGCGCGGGCATGTTCTGGGCCACGAAGACGTTGAGCACCAGGCAGTTCTCGTCACCCTCGTCCGACGGCTGCGGACACTTGACGTGGTACGTCGCCTCGAAGACTCCGTCCCAAGATGGCGGCGGATCGGGCGCCTGAAACATTAGCTTTTGTACAGTGTCCGGGGTTAGCAGGTAACCGGAACGCGCCAGACACGTTTGCATGAACTTTTTATTAAGAAATCAGCAAAAAAAAAAACAAGTTCAAAGCATTTCGATTACATTGAGCCACATTATTTTTTAACAAGCTGTCTGCCCGCGGCTACACACTCGTTATGTAATATTTTCCCGTGGGAATAAGACGTTTTCCCTATCCTATGTGTTAATCCAGAGTACGAACTATCGCCGTTCCAAATTTCATCCAAATCCGTTCAGTAGTTAAAACGTGAAAGCGGAACAAACATCCAAATATATTTTGACATTTATAATAGTAGTAAAAAAAAATTAAGCTGTTTATTTCTCATAAAGTAAAATACTTTGAAAATACTTAAATAACATGCGAGACTTGACCTAATCTTTAATTAAAAATTAAATCTAAATTAATTATGAGTTATTAGGTGTTAGTGTGATGTGATAAACGCTGTGAGGTCCGCGTCTGCATGAAACCTGTTTCCGAATGTCGATATGAAACAGAATATATAAACTAATTTTCACCTAAAAAAAAAAAATCGAAAAAAGCAAGAGAAAATTTCCTTTGATAAAAGATTCTATCTAGCCTTTATCTACCCAACTCAATTATCTCCTAGATCTCTTTAATTTCTCAGAAAAAATAGAATTTTAGGGACTAGTCCCAAATAATTCCCTTGCTCGTCTTCATCACCACCCTGTTTGTGTGGTCGGTGGTCGACCTTACAACCCACACGATGATGATGTTCCAAGAAGGGTGGGGACCCTTCTTGGAACAGTTTCCATTCCTGAAGGAGTTAGCGGGCGGCATATTCCATTCATCATATCACTTAATCCTCCAAGTTAAAGGCCATACGTCTATCCATACGTGCAATTATAAACTCATCTCACTAAAAGCTTTCAGTGTTATTTATAAGTAGTGTTGCCAGACGTCCAGACAAAGCCGGACACAGTCAGGCTTTTTGGTTGCGTGTCCGGCCAAATTAGACGACATCCGGCTTTTGTTAGGCTTTTTACATTTTACCATTTTATTGTTGTTTCATTAAAATTTAAGATTTTATGGTGAATGATAAAAAAGGCTAGTTTACTTAAAAATTGTCGTGTGAAGATTAAAATAAGGGACGTACTACGTACTCCGCACCAATGTTCTACGGTAAACGTGATTAAACTTCTGTATGTGCGTGGAAACAACTATATTACACATTTTTTTAACTGACCGCGTCTATTATAAAAATCTTTGTTTTTTAATCAGTTTTTAACATTTTAATTTACCATCATCAACAGCTCATATACGTCCTCACCAAGGGGCTCGAGCCTACCCTGAATTAGCCCACGCTGGCCCAGTGCGGGTTGGTGACACAGTTAACAGATTGTTCACTGACTGTGTCTATTATAAATATTTATTTTTTTAATCAGCGACATTTTAATTTATAACGACTCCGTGGCCGAGTGGTCGAGATTTCGACGCCCATTACGGAGGTTCCGGGTTCGATTCCCGGGACAGTATCCCCTATCAAGCAAAAATCTTTTTGTGAGACTTTCCCCAGTTTGGTTAGGAGGCTGAATCACCTGATTGTCCGAAAAAGAAAGATGATTCCGTGCTTCGGAAGGCACGTTAAGCCGTTGGTCTCGACTACTATCTAGTCGTTACATGAGTCAAGTCAGTGGCCTTTGGCGGTTCTATAACACTGACACCAGGGTTTGTGAGGTCGGTTGTTGACCTTACAACCCACACGATGATGATGATGACGACAGATAACGACAGCCAGTCGGGATAATTCCTAGCTAGCCAGACATCCTTTGCTCTCTCATCTAATTTTGGAATAGGTGCATTATAACGGCTTTCAGCGTCGGTAGTGCAGTGGCAAGGGCGCTGCGTTCGAGAGAGAAGAGTTCGATCCCCACCGCGTACCAATGTGTTTTCGAATTACGAATTTATATGTACGTTTTATTCGTCGCTCTTGCGGTGAAGAAAAACATCGTGTGGAGATCTGCATACTTCTGCGAGAAATTCAAATGTTGTGTGTGAAGTCGACCTCTGCACTGGGCCAGCGTGAACGACTAAAGCCTGTTAACCCTAATTCAGAAGTAGGCTCGAGCCCCTCGGTGGGGACGTGTATGAGCTGTTGATTAACAGCTTTTAGCACAATATGTCATAATCTTGTAAACAAAGTAAGTACGTACACAAACCTTACACAATCACAAAGATCAAGTCAGGTCTTGCTATGTCGTACAAGCTTATCCCTATGTATGAATTGACGGAGCCGTCACAAGCGGGCATAACAAGCATTGACCTAATTAAAACTTCCGTCGCTCCACTTTGTACAGAACGTAATGCGAGAGGTGACTGCGAGATTTACTTTGTCATCTGATATACCAGAATAAAACCTGTTAAAAATGATCACTTTGCAATGAAGCTTGAATCTAACTGATCTTCTTCGTGAGGGTTGTAAGGTCTCCAACCGACGTTGAAAACCCTACTGTCAGAGTTATGGAGTCGCCATAGGCTGACATAATATAACGACTATTAAAACCTCAGAGGAACAAAAGACGATCGCTTCGCTCCCTTGCGACGCGCGTCAGAAATCTTTGATTAAAACCTCAGAGAAACAAACGACGATCGCTTCCGAGGCGACGCGCGTCAGAAATCTTTGATTAAAACCTCAGAGGAACAAACGACGATCGCTTCCGAGGCGACGCGCGTCAGAAATCTTTGATTAAAACCTCAGAGGAATAAACGACGATCGCTTCCGAGGCGACGCGCGTCAGAAATCTTTGATTAAAACCTCAGAGGAATAAACGACGATCGCTTCCGAGGCGACGCGCGTCAGAAATCTTTGATTAAAACCTCAGAGGAACAAACGACGATCGCTTCCGAGGCGACGCGCGTCAGAAATCTTTGATTAAAACCTCAGAGGAATAAACGACGATCGCTTCCGAGGCGACGCGCGTCAGAAATCTTTGATTAAAACCTCAGAGGAATAAACGACGATCGCTTCCGAGGCGACGCGCGTCAGAAATCTTTGATTAAAACCTCAGAGGAACAAACGACGATCGCTTCCGAGGCGACGCGCGTCAGAAATCTTTGATTAAAACCTCAGAGGAATAAACGACGATCGCTTCCGAGGCGACGCGCGTCAGAAATCTTTGATTAAAACCTCAGAGGAACAAACGACGATCGCTTCGCTCCCTTGCGTCGCGCGTCAGAAATCTTTGATTAAAACCTCAGAGGAACAAACGACGATCGCTTCGCTCCCTTGCGACGCGCGTCAGAAATCTTTGATTAAAACCTCAGAGGAACAAACGACGATCGCTTCGCTCCCTTGCGACGCGCGTCAGAAATCTTTGATTAAAACCTCAGAGGAACAAACGACGATCGCTTCGCTCCCTTGCGACGCGCGTCAGAAATCTTTGATTAAAACCTCAGAGGAACAAACGACGATCGCTTCGCTCCCTTGCGACGCGCGTCAGAAATCTTTGATTAAAACCTCAGAGGAACAAACGACGATCGCTTCGCTCCCTTGCGTCGCGCGTCAGAAATCTTTGATTAAAACCTCAGAGGAACAAAAAGACGATCGCTTCCGAAGCGAAGGGCGTCAGGAATCTTTGATTAAAACATACTTCCACGTACTTTCAAAACATTAATAAACTATTAATTCTTGCAACGATTTACCTAGAATTTTTCCGACACTTCCGGCTATATCAGAATCGGAAAAAAAAACTGGTCTGTTTACAATAAAATTTTCATAGGTTTCATCGTTGCATGTAAGTATTATATACCTTACATACACACACAGATGGATTGACACTGTCCTAAATATCGGATGCCAAATACCGGTTAGGATTAGTAACTTGAACAATAGGTGTGTTATCGATAACGCAGCCAATTTTGCAGCTGGCTCTCGTGCTGTGTTGCGAAGGGGTTGAGCCAGTACACGTCACAGTCGCATGAGCCTGGCTTTGCAATGCACCCTTGTTACTAGACAAACGGACTTAGTTAATCCAGTAGCTCTACAATGGTGCAATTAGGTTTGCAGTGACTAAAAATTACAATTGGTGATACAAATAGTTTCTTTTTAAAAACAAGTTACATTAGAAATGCTTAACTTTATCTCGCTCTTTGCAAACCACGTTTAATTAAGATTATCTCTATTATTTCACCTGTCATTTAAAAATAGTTTTTTCGTTTAGTTTATTGATTTCTTGGTTCATATTTCAAAATGATAAACCTAACGTGACGGTAAGGGATTTAAAATGTTAAACTTCGGTTTGTCCCAACTGGAAAAGTAGCCTGTTGATTCTAGCAAATCGTGTTCGTATTAATCTGGCAGCACTATCCTAATCTCTAATAACGATCTGTTAAACGAGATAGCTGACCTTGAACCTGTCAGTTTGTGTGGGCGGGCTCGCGTAGGGCACGCCGAGGAAGGCGAAGTGTTGTGGCCCCAGGTAGCCGCGGACCACGCCCTGCGTCGTGGCCACGTCGCGGCTGGCGCGCCACGGCAGCGGCGGGGCGCGCGCCCTCGACCGCCGCGCCCCAACCCCGCACACCGCCATCACACACAGTACCACCAACACCTTCGCCACCATGCCCTCCTAGTACTTTCTCTCGAGAGAAACCATAGTGATCCAGCACATGTAAGTTCTCACTAGATTTAATTGTAAATTTTAACAGGATTAACCATCAGTCGCTTTGTCACTAAAACTAGTCGCGAAGTGATCGTAAACTCGTGTTTAGTATGTTTAAACGTGGCTATGAAAACACTTGCTTAGCTAACCCAAACACCATCCGCCTCGCAGTCGGAATTTCGGGCGATGTTTTGGACATGTACAATCAATCATATGTAAATAAGACACGACACTGTACTCGCTTATAATTTTACTTGGAAAAACAAATACCACTTACAATAAACTACTACTGAAATGGAAATAGGTGTGGACTACGTACTTGACTTTAATGATCCTATAGATAGGCGTGATATATTTAATTAATTAAGTAGTCTCCTCGATCGCGCAACTACAGTCCCCGAATAATACTGGTCATTTTGTTGATTAAAATTTTCGTAAAATTAACATCAGCATCCCAGTGACAATTAAATGTAGGCTTGACTGAATCTCAACGGCTGGATTTGTCTCAATGAAATGGTTATCATACACCTGCGTCCAAAGCGCCAATCGGTCTTCATGCAAACCCGTTTCTTGTAGAGCCTCGCCATTTATCGATAAATATTGCTCTTCTGAATCGGTTACTTTTTCCAAATGGTTCCATGCTGCTGCATCTAATGGCTCTCTGAAAAAAATACATGATTAAATAATTAGAAGTAAATAAACCTGAAAACCTGCTAGAATCTGGAAGGCATTCGTAGTTCTCAAGACTCTTACACACGAAACTCAAAGTATTTGATACGTATCTAATCTGATATAACTACGTAAAATATTGTTTTACCCGGTCTGAAGGAAGCTGACCCACAAATCTGTAATGATGTCCACCACACGTTCTTCGGCGGACCCCTCTTCTGCTACTTCCCCATGTTGCGTGAAGGCATAGCCTACTATATCTCCCCTAGCGGCGCCTTGCACCGTGCTCGACAAGCCTACTAGCATTCTATTCAGAGCACCAACAAAAGAAAACTCGTAGAAGTAAACCTTTGCTCCAGCTCTTACTAAAGCCCTTGCAGCTCGAATTGACGGTCCCAAATAATATGCATCAGTGTAACATAAAGAAAGGTTTTCTATCTGTTCCAAACCTAATTCGATATCCCCAAAATACAGTTTCTTAATCTTCTCGGCAACATCTTTTTCCTCGCTATTTTTAAATACTAAATCATCCGGTAAGAATGTGTGAAAATTCTCATTTAATTCCGATAAACTTTCCCTTGTATGTGTCATAGCTTCTTGTAATCCGGCGTGGTTAGCTGAGCCAATTATAAAAGATATATTGATATGAAATTCTTCGTTGTGTAAAATTTGCCAAGGTGTTTCGTTCATAAACACATTGTTACCATTTTCAATACAAGGTCTGAATAAAATATCTTTTGCCGCTGTTACCAATTCTTCTGGTTCCATTTCATTGGTTATGTCTGATAGGATGGCGTCTTTTAGTAAAGACGAGGAATTATCTGGATTTCTATCGATTGCCCAGGGAGCAAATATAGAACCAGATTCAGTTATCACTCCATTTAAATACTGCCTGGAAGTCTGAGACAAAGCCAAATATCCTGCCAGTGCCCCAGATCTACCATCACCACTCACGACTATTTTTAAAGGGTCACCTCCAAAATTTGCAATATTATTCCGTGTCCAATTTAAAGCTAAAGTTAAATCCTTCAGCCCGGCGTTTCCTGGGGCTATGTCGTTATTTAAGCAAAGAAAACCGAGTGCACCTAATCGGTAGTTTGGTAGAACTAAAATAATTCCTTTGGTGACCAGGTATTCTGGGCCGTACTTTGAAGGGTTGGCACTCCCTATGTCGAAATCTCCGTCGTATATATGGAAGAGTACAGCCGCGTTCTCAACATTTGTTGGAGCAAACACGCTAAGTGTCAGGCAGTCAATGCTGCCTACATATTCACCGTTCTCATCTATTTGAGGACAACGTTTCAAGTGTTCCTCATTTTTGAGAACATCATCCCACAAATCAGCTTTGGTTGGTGCCTGAAATATTTAATTAGATTAATTCAAAATAGTATTACGATAACCGTAATTGTCTTTACTTTTATATTTGATACAAACCGAAAATAGTCCACTAAAAGCTCCATAGGGAATATCAATGTAACTACGTATGTTTGTTTCACCAGGCAAATAAGATCCTTGTACTAAACCTCCTTCCGTTTCAATTACGTCTTCTAACTCATCGTTGCTTTCATATTCGCTTGACCTTGAACCAACATTTTCATTTGAATTTGGTTGTTCACTTTCAACCGATTGTTCACCTCCACTTTCGTTGCTTTCTGGTAAGCTCCCGTTAGTATCGTCATTAGGTTCGTTGTCTTGCCCTGAATCAGATGTTTGTGGTGCTTCGGTAGTGTCTACAAAATCATGATCTTGATCATTTACATTGTCACCTGTACTATCTGTTTCTTGGTTGATACTGTTGTCCTCATTGCCATCATTATCACTTCTCGAGTTATTCTCATCTAATTGATCGTCTTCATTGGCAATAGAATTAATATTTTCAGTCACTAGTATATCACTCAGTTGTTCGTGTGGTAGTATTGGTACTGGTAAGATTTGTGCTGTTTGCTTTGGTGTCACGGTGGACGATTTAGAAGTGTTAATAGCATTAATGTCGCGATCTATGCTAGCATTCTGACCACTAGTGACAGCGACTACTGTGACCAAAACGGCCACGCATTTCCATCGCATCGTAGGTATCACTAGACAACTGTGCGCATGCCTGAAACAAACAATAGTGTTAGAAAAGTAAAAAAAGCCACGCACCTTGCGGTCCTTTCTGGAACTTATCAGATAGTTTTTCAGTAACCAAATGGTAATGGTCCAAAACGTCTGAGCTCCCTTACCGTAGTGACACACAGTATGTTATGAGATGTTTAATGTTTTAGGTATGAATTTTTCCCTTCCAAAAGTGACAACCTTAGCCGCGTGAAAATTTTGTGGAATGATTTTTTTTTCTCTTAAATATACCACGGAATTTTAAGCAATTTTTTATACACTACTGGAATACTACAACCTGTTACTACAAACTGCAACAAAGTTTTTTTTTTCTACAGGCATTCACGAAGCATATTAAAATCTTATTACTTGTAGTTTCAAGTATGCTACAAAATAGAGTAGCGTTTCCTAATTCAATGTTAGTAGTTATAGAATAAGATTCTTAATTGGAATAATTTTATTTTTTTATTTCTCGAAAACTATGTGGAAATTTCAAACGAAGTTTCAATATCACATTCGTAAAAACTATTCCTAAACACGTGATGAGAAAAACGAGCATTTCCGATTTGGTGGGCTCATAAGTCAGTGTTGTCTATCATTTGACCCTCATTAATATTATAAGGGTTAAATAACGTTTCATCTTATATTGTACTGCTCAAACACTCAGCTGCACTCAATGAAACACTTTTGTCGCGAAAATAAAACTCGAAATCACGCGATTTTTTTAAAGATAAAATTATCTAACAATTAAACACACGACTGCCCGGCCAAAACAATTGCCACTCGGGCTGATGATGTAAGGATTCTATCGATACCCCATACAACTAAATCTGTTCAAGTATTTATAGGTAGAAGTGATGGTGGAATAAAGAAACTCCTATGCATACATGGACCCCGAACGCAGTACTCTAGTTTTTGGGCAGTCGTGTAAAAATACCCAAATTTCCTCGAGGCGGAATTTTTCCTGAAACGTAGTGCGACAGATAACGCTCCAAAAACTCACCTGTTGTAATAAAAACCACAACGTTAGACTGATTGCGAACAGAGTATAAAACTGTTGAAGCAACTCGGCACTCACCCGCCGCTGATAAAGCATTGATCCCGGGACAGTCGCTCACAAAAGGTAACCTCCGTGTCTCCTACGAATATCATTCAATACATTCTAATATTCGAAGGTTGTGAATGTTATTCTTCGAAGTTTCCCATAAAAGAGGTTGGATAGGCTTGCTTCGGAGCGCGAGGCGACGCGAGTCTTTCTTTGGTTTCCATCGTTTACACTTAATTTAAAATAAATAGGATAGTTAACTGACTAGTCAAATCGATTCCTTTTTATTAAATATCATCATAACAGTAACTTATATGGAAAATCAAGATAATTAGCAAGGCGTGACGTCTCGCCAATAATAAATCTTAAATAAAACAGTTACACAATAAAAGAAAAATAAAAAATAATTAAATTTTAATCTTATAATTCTTTTGTGTAAAAGGCCCGGTTACGGCCAGGTACGGTTTTTTTCCTAAATTGTGTTAAATATTTATTTTTGATACAATCAACTACCTAATTAGCGATCTAAATTTTTGACATTTGAAAAAGTTTAATATTGCAACTGTTTGTTCGTGAACACTATTCCTACCTAAGCATTGTTTCAGCTTGTAGTGGACGTCTTCCGGCTGAGATGATGATCATGTGATATGTTGCACGATTCCACCATTACCAGCAATTAGCGAACATTTGCTGAGTTAGCAAAAGTTAGTGATTGATATTGATCACGAATTCCATATTTAAGGGTAATTTGAAAAATTATATACGTACGTAAAGCTGAGAGCGTCAAACTATGTAATTATTTTAACTCTTTCTCCTCAAGGAAAGTTGTCAATTAAATCAGAAAGAAAGAAACATTTATAATTTTTGGCGCTACAACCAACATACAATAATAATAAAAAAATAGACACAATGGTAATAATTACTGCTAAAATTAATGTTACTGGTCAAATCGAGAAGCACTTGTGTCTCATTCAAATGAACTTCTTACACTGAATCCAGGTATTAATTCTTCGTATGGAATTTAACTTTATTGTAGGTGCTGCACTTATAAGGTAGATGCGAGGAATGCGAAACATTAATAAAGAAAATTAAAATTCAATATTTTTAAACAACACGACGGTAATTATTCCTTTCCTATTTGACTACGAGGTGGCCACAAGTGCAATAGAAGCGCCCTCATTTTTTCCAAACTCTTTTCTACCAAGCTGTATAGGTATGGTTTCAGGCATAGTCTTGTTACTTTTTACCGAGGTAAAATAATTTGATTATCATCATCAACAGCTCATATTTGTCCCCCCTGAAAGGAGCTAGCTCACCCTGAATTAGGGTGATCCAGTCTTAGACGACCACATGCTTGCTCGGTGCGGATTGGTCGACTTGTGTCACGGCCTTTGAATTTGTGCGCAGGAGTGTGCAGGTTTTTTCGCGATCGAATAATTATTAATTCAAAAATACGTTGGTTCGTGGTGGAGTTCGAACCCGCGGGTTCCGGTCATAAAGCAGCGGCCCTAGCAACTACACCTTCAGCGCTCTTCAACATTGACTCTCTTCTATTTCTTCTCCAGCACTTATGTCGCCCACCACTGCTAAGTAATAATTTATCGTACCTATATTTGGTTTATCTGATTAGTAGGTACACATGTTATCCATAATACGTAAAAAAAAATTCAAATAAACATCACACAAAAAAAGTTGAGTTCAAAGACAATTTTAAAAAATCACAAAAAAAATAATATCTTGAAAAGTACAAAAAATCGCGAAACATACATGGGGGTCCACTCAGGTATAAGTGTCACCTAGCCACAGACCTTCGCTGGTATTAAACTTCCGAACCACTGCACCAAATTAGATGATTATTTTTTGTTGTGTCATTATTACCAGGCCAAGGTTAGTATGAAATATGTTTTTTGAAAAGCCACGGAGAAATCGCGGGCGTAGCCCCGGGCGAACGGCTACTACTTGATAAAAATGCGTTTATTTCTTTAGAAAAGAGAGTTTTAAGATCCAAGGGTAGGTCTATTTATAGATTAACTAGTCTGTGTTCGGATTCAAACTTATCAACAATAAACTCGTAGCGTAGAACTCAAATCTAAAATAGACTAATAAACATGGAAATGTCTACAAATAAATAAAATGTACCTATGTAGGTAAGACAAGTACCTTTGTCTAAACATGATATTTACAACGCAAAATGAAAACCTCCCGGATGGTAGTTCCGCTGATGAAACTGACAAGTCTCGTTCCAAAATTCTTTTTTTTAGGAGGGGTTTCAGTTTACACGTTGTATAAAAATAAATGCCAGGTAGACTGATGACCTGAGGAAGGTCGCTGGTGGTGGCTGGATGAGGAAAGCGGGTGATCGTGCGCTTTGGCGTGCCCTAGGGGAGGCCTACGTCCAGCAGTGGACTGCAATAGGCTGATTGATTGATGATGATAAAAATAACTCTCACTTTTACAGTTATATCAGCAGACTTGTAAACATTAAAACTGAACTTTTTTAAAACATTAAATGTTACAGAGGCCAACTTAAAACGATAGTTGAACTTGACCATCTAAACTAACAAAATATTCAATACATTTCCGAAACAACTGAAATTGCGATCATTACGAAGCGAACAATGGCTGCCGTACAAAATCATTACCATAAACACTAATTATAGCAATCGAAATGCGAAACTGTGTCTGTCTGTTGACATGTGATGAGTTATCCGATCTTGATGGAATTTCACATCAAAATGTTTTTATAATTGCTAGATAAAATAAAATTACAGGTCGCCTAACAAGTTATGACCGTTGATCTTGAAAATGACAGTATCTTTCTCTCACTCTAGACGTCCCCACCGAGGGGCTCGAGCCTACCCTAAATTAGGGGCGATCAGGCCTGCCTAGCCTGGTTGACCCACGCTGGCCCAGTGCGAGTTGATCGACCTCACACACATAATCCTTACAATTTTGAGAAAGCACAGAGAAGTCCCACCTCCTAATCCGGAACGTCGTAGAAATAACCCACTTACTGTTCAACATAAGACTAAATTTGCTCAAAATCATTTTTTTGTATTAAGTAGTCATATGTACACAAAACTAAACAAAATTATAGGCTTGTCACACTTAAATAAATATGATTTGAAAACTAAACTAACTAAATGGCTTTTAACACAAGATTACAATAAAACTGAAGAATTCATAACATAAAGCAACTATACAAGACCTAGTCGTAGGGCTAACCACTCAACAGTTTCTCTCCCCCCTTGCACACACGCGCACTCACACACACCCTCTCACACTCACATACTCACACACACCCTCTCATACGTATACCATATCTAATAAATGTGTAATATATGTATATTTATATATATGTATATGGATGTCATATGTATAATGTCTTATATATAAAATGTGTATGTATATTTATATTTATGGATAACATACTTTTAATTATTATACTTCAAATCGTCCCTTTAACCTCCATTCAGACGTATATCCCTGTAGTTTTTGGGGTGGGTCCTGGAGACCTGTAATACAGGTTCGTCCTAGCTCAGGCTCCAGTCTCCCACTACATAATTATAAGGTATTCTAAATTAAGTACGTACCAATGTAAAAACCATGTAATGAGGAGAAATAAATATTTTTTATTATTATTATTATTATTATACAAATTATTTACTAGACTTAATTATCTATATTATCTATCTACAGGATCTAATATGTACATGTATAACTTTCAAATATTTATACATTATCTATAAAGTATATGAAAATTCTTATTATACAATAAATAAATAAACTATCCTATGTATATGTAATTGTTTTCAATTTAATAATATATATATATATATATATATAGTTAATATGTCTGTTTACCTTTATAAATAAAACACGTTGTTTGCTGGTTAACGAACGACTAAGATTTATTTGAAAACGTAATTTGACATTGCCAGCTCAGTAGGTTAGTTCTCATACTTATCAACAGATGTCTCTTAATGTACCATTTTGATATCATTCTTTCTAACACCCCCACTATATCAAAACAACAAATAAACTAGACTTCTTTTACATTATATATATAACTCAAACAAAGAAATAACAATAGATTTACTTTTGAACAATTCCAAGTGAATGCATAAACTCATAGTGTTTTATTCCTGACAATCCCTTGGTTAATAGATCCGCAGGCATGCTAGAAGTCGGCAGGTACTTTGTCTCAACCTTATTATCATTAATTACATTTCTGATGAAATTATATCGAACATCAATATGTTTAGAACGTTTATGAGAATAATGATTGCTTGCCATCTTCAATGCACTCTGATTATCATTGTACAGAACAATCTTACTACAACAACTTAACAGTTCACACTCTAAACTTTGTAAATATAAAGCTTCTCTACATGCTTCCGACAAAGCCATGTATTCTGCCTCACAACTACTCAAAGCTACAGTTCTCTGTTTTTTACTTTCCCAAGAAACAGCAGACCCAGATTTCATGAAACAAAAACCTGTATATGAACGTCTATCAATGGCATTGCTTGCCCAATCTGCATCCACAAACCCAACCAAGTCTGCCTTTTCTTTGGAATATCTTAAGCAATATTTTTTTGTTTTTAACAAATACTTTAAAATTCTTTTGGCATAATTCCAATGCACATGTGAATAACAGTTATTAAATTGACTAAGATAACTTACTGAGTATGCAATATCTGGTCGTGTCAAGACCGCTAAATACATCAAGCTACCTATTAGTCTCTGAAAGGGTAAGTTATTATCACAGACATTGGATTTCTCAACATTTAATTTACATTCTATGGGTGTGTATGCCAAATTACAATCAGTCATATTAAACTTATTTGCCAACTGTTCAATATAATTCTCCTGATCTATTGTAATAACATTTTTATTTTTATTAATATTCATGCCTAAATACTGTTTGACTTGACCCAAATTTTTAATCTTAAATTGTTGACTTAATGACTCTATCAGAGTCTTAGTTTCTATATCACTATTTGAAAATATTATGAAATCGTCAACATAAATACCAACAATAGTTTTCTTATTATTATTATGACTTTTAATAAAAACACAAGGTTCTAGTTTACATCTACTGTACCCTAATTTACATAATGTTTCGTCTACTCTTTGGTACCATGCTAAGGATGATTGCTTCAATCCATAAACAGTCTTTTTTACTTTATTAGAATCTTTAACAGGAAAACCTTCTGGCAAATGCATAGAAATGCTTTCTTTTAAATAACCATTAAGAAAGGCTGTTGTGACATCTAAGTGAGTGATGTCCATATCTAATTGCACACTCAAAGCAAACAGTAATCGCAAGGTCGAGTGCCTAATCACAGGTGAAAAAGTTTCTTCATAGTCCACACCAGCTTTTTGCGTGAAGCCTTTTGCAACAAGTCTAGCACGATATCTCACTTTATTGTCACAATCGATTTTTTTTAAAAAACCCATTTGCACTGCACTACACTAGCACTATCTGGTGCGTCGACAATCTCCCACACTTGATTGTCGTTGAATGACTGTAGTTCCTCCGCCATCGCCTGCAACCACTGTTGTTTCTCAGGACCACTGATAGCTTCTGTATAAGTCAGTTCATCATCTCCTATAGATGCAGTGCTCATATTTGCAAATCCGTATCTTTCTGTTTGTTTTCTTAGCCTCTTTTTTGTTTCTTCACAGTTTTTCTGAGGAACGTTTCTTGCTTCTTTTTCCTGCTCTTTGCTGTCACTCTCTTCCTCTACATTAGGTTCTTGTTCATGAGCAAAAACATCTAGGCCATCCAAGTATTCCGATTCACTGGAACTCGACTGATCATGAGGTTCTGTCTTCACTGCAGATTCACTGGAACTCGACTGATCATGAGGGTCTGTCTTCACCGCAGATTCCTCCAATAATTCCCCCACTGAATCTGTGGTCTCTACGGGAACAGGTACAGTTTCTATACTTCTTGGCTTTTCCATAATCACAACATCTCTACTGGTGGTTACATTCCTTTTCACTGGATTATAAATTCTGTAACCCTTGATGTTTTCACTGAAACCAACCAGTATATGCATCTTTGACTTTCTATCCCACTTGGTTTTTTTCTCTTTTGGTATATGTACCATTACAGGACTTCCAAATATACGTATATGCTGTAAATCAGGTTTTTTCTTGGTCCAAGCCTCATATGGAGTTTTTGTAATACCTGAAGCTACTGATCTGTTTTTTAAATAGACAGCTGTGTTAGCAGCTTCTGCCCAAAATTTTTTTTCAAGACCTGCTTCGAAAAGTAAGCATCTCGCTTTCTCCACTATGGTTCGGTTTGACCGTTCACTTAGTCCATTTTGCTCTGGCGTATAAGGGTTAGTTTTTTGATGTACAACTCCCTCTTTCTTTAAGAAATCTTCAAAGTCATTACTGCAGTACTCACAGCCATTATCTGTACGCAAGATTTTAATTTTCTTGTTCTGAAGATTCTCTGCCATAGATTTGAATTCTTTGAAACACTTCACTCTTTGCCTTCAGGAAGTAAATAAAGGTCATTCTGGTATAGTCATCAATAAATATTAAAAAATAACGTGCGCCTCCAATTGACACAGCCTCCATGGGTCCACAGACATCTGAATGAATGATCTGAAGCGTCTCTGTGGCACGCGACCCAGAACTAAATGGCAATCTTGATTGCTTTCCTTCACAGCATATTTGACAGCTAGATTTGCTTGTTATGAACTCATCGGGATAATCTAGTCCTTCCACCAGCTCACATTTCTTCATCTTGTTCATATCCGTGCTATTAATGTGGCCAAGCCGTCTGTGCCATGTATCTCCACTGACAGTTGCTGTCAATAAACAATTCTGCATATTTTGTACTTTCAACTTGTATACTCCATCAATAAGATCGGCTTCTGCAACCATATTGCCTAATTTGTTTCTTATAAGACACTTATTGGGCTCAAATACAACGCTGTTCCCATTTTTAATTAACTCGCTCACCGACAAGAGGTTAGTCGTGAGACTTGGTACACACAACGCATTCTGCACTGTTACGTCGTAATTGTAGCTTGTCGTTATGTCTATGTCACCTGAACATAAAACAGGAACTTTCGTCTTATTGGCGACAATCATTTCTGGTAAACTTGATGAGTATTTCGGATTTTTCAACCAACATTCGTTCGGCGTCATGTGCATGCTTGCACCCGAATCAATGTAAAAATCACTTTTACTGAATCCGCCACTGAGAAAAACAACGTTGAAAGCGTTACTTTGTTTCTTGTTTTCTGTTTTTTCCTTCAGAGATGGACACTGGTTCCGATAATGACCAATTTCCTTGCAACGATAGCAAGTTATTGTTTTCGTGTTGTTGACATTTGATTTTGACGTATTCGAGGTCTGTCCGCCATGTTTACTAGTGCTGCCCCCTTTAGTCGATTTTTTCGCCATTTTGCTGCTAATGCAGAGTTACGTTCCGTTTCACTCATATCTGCCACCTCCATATCAAGTAATTTTGACTTGATCGAACCTGTGGTTATTTGAATTCCGGAATGCTCTATAGCCATAATCATAGGCATAAATCGCTCTGGTAATCCGGCAAGTAACAATGAACCAACCCATTCATCATTTATAGCGAAACCCGTTCCGCTTAAACGTTGAGACGTTTCAACAATTTGAGTCACATAATTCGTCATATTTTCACAGTTTTCTAACCTTATAGAAATCAGATGACGAAGCAACGTAATCCTCCGAGAAAATCCTGAATCGTCGAACAAAGAACGTAGTTTTGTCCACAATCCCTTCGCGGTCGTTGTATCCTTTATGTGCACAAAAAGCGATGAATCAATCGTTAAAATCATTTTAGCGCGTGCTTTTGCATCTGCCGCCGTTCCC
This sequence comes from Carpatolechia fugitivella, assembly GCA_951230895.1. Lineage (NCBI taxonomy): Eukaryota > Metazoa > Arthropoda > Insecta > Lepidoptera > Gelechiidae > Carpatolechia > Carpatolechia fugitivella. The sequence continues at coordinate 490,340 of OX579662.1, forward strand.
GTTGCCTCCGTTCCTTCTTGCTTCAGGTACTTGTCCGCGCCCTCCAAAACTAGCAAGTTCTCGACTGCGAACGCCCAATCGTCGTAGTTCTCACGACCTTTCAATTTCGGCACGTTAGCGAGATAACCGGGACTCATTTTTACTATTTGTTTTCTTCTCACAACACGAAAGAATAAAATAAAACTACAAAAAAAACTGTCTTTACAAGTTACATGGGTCTGGGCCCATAACCTATAAATAAAACACGTTGTTTGCTGGTTAACGAACGACTAAGATTTATTTGAAAACGTAATTTGACATTGCCAGCTCAGTAGGTTAGTTCTCATACTTATCAACAGATGTCTCTTAATGTACCATTTTGATATCATTCTTTCTAACAACCTTGTTAAACAATATTATTCTGTTTAATACTAACGTTTTTTCACGTAATGTACTTGTTAAATGTTGTCACCAAACAGAAAATACTTATGTGATATATTTTATCTTAATGATAAATCAGACTCACTGTCTCCCAAGACACAGGTTACCCTAGTTTGGGAGACAGAGATCAAACTCTGTAAGGACTTTTACTAGTACGTCTATCTATGTACATTTGCTTTTATTGCATTTATTGTAAAAATTTTAAGAAATAAATATTTTTATTATTATTATTTAAAAAAAAAACATCGCAGGAATGTACAGGTTTCCTTACGAAGTTTTCCTTCTCCATTTCTCACACTCCCCCTACATTTTTTTTTAAATGGAAAGGCCTTTTGCGCTAAATGTCCGGTGTTCGATTCCCGTCAGGATATTATTTGCGTTTATCTGTGTTCTCATGGCATTCTTAGACACAAAAAATTCTAGAAGTATAAGTATTTCAATGTAAAGGGATGTTCTGAATGTGATGTAATTTTGTTATTGTATTTAACAAATGTAACATATCCTTAGCACTCTGCTCACTTGCGTGATCAAAAGAAATAAAGAAAGAAAAAAAGAAAGTAAGAAAGTTTTATCTGCGAGATGAACGTTCTTAGCTTCGATCAACAATTACAACTAGATAACGGGTCGCATACAAAATCAAAGCTAAATGCTGTCTGCGTCACTAACCGACCGAGACAAACGTTTTAAAACTGTTCAACCTAAAAACAACTAATACCAAGTAATAAAATCGCAAAATCTCTTACCTACGACCATTCGTTTTCTTTTGTTTCAACCGAACTAATTCAAAATAAGACGTCACGCCGCAAGTGAGACGTTATTTACCGAGACAGATTTTTTCTCCGACCCGATAGTAATTCTTGATCGAAGTTTTGTAGCATCATCATGATTCGCTTGCCCTTATCCCATCATTTGGGGTCGGCGCAGTATATTTTCTTCCTTCATACATCCCTATCAGCCGTCAAAGTCAAAGTCAAATTAATTTATTTCCATAGGATGTTATTACATCACTTAGATCCGTCATTACATTTTTTTGGGTGAGTTCACTAACACAATGGCGGAATCTGTGGAGAAGAGCTCACCGAAGAAACTCCACAGTCATCGCATCTTTTGCGTTTCCTTTTTTAAATAAAAAATTAAAATATTACAAAATTAATGCTAATTAAATATCGAAAAGGCCTGCCACTCAAGCAATCTATTCCCATGGACATCTGTCCTCTAAGTAATCAGATATCCTATAGTAACCTTTTTTATACAATTTCTGTTTTATAATTATTTTAAACTTGTCTAAAGGCAAGTTTTTAATATCAGTAGGGACCTTATTGTAATAGCGTATACAATTGCCTTTAAAAGAATTACTAATTTTATGTAGTCGGCTGACATTAGCAACCAACTTGTCTTTATTTCTAGTATTAAAATTGTGTATATCACTGTACTTCTGAAAATTTCAACACTCACATCCTTCCTTAACATATCATCTTTTACACAATCCATCCATCTTTTCTTTGGTCGTCCTCTCCCAACATATCCATCCACATTCAAATTCAAAACCTTTTTCCCTACGTAACATTCATTTCTCATTTTTCGTAGTTTTGTAGCACTAAAATGAAAATAATTAAGCATCAAGATGAACCGACCTCCGGCGGCAATACAACTATGAAAACCGCATTCAATTCCGTGCAGTAGTTTTTGCGTGATCCGCGTACAAACATACAGACAGACAGGCAGACAAACAAAAATTCCGAAAATAATTGTTTAGGCTTCTATTGCTCTTATAAAGACCCCTGATATGAATTTTACTTTAATATCTTCTACCTATATGTACAGACATCGAACACACTAGACATTTTTGTTATATGTGTAGATTCGGAGTGAAGCCAGGGCCTTTGTTAGTCTTCCACGTGTTGTTCACAATATTTTAATGACTTGGAGATGAATCTGCTGGTTCGTCAACCACGGCATCCATAATATCGTGACAGTTAAAAAACATCATAATGATATCGATCTCGTAATTTATATGATACTAAACAAAAAAATTATAATGTTCCTCCACGTGGATAATTTTGGTCAATAAATTGATGTTTTCAATTACTAATGTTACTGATGCAATGATGACAATACAAATTATTGTACGATTCATCATTCTCATCCTTGGGTGGTTAATTCGTCCAAGTTCATCTCATCATCATCATCATCTCAACGAGAAGACGTCCACTGCCGAACGATTATTAATGATGTAAGATATAGACTGAACAAAGTGTACGTGAAAGATATGCGTGTGTGAAGTGTAAGAACTAAGATGACAGTTGTTGTTCTGAAAAAAAAAAGTTATTTGATTAGCATGACAGAACGCACTACCAAAACTTTTGATATTGCTATACGTGTTACAAAACATACCAAAAAAAAATATATTTTTATCAAAGGCATTTAATTGAAATTTTCCCATCTCTAGTGATCAGAGTTGTGTCAAAGAATATTCGGACCAGATATATTATGTAATTTTAGGTCAATGTGCCTATTTTTACCGCTATGGTTAAATATGTTTGGTTAAAAACTACTTGTACCATAACAGAACGATTAATTTCAAATTGAAAAACTACAAATAAATAAAAAAAACCTTTGTTAAATAATTGTTATGAAATAATAAATTAATAAAATAATGAACGAAATATTTCAAAATAATATTTATGTTTGTAAATACGTAAACAAGATAATTAAGGCAAAAAAGAAAATGTTTTTTAACATAATTTGGTACATCTCTTTTAAAAATGTAGGCACAAATGGTGTACAAATACTTTTCCGTTCTGATAAACGATACGAACGTCTATATTTTAGGTGTCAATTGACGCTAGATTAAATGCCTGTGATGAAGAATATTCATTTTTTTGGTATTTTTTGTAACACGTTGTATAGTCATAAATGGTTGTTTTTCTGGTAAACCGTACAGTTAGCGCGCGAGTGGAATGCAGTCGGGGCCCGAGGTAACAGCGGGAGCGGGACCTCAGGCCCCGACTTAAAGCTACGACAACAACTTAAAGCTATAACAAAACGTTCATAGACGTGATAGAGATATTTAAGGTAGATAGTAATAAAGGTTATTACAACTAATTTAGAAGGTTTTTTGTCTTGCAGTCTTCTCTGTACAAACTCTCTGTTCGTTTCGTAGCAAAAAATAATAATTTTAATGTTGAACATTCTTAAAGGTAGCCATTTGAACTGAGCGTCAGAGTCGCCGCGACAGCGACAGTGTCGCCGCGACAGAGCGGCAGTACCTTGCAAATATATGAAACGCTATTCGAGCGCAGCGTCACTGTCGTCGCGTCACTGGCGACACTGACGACGCTCGGTTCGAATGGCCACCTTAACTAGGTATTGCTGATAAAGACTTTTAGTCTCGACTGTACCGCAAGCTTAGCGCCTATCTCCAAATTTAGCAATCTATCAACGCTATCAGAACACTCCAGTATAGATAAGCATAGCTTTCCTATCGAGGCACGGGGTGATACTGGAACCAATACAAAACAATAAACAATGGTCACCAACTGTTAAATAAAAGAGTCTGACTGGCCCCCAAACCACAGACTAATATAATAAGTTTACCTGTGCCATGGGAAGCCGAAACTTAACTATTTTATAATCTGTTATGTAAAGCAAGTTAGAGTATCGGGACGACCTAACTGGTTGATACCTTGTACCTTATTGACCGAGCGAGCGAAGCGTCTCCGTTTCAGCTTGGCCAAATTTGCTTTTGTATGTCTGTCTGTCCATCTGTTTGTTTGTTTGTTTCACCCTACAGGTCGCGTTTCTCAACCGATTCTCGTGAAATACACAGTGAATTTCATACATTTTTAAGTCCTTTGCGAGATTGATCAGCCCATGAAACTGAGCAATTTTCCCTGATCAACAAAAGGTTGTCAGATTAAAAAAATGCATCTCCCATCACGAGTAGGTTAATCAGCGCCTGCGCGGCTTGAAAGGATATTTTTTTGTTCTGAAGACGTATTATATGTTCCTTTGGGAAAGTTATTCAAAGTGTTTAATGAAAACGAATGAAACACTGTGTACCCTTTTTTATTTACGAATTACTAGTCTTACTCAGCAGGATATGGCATATGCGTGCGGATACGGATGTAGTAGTCACATCTGTATCCGCTTTTTGATCGGAAGGTTGTTGCAGAGCTTTGCGGATACGGATAAGGTAGTTATAGACCCAGATACGTTAATGAACGGTTTGACTGTAATTTTTTGGAACCCACCTACGAAATACTCTTTTTTTTTAAAGTAGCCTCTAGTGTGTCCCACTGCTGGGTAAAGACCTCCCCTCGCTCTCGCCATCCATCCCGATTTTCACGGATTTCTCAAGGCCTGGCATCGGGAGGCCCAACCCGAAGCCAGGGCTTGAGAAATCCGTGAAATGAAAAAAAAAATGAAATGAAATCTTTATTAATCTTCGTTCGTTCTTCTTCGTTTCTTTTTCTTTGTCGAAGTCATATCGCCATCGTCTCCGAGGCCGTCCTGGCCGGAGGACAGCCCGCCTGTCCGGGCGCATGCGGCAGACATGCCCGGCCCAATCCCGGTTTCCAATCCAATCCCAATTTCGGTACAAACAATAGGCGTTTTTCCTTTCTTTTTTTTATTTTAGTTCTCACTTTTCAACTACATGTCTGTTTTATATGGCCATAGTGCGTTTTAATTTAGTTGTCATGTTGAAGTTTTTTTTTAAATACAATTTTATGGCTCTGGGTACAGAGTATCGCAGCAATTTTCTTTATTATTCAGGTTTACGACTCTGGGTACAGACTATTATTATATCGGCGGCTCCGTAGCCCAGGTGGTAGTGTATCTGCCTCCGACGCACAGGGTCGCGGGTTCGAATCCCGCCCAGGGCAAACATTTGTGTGATGAACACTCGTGTTTGCCTTGTGTCTGGTTGTTGTTTATCTATATAAGTATGTATTTATCTATTTGTGTAATGTATATCAGCTGTCTGGTACCCACAGTACAAGCTCTGCTTAGTTTGGGATCAGATGGCCGTGTGTGAAGATGTCCCCACATATATTTTTTTTTAATTTAAATCAGTATGATGGCAATGTTGCCGCGACACAAATTTTAAAGTCCCTTAAAAGTAAACCCTGTTTCCTGTATTCTCCTTGACATAAGCTTAGACCTTGAGTAACTTATTCTGTAAATGCTAGCGAATACCCCCACCACATTCGCCGAAAGCTCATAAACCATTCCGGCGAATATACGCCTGTAAAGTGCGAACTACAGCTAAGACCGTTTAGCGTGGGTGGTGGAATAATGGTTGTCAGTCACTGTGATAATGCTATGCAAAACGACTCGACGTTGTTGATGCTTTCGTTATCCGAGTGCGCGAGAGTTAAGAAGGTTATAGTGCCCGCTATATTACAGCCAACAGTATATAATTTCGAACTCATATGTCGTTTATTCGACGCTCTTACGGTGAAGGAAAACATCGTGATGAAACCTGCACACTCCTGCGAAGAAATTCAAAGGATGTGTGTGAAGTCGACCAACCCGCACTGGGCTGGCGTGGTCGACTAAGGCTTAATCGCCCTAATTCAGGTTAGCCTCGAGCCCCTCATACATACATACATATGAATTAGAAAACATATTGGTACGTGGTGGGGATCGAACCCGGGTCAGCCGCCCTAACCAAGACACCACCGACACTGTTTTAAACGCACTCGGTTAAATATTTTTAAACTTAAACTTATTCATGTTTTCGTGTGTATAGAATACCGTATTCATGCGTACTTTGGGAAAACCCTAATTTCTATTGTAAGTGAGGCGTCACAAAACTATTTAAATTAGTCACAAAACATTTTTTGTTGCAGGTGAGCGTCACTAAAAACAAATTGTTGGTTAATTAAAGAAAAAATATCGGTAAGTCTTGTAATTTTATTATTTAATAAACACGACATTACATAATATACTATAAGTATTAATTTGATAACATGGAACCTCTCAAATGTAGTTCAGCAACCGAACTATTTTTGCAATTTTTTTTTTTATAATTTTGAAAAGTCGTAGATAAAATTTGTTTAGTAAAAAAACTAAAAATATTATTAAATTAAATTATTTATAGTCTGTAAAAACTGGATTGAAGCTACTTAGTTATTAACTAAAGTTCAGCACTATTATTTAACACGTCAATTTTATTGGAATATTCATTAATTCTTGCGAAATTTCACTCGGCCGCGATCATTTGGTGTGTGACCTTGGCGTAATTATTGCTCCATCCCATTCTCACACGCGCTGTTGTGCTATAGTAAATAAATATTTTTGAAAATTAACTGAAGTTGGATTTGCTAGAGGCACAGACCGCCACTGCCAGTACGATCTGAAGTTACAGTCCCTTCACTCAAAAGTTCACACAAGGTTTAGTCCGTTAAACCAACAAATTAAATTTAAAGCATTAAATAGCACATTGTTATACGAGGGGTGAAAGTAACTTATAGTCTATAAACCCGTGGTAAACACTGTGCTTTTCATTATAAACACAAGGAAAGTAAAAATAAAAACATGAATTAGCCAAAGAAAAAATGAGTGACATCCCTGAATATTCTGAATCAGATGAACTCATTGTAAACAAAACCCTACAACTGGAGAAACAAATGATAATCGGATTGTTGCTTTCCCGCCTATTTTTATTTTTTGCTGTGGCCGTGCCGGCCACCTCTTGAGCCATTATTTTTAATTTCCATCATTGAAAAATGTTAAATATTTTGCCCAAATCTATTTTATTTTAAAGAAATAGTTGAAAGTTAATTATAATAAAGTCATTTAAAATATATATATATTCTTTAATTAATACTTAACTTTATGTTATTTCATTGCGTTGTAATTGAGTGGCTGTATAGAAAGAGGAACATAGTTCAATAGAAATTTTAAATTAGAACCAGTTTTTTAAAATAATTTGACAGCTGTCAGTTGAAAGTGATTCTCCCTCCGGGCTGAAAAGTATTACCTTCAATCCGCTCCTCAGGCAACTTCCGAACTACTTTTAGAGTATGAGTTAATGAAAAAACTTATAACTCGTCTATTCTACTTTTGTGAGCTGAGTTGTCTGGAGTAGTAGAACTTGTCGTAAATGTCGTCCCACATCTGCATGGCTTTAGCGTGTGGAAACTGCTCCATCTTCAGCTCGGGGCCAATGTTGAGGAGACGAGGGTTGTGAACGTCCACCGGGTCCCAGGTCGCAGAGTCCCCTACTTGAGGGGTGGGAGTCCTGGAATTAAAAGTATTATGATGTACACGCCCGTGGGAAAATTTAACCGATGTCACTCTCCGGTGTGTATCTTATCTCCGTGTAAAATACAGGAGCTGGATGTGCGATTAGTCCGTTCAGAATAAAAAAGGATTAGTCTACATAATCTTTGAATGTCTTCGCAGGTGTTTATAGTTTTTTTCACGATCTTTTTATCGTGTGGATTATAAAGTTGGCGACTAACCTCACAAAATCTTTATCGAATGAACCCCTTTTGAGTTCTATGTCAGTTTCTTAAAATGCGCTTTTCATAAAATGACTTCATTCTCATTAAGTCTGCATTTACTCAAGAAATCCGATATGCATCAATATTTACCATGTTCGTGTTATCAAAACAGTGAGAAATACATAAAAGCTCTCAAAATCAATAACACTTGTTGTGTCGCCTATCACTCTTATCTCCACCCTTGACGATCGATTTTCCTAAAGCAAAATGCAAACTGAATTATGTTCATATTTGAGCAACTGATAAGAGTATTTGAAATTGTGGGTATTGTATTGAGTGCGCAAGGAACCAAAATATGCACCTATGAGTATTTTTATTCATTGGCTTAAATACCGAATCATAATCCATAAAAAAAAAATTCCAACGTAGTTTTGGTTGTCCATGTACAATTTCTGTACCAACTTTAAGTGAGCTTAAACTGGAATTTATAAATAGTTTTTTTTTTTTTAAACACTTACAAATATTTTGCAAAATTCGTCCAAAGCTTGACCAGTTTCTGCTGGGCACTGCCATCATCCCCATCCAGGTCCCTGCCTGAGAATAAATACGCCAGCTCGTCAGAATGAGCAGCTCCTGACTTCTTGACTCCTGGCTCTGGGTACACTCCAATATTTCCGGAGTGGGAAAACTGATACAGGTAGACTGGAAGATGAGTGGCTATGGCATGCAGATGAGCACTGCGATAGATGTGATTCAGGAAATAAGCATCCCTGTAAAAAATACCAGTTATTGCAAAAAGAAAAGATTACTTTAATTTACAAAAGAAAATTAATTCTAATTAAAATATTTGTAGACGTGATACACAAAATTATTTATTACCTATGATATGCAAGAACAGCTGCCATTGTTTTGTTATTTTTAAAATACATGTTCCTTATTTGCTTTACTATTTGCTCCACATCTCTTTCATGCAAAAGCCTCAATTCTTGTGGCAAAATATTCCTTAAATCATCAGGAATTTTCTTTAAAACCTTTGCTCCTTTTATATTAGAAACGAATATGTACGCTTCATCGCTATTATATCCAATTATAATCGGAACTGGATGTACTTTTTTATTTGTTAACAGGTCGAAGGGTGATTCAGAAATGAACCGTTCTTGTCTCTTGAAAGACTTTTCGATGCATAACCCAAAAGGAAAGTATGGCTTATAAAGTTTGGCAGACTGTATCTCTAAATCGTTAGCATCAGCACTGAGTAGACTTGACGTTATATCCTCTCCATCACTGATGGCTACAGCAAGAGCGTCTGCTCTTTCTACAGCATCGAAGTTGAAAGCAAGTGGACTCAGGACGCTACCACTTTGCAATATGACTCCGTGATACAATCCTTGTGCCATTGGAGAAAGCGTGGTAGCTTCAACTATGGTTGCCCCAAACCCTTGACCAGCCACGATTACTTTGGCAGGGTTGCCTTTGAAAGCGACGATATTGTCTCTCACCCATCTTAGTGCTTGGATGACATCTTTGGCTCCTGCATTACCTGGTATTTGTTCTTCCTTCAAGCACATGAAACCCACGGGGCCTAGTCTGAAAAACCATTATTGTCCACATAAAAATTAATAATCCTAAAACATAGGTTTGTTCAAAAGAATATAATTGTTGGCACATTACCTATGATAGACTACCACCACGATGACACCTTGCTGAACCAACTTTCTAGGGTGGTAATGCCCTATGCTGCTCCTCACCCATACAAATACGGGCCAGTTTGCAGACCCTGTGGTGGGAACATGAACATCCAGGCGAAGACATTCAGTCACGTCCGAGGATGGAGAGCAATTTGGTGTTGATAGTTCTCTGATGCCAGCCCATGATGGAGCTATCCCGGCTTGCTGTAACATAGATCTTCAGCTCATTATTTATTTTCCTTGACATTCCTTACCATCAGAACGTCGAATAAAGGTATGAACTAGAAATTTTAATTAGCATGTCATTGGGCGTCACTGAACTGGAGGTACCGGGCTTACCTATTACTTCACACTTTGCTCAATTAATCAATACAATAACCTAGGTTCTAATCGATTTTGGTATATCAATTACCTTAAACCTTTCACCATCTCCATTTATCTCAGCATAAGGGATCCCGGTGTAGGACACGTAGCCATCATGAGATGAACCCTGGATTCTGCCTTGGACGGTGATGATCACATTTTGTGGAACCACCAGCTTCACGCACAGCAAGGTTATCGCTAAGCTTATTGGTAGCATTTTTTGGACATTATATTTACTGGCGATACGCAAGTATGCGTCACAACTCACATTGGGCTTAATCTGAAAAGAATTATTTGAAATAAAGAAGGGGACAAGGCAACTGTGCTAACTAATTTTCCATAAAGGGTAGGCAAAGCAGAAATGCGGGTAGCATTCAGGCTTGGCACAAGGTACTGTCTAGCGCATCGCCTAAATCAAACTATGACACAGCTCTGTTCCTTTGTCTGCTTTTACGACTTGCCTGGGAAGAAAAGGCCGCTCTGGTGCATTCAATGTTCTTTGATAAGGAGTATAATTTTCTTTATTATTTCTTTGAAGTGCTTTAGGCAACGAATTAGGCGCTATGCCTACTCGTATTCGACTTACCTCCAAATCCAAGTAACGTCGTTTACAGGCCCATCATGTCTTCTAAATAATAAAAATTAAATGCTGTTCGTCAGTAAGCGCATCACTTGAAAAAGGCTAGACTAATTTAAAACAATAGGGCTTCAAGGAGTTTTGAAAAAAAAAGTCGCTAAAAATTATAGTTTTTTTTAATGGAGTTGAACTCAAGGCAGACCAACTTCTGTTAGGTCAGCCAGTTTTTACCCTTTTCTCTTGCAAACTTGGTTAACGCGCTGCCGTTTGTCTAGATATAAAATAAATCTAAAACAATTTTCTCTAGTGCATTGTACCGTTTTCAATAACCAACTGCAGTTGCATTGTCCGGGTGTGATCCGATGCGTTTAGTGTTAAACCATGCACTATTTTCCACATACAATAGGACCGCCATATTCTATTTGCACATCGTGCAGATTTTGACCCAGTTGTGCAATTTATCAACATATTATATCAATCAATGGACAGAGTGGTCACGCTAGAGAGGCCTCTGGGTTTTCCCGTGGGAATAAATAAATAAATATATGGGGACATCTATCACACGACCATCTGATTCTAAATTGATGTAACTGAATTGTGATACAGCATGATATAGCTGAGATATATTTCATAATGGATAGATAAATTACATCCAGACGCAAGTGCTCATCACACGAATGTTTGCCCTAGGCGGAATTCAAACCCGTGATTTACTGCTTCGTGCGGCATATTACCGATACCATGAATTTTCTTACTGACCAAAAGTTGTTCAGTTTTGAGCACTGGAATACCATTCAGTGAGGTTAAGCGATATTTAATTAACACGTTTAAAGCAAAAACCACCTATACTACCAGTGACACCCAACTACCTTTTAATAAATGAGACATGGAGAGAATACGTATAGATATGATTTATTCTTAATTGACATCAAATCTTTTACATCTAACTTTATTTACTTTTACTATAACATTATTTAGCATAACCATCTTATAAATAACACTATAAGTTAAATAATACATTCGTCTTATCAAGATATTTGCACTACACTACACTAGTAACAACAACCTGTCAACTAAATCAAAATCAGCTCAGAATAACTTTTGTTCCAAACGTTAAAATTCACAATGTTTGTTTTTAAGGTTTCGTACCTCTAAGGAAAAACGGTGAGTTTTAAGTGTGATATCTTAATTCCCTCCTTTACAAGGTCCAGTAAATGTAGTTATTGACGCAAATGCAAATACTGAACAACTTTTTTAATTTACCTTGTAATGAACGCCTCAAATAAATTATTATACAAAACTGCAAAGTATACAAAATTAATTAAACTCTTACAACTTTCATATCGTAAGAGCCAAATATCAAACGCTGCATTATTCAGATCATAATATCCTACCTAAACAACAAGTACAAAAGACCTAAGTTATCGCATATTTTTAGTGATAACAGTATGTTTGTTTATTAATATAATTGATATCTCCTCGCTTTATTCTACATGGGAAATCTACCAATTATCGAAGATTTTGTTACCTTTCAAATATCGGGTCTATGTGAGAGGTCTCTTGAAACTGGCAGAATGCTTTAAATGTCTTCAACATACGAAAAAAGTTCAGGAAATAAATTGGTGGAATATATTTTAGAACTATGAGCTGAACAGTACAGACCTGTCACTTCCACCTTATATACCTAACTTGTAAAACTTAACTTTTTTATGAGATATAATAGCAAACAGATTTTCAACATAAAAAATTGAGTTCAAATTATATAAAACATCCGAAACTAGCGATAAAAATAAGTTTGTTTCATTTTGTAAATATAAAGATAGCTGTACAGGCAAAAAAAGTTTCTTTACGTAATAAGAGTTATCTTATTATGTCGCTAAGAAAAACAATAACTTTAGTACAAACACTCTTAATAACCACTAATTTACGTATAACTCAAATAACATGAAATGGCACTCAAAATTAGCCTTTATTTAAGTTTTGTTCGTCAAATATTTTAAACTACAGATCAAGTAAATCTGAGCCAAGTTTAAGTACTTTTAGCACAAATATTTGTAATAGTTCCATGACTTGCATTCATTACAACGCCATCTAGTTTTACAGAACGCTAACAACCACCTAATCTAACAAAACTTAAGGTAGCATAATGTCGTTCAAATCCTTGAGAGATCATTCGTATGGACACCATAGGAGAACTTCCTGGTGGTTCAGCTCCTGGCCAGGATAGAGTCGAAGAAGTTGAGCATATCGCTCTGGTCAGGAGTTAGCTTCGAAGATGTCTGGTGGGCTGCCGATTCGATGTTTTGGTATTGAACGGCATTGCCGGCGATTTGCTGCCAGAACGTGAAGCGGCTTGGGCGGCTGTAACAGAGAAACGGTTCTTTAGTGTTTATTGTTATATATTATTTATCATTGTTGTTAGCATATTTTGTCGGACAAAGAAGATGTACTCTAAGTAGTTCATTAAGTTCTAAACAGAGAAAGAATGTTAGCTGACTTCGTCATTATATCTTCCTGGCTAAAATAGCGCTTCCAGATGTCTGCAGAGCTGTGGCTAGCATCCTAGAATGATTGAAAATGGACGATGACACCCGGCACCCACTAAATGGTCATAAACTTGTGCCGAAACGCTTTAAAAGTCACAAAATCTTGGCCTTCCTTCTTGTTTTGTACCATATTCTGAAATCCTCCCACCTAGACATTATTTGTCGTGGCCTATCTGGAAGTCTTATAATAGACTGCGGAGTCAGGAAGGCCGGAGCAAGGAAAACATGTCCAGGTGGGGATTTTCCAACGATACCAACATGGCTTCCTTTTGCAAAGAGGTACAAACAATGGCCCACCTTACATCTTGTCCCGCGTGCCCTGCCACCTGCACGCAGCAAGACCTGATGGACGCTTCCCATTCCGCCATCCAAGTAGCCACGTTCTGGGCTACAACTCTTTAATATTCAATCAATTGCCACGCCATTGATTCGCAAAGAAGAAGATCTATTTATAAGGATTTTTCATTCTCGGAAAATTCCATCCAGCTCAGTTAGATGGAATTTTTTGCTGATAAACTTACGGGTAAAATTATTCCAATTTCTTTTTTAAAATCTTTTGTAGCTTTGGATAAAGCAAAATAATCAAAGCTATATTTACTGTTGAGGCAAGTAAATCAAAACAAACAATACTTACTCATTTCTCATGAAGTTCACCACGTATCTGGTCATAAGTTTCGTCATTAGATCATCCATGTAGACTCGATCCGCTGGTACCGAATTCACTTGGAATACGTAAGTCATGTCCTCCACGTGACCAGCTCCTTTAAAATCCTCCCCTAGCGCTCTCTTTATGGGGTTATTGGGTGAATTATACGAAAATTGGTACATGTACGTTGGTGCTCCTCCTGTTCTTGATCGGTACTTGGCTACCTTTAGCGCCGGGTATTGGAAGTAAAGATCTGTGCAGAAGTTCAAGAATCTGTCAGCGCTTGGTTCCCCGTGGAAGTATCTGTATGAGATTCTTCCCGCCTTCTCGAGGGAGATTTCAGGTGGGAATCTGAACGATACCGTCAATGGCGCCATCATCAAAGGGTTGTTCTTGATTCTAGTCAACACGTCAATCTCGTTAAACCTTTTCCTCAAAGTTTCGCATTCCTTATTAGTGTATCCAATCAAAAGTGGGATGTCTTTTCCGTAGCCCTTTGCCAATAGAGTCTCAGGGTCTTCAGTTATGATGGCCTTGACTCCAGGAAGAGGGGACTCGATAACCGGGAAAAATACTGTTAATCCGTACATGTCTTGAAGGATCCTATTGGATTCCATGATCTTCTCGAGGGGCACCTTGATGAGCAGTTTGTGAACTTCCTCAGGGTCGGTCGAGTTGATGCCCAGGCTGTCGAGGAAGGGTTTTGAGACGTACTGGGCGTATGCTGGGCTTAGCGTGTAGAACGTGCCTATTGCTGTGCCGCTCATGATGATTGCTCTGGAAAATTACATACAGTTGTTGAAATCACCTGATAGACAAAATACTTCGTTTTTACTGTTGAGAAATTTCCTATAGTCTTAACTCCTAATTCTATAGGTGAGACCGAGATCAAACGAGGCACATTATTATGCTTTGAAAAGCAGGTAAAGACGTGAGTTCTGGCTTCTATCGTAAAAGTATTCGTTAAACGAAGTGAAAGGCAATCTGGATCCTTGAAATGTCTGACAACAGGGCTCATAGTCTGGCCAACTAAATAATCAACACCTACCTACATAACACCCATTCCATTTTCTCTAAAGACACAAATAATTTACCTCTTAAAAAGTCCTTGAGCTTCCGGCGACAATGTCAGCAGATGCGCGGAGGCTGCGCCCGCGCTCTGCCCTCCAAGAGTGATGTCATCAGGGTTGCCACCGAAATACTCGGCGTTTTCCTTCACCCAGCGCAATAGGGTTATCATGTCACGCAAACCATTGTTGCCGGGGATTTGAGAAGAGTTGAGAGATAGGAAGCCGAACACGTTCAATCTGAAAAGAGAGAAAAATGTTGTTTTCAATTTCATTGTAACCTTTTGAAAGGAATTGTTGGCGTGGCAGAAAAATACTCATCATCATCAACAGCTCTTATTTGGCGTTGTCCCCACCAAGGGGCTCGAGCCTACCCTAAATTAGGGTGAACCGTGCGGGTTGGTCAACTTCATACACAACGTTTACATTTCTTCGGAGGAGTGTGCAGGTTTCCTCACGATGTTTTCCTTCACCGTAAGAGCGTCGAATAAACGTATTTACCTATATAAATAAAAACTTCTTAACTGCATTAAGTACTAATGGATATCCTGCTGATATGAGGGTTATCAGAGGCAAACTTATACAATACTAATTCATTTCACGTATTCTTACAACTACCTATGGCTAGAACATATTCAAAGAGAAAAGGAGTAGACGAAATTTAACAACATGTTTCAAAGAACAAGGGTCGCAATTTGAAATGACGTGTACTGTATATAACATTCCATATGCAGCATTAGTAACAAGATGAGAACCCTTGAATCAGACACGTCATAACCACAGTAAAAAAACAATGCCTATTTAAAAAAAACGTTTGTATAAATCAGGGGCCTGGCGTCTAAAAAAGAATAATACATAAATACAATAAGACGAGTTGGATTAGTTTCCCACAGCTGGGACTGCTACTCGTACGACCTTCACCTTGTAGACACGTGTAACTAACTTCAGAGCCGGTTCGTGGCGTTATGTCACAAAAAACTGGCCATTTACATTTTAAGACCATTTTTATTTGGAAGTATAATCCGATTCTGCTAAGGTTCCATACATGCTTTCGTATTTAAAGGGAAAACTAAGTTACAAAAATAATACAACGAATTCGATATTTTCAAAATATTTTTTAAGCGAACATCGTAAATGTACTCGGAAAGAACCCAGTTGGTAGTGCACCCCGTCATGGTCAAGATCGACTAGTTTATTACATCAATCAATCAATCAGCCTATTGCAGTCCACAGCTGGACGAAGGCCTCTCCAAGGGCATGCCAAAGCGCACGATCACCCGCTTTCCTCATCCAGCCACCACCAGCGACCTTCCTCAGGTCATCAGTCCACCTGGCACGGGGACGTCCCACACTACGTTTCCCGAAACGTGATCTCCATTCGAAAACCCATCTGCTCCTACGCTCTTCGGTTCTGCGACACACGTGGCTAGCCCACTGCCACTTCAGCTTGCTACACTTCTGGACGATATCAACTACCTTGGTACTGCGTTTCGGATTTTATCCCGTAGCGAAATACCAAGCATAGATCTTTCCATAGCTCGCTGAGTGACATGTAGCCGATTTTATTACATACTTTTTTCAATTACAAAGTGTTATAAAATAATACCTCTAACATTGATCCCTAAAAGCAACACCACACAACAAAGTACGAGTATATATTTTGTTCATATCATAACTTATATTTTTAAATATGTAAATAAGATGTCATATAGCTAATTTAATCTACATGTATAACAGGAACTGGTAGATTAATTTACGCCTAACTAGACCGCTGAAGATTTTTACACGGAACGATAACACTGAAATTATTTTAATATATTGCTGCGTTAGTACATCATGGTTTTTTAAGCGTCACTTTGTACTGTACTTCCGGCTTTGTCTCGTCCGACTATATTTTTTTTAGATTTACAGGAACAAAGATTCTGGCGGAAAACTATAATCATACTGATATATAGGAAATGTTATTGTAACCTTCACCAATTCAGTCGACTAATTTATAATTCATGGCTTAAAAAAACCATAAATACAAACGCGTAACAAAATTGCTTACTATATTAAACTATTACTATTAATATAAAATGACTTTATGGTGGTCATTGACAATGTTGATTGCGTATTGTTAACTGCTGCCCTTGAATCCACCAGCAACTTTCTTTCACTCGCTTACACGGAAAATTCTGTGCGAATAGTACCACTAAAACCAAGCGCTTATAAACCGATCTTCTTCTTTACCGTGTGGGTTGAAAGGTCGACAATAATAGCAGGGACCTACGGTTTCACGTGCCTTCCGAAGCACGGAACCATCTTTCTTTTCATACAATCGGGTGTTTCAGCCTGCTATGTCCTAACCAAACTGGGGAAAATCTCACAAAGAGATTTTTGTTTAACAGTGTCCCCGCCGGGACTCGAACCCGGAAGCTCCGTAGTGAGCGTCTAAATCTCGACCACTCGGCCACGGAAGCTGGCGTAGCGCTTATACACGTAAGAAGTATACTTGTTTTAAAGCTACCTGTAATTGAAGGTGATGACCACGACTCCGTTGCCGACGAGGTACTCCGGACCGTAGACGTCGGGGTCACCAGAGCCGAACGCGAAGCCGCCTCCGTGGACGAACACGAGGATCGGAAGGCCAAGCTCCTTGACTGGTCTTGTCTGGAAGATAGGGAAGAGTTGAGTTGTGGAACTAAAGTTTAGATTTTTATTGTTGTATTGTATTATGTTGGCAATTTAGAGAGAAAAACTAGTCCGCTCCGGAAGATATAGAATAGAGCTGGATTGTGGAACTTTTACGCTCATAGGATATGCCCCTATTGAGGGGCTCGAGCCCCTACACAATTCATTGACCACGCTGGCCCAGTGAGAGTTGATCTATTCTACACATCCATTACACATCGCTCAAATGCTACAATAAGCTGACAAAGTAATTGTTTGACGCCGAAGTTGGCGCGTTCATTGAATAGCAAAATATGCATTCTCTTCTGGACAAGAACGGCCAGAAAAAGGATCGTATCTGTTGCATTTTCTTTTGTAAACAATATGATATCAGCGTGGCATGATGTTTTAGGATAAATTCCAATTACGCCTTTCTACATCTGTTGACTAATTCCAGTTACATTGCAGAGCGTGAATTGTTCTCTTCTGTTCTGTCTTCTTTTTCCTGTTGTGTAATTTTGTTGTCAATGAAGGATATTGTATTGTATTGCATTTGGGATAGTAAATGAGAACTGCAACAACAAGACCGGTAGTTACCATTTGGAGAAGTATTTTCGCTTACCTGGCTAGAAGGCAGTGAGGCTAGAGGAACGTAGATGTTGGCGTGGATGCACTCCTCACTCATGCTGGACGGCGTCATTAGAGGGCCGTACATAACGTCGGTCTGCGGACACACGGGGCCCGGCCGCGTCGCGTCCAGGTTACCGGTCCAGGGCTCTGGCGGCTGCAACTCCTGGAATGAAAAGTGGCATATGTAGTTTTCTATTGTTTTCGTTTTTGGGATGAATTAGTTACGCTCCCGAAACATTTGATTTACCCAAAAATTTTGCCATCATATCAAAACGACAGAAACAAACTAATTGATGATTATTTTATAGTAATAATTAAGTAGTTAAAAATATTATATAACTAAGACGACAAAGTAACCTGTAACAATAATAATCTATCTATTATATAACTCGTTTGATTAAATATTTTTTGCTTACTACTTGAATGAATGAAATTAATGAATTAAATATACTTTATTGCACACAAACAGATAAAAATATGAAAGTAGAATTATGTACAATTGGCGGCCTTATTGCTAAGGTAGCAATTACTTGATCAGCAAAAACAATTTGAGAACTTTAAATGAAAATATATTCAAAACTAGACCGGCGGCGGCGGCTCAGCGGCTCATATTTACTTAGTCTTTAAATTCTAAAAATTAAATTCAATCAGTTCAAATTATTTCATTTACTTGATTATCTACATAGGGTAAATCTCGCGACAAGCTTTTATTACATTTGTGTAATGACGATTTTAGTTGATAGTAAAAGTATTAAAGGAAAAGTTTATTTTATTCTTTTTAGCGCATTAAAATAAAAGCTTCATCAACGGCCCGTTACAGTCCACTGCTGGACTATGAGCCTCCTCCACTTAAGTAGAGGGTTTTGCCATAATCTCCACGCTTGGCAGGCGGGTTGGAGATCGCAGATTAAAAGGTTACTGTATCAGAGAGCGCTGCTGCCCGTTCCCTGTTCAATGTGTAGTCCCTAAGTCGCCTCTTACGACACCCACGGGAAGAGTAGGGGATGGTGACAAATGTATTCTACTCTGCCGTCACCACACGGCTTATTAAAATAAAAGCTTGTTTTTAAAAATTACTTTTTACTCTTAATTTATTTGAACGGACTAATCGCTATTTCTACCAGAGTGGTATGCAGCGGGCGCGGACCTGGCGAAACAAACGATAACTCTTGCGAATCTATTTTGTGTTGATTCATTTATTGCACGACCCGATTTGGTATCGAAAAAGTACTTAAGTCAAGTAATATTTTAATAACAAACTTTTGTTGTGGCTCTGTTCGAAGTTCTTTTTACCGCGGGAAAAGATCTCTTCTTCAAGGTAAAAATCCCACGTAAACATAACCGTTTTGTCTCGAGATGACAGTCTAGTATTTATGTAAGTTCTACCTAATCAAATTATTTCAGACTTTTCTAGCAGATAATGGGGAAAATTATCTATGACAACTGTTAACGACAATACAGATGATGATCTTAACCATTATGAATGACATAGACTCCTAATTCCTACAATACAAACTTGTTCAATAATGAGCTTTGATAATAATCTCGTTAGGTTTAATTTTCTTGTTAGTCGTAAAGAACATCCGGCTAGCTATTTATCAACAACATAATTTGTGTATATACGTACTACACTAATTTGCAATTATGTTTGAATCATTACATTTTGATTCGAAGGTAAACTAGGAGGCTAATTGAAACTTGAAACTTTTTGTGTTTGCAAAAATTTTCTGATCGGATTGAATTAGTTTGTTGTTGTTTGTTACGTGTTCTCATTTGTATAAATAAAGATAATATTTTTTTTATGATTTATAAGCATTTTTAGTATGACTCTATATTTACTGGTATCATCATCATCGTGTGGGTTGTGAGGTTGACAACCGACTTCACAAACCCTGGTGTCAGTGTTATAGAGCTGCCAAAGGCCACTGACCTGGCTCATGTAACGACTAGATGGTAGCCGGGACCAACGGCTTAACGTGCCTTTCGAAGCACGGAATCATTTTTCTTTTCGGACAATCAGGTGATTCAGCCTGCAATGTCCTAACCAAACTGGAGAAAGTCTAAGAGACTTTCACTTGACAGTGTCCCCACCGGGAATCAAACCTGGAACCTCCTTAATGAGCGTCGAAATCTCGACCACTCGGCTATATACGGAGGCTGTTATTGACACCACCGTTATTTACTGGTTTGACTCGGCTCATCTAATGACTGACCGAGCGAGTCTTCGTTTCAGCTCGGGCCAAAAGGCTTACGTATATCCGGCCGGCGCGGGCGGCGGCAGGTGTTTGGCTTTTCTCATCTACAGATCGCATTTCTCAACCGATTCTCCTGAATTTTAGTTAGCAGGTTCAATAATTATATATAACTAGCTGCCCGCCCGCGGCTACGCTCGCGTTGTGTAAGATTTTCCTGTGGAAAAATTCAATAACAATATAGTAACAACAATCCATCTGGCTAAGACATGTGTGACAGTATCCTATGTGTTAATTCAGCGTACAAACTATCTCTATTCTAATCCCAATCCGTTCAGAAGCTTTTGCGTGAAAGAAGAGAATTTACAAACATCCATACATATATACAAACTTTCGCGTTTATAATATTGTAAGGATTTTTTTGTATTTAGTGTTTTTAGTTATTTTTTACATGGCGGAGATTTGGGGGTTAAATCGTAAAAAAAAACATATTTTAGCAATTTTGAAAAATGCTTGCTTATTGCTTGGGAGGTCACTAGTACTAGTAGGTCACAGAGTCACTAGTAATTATTAAGCGATACCATAATAAGGCGCCCTAAAATAACCAGGGATAAAAAAACCAACGTTTCCTATTATTTAGTTTGTAGCTCATAAATTAGATTCGATTTTTTTTATTTGCTTTCATGTAACATATAGTATTGCATAATACATTTTATATAATGCTAAGTTATATACATGAACCCCGTCGGCGCACTGCAAAACAATTCTACCTATAGATTAGTTTAAAAATTACAATTTGATTTGATTAGTAGGTAAGATATTATAATTTAATTTTAAGATATTTCATTGATAGTTTTGTATATAAAATAATTTGCAATAGTATATTATCTCGACGTGACAAGCATTAGGTCGGATCTACATATCCGACCACAACCACTTTTTAGCATGGTAGGCATACTGAAAGACTCTGGATCTGGCCACTTACAACAAAAGAATGAAAAAACAATTATGGAATCCGAAAATGGAACTCTTTAGGAAAATATTTACTTTTTAATTTGCGAGACTGCTAAAAAGTGATTTTGATCGGATATGTAGATCCGACCTAATGCTTCTCATATAGAGATATTAGAACTAGCATTTCGAAAATATGTCATGAATAGACTAGACTAGCGTTAAGTCACCTAAAAACTTGTTTGTGACCTAGCTTAACTAACATGCAAAACGAGTAAGTGTGAGGTCAGTTCTCGGTGACTTTTATTACGTTAGACGAGGTTTTAAAGTGCAGATAAACTGCATTCAAACACTAACAGGAGCAAGCGGTACCATGGGCAACAAATGGCGAAATCTCATAACACCCACACGTCAGGTCCGCGCCCGCTATTACCACTTTGGTAAAAAAAATACACGTGGGCCACAATGGAATAACTTTTCAAAGTTACAAACCTGCAAGAATAAGCTTTATTCGCCGATAATGTCGAGTAGCAGCAGTGTGGCCCGGCAGCCGCCACCAGCTGCTGGACACCACACGAACAGTGTTGTAGAATAAAAAACAATAAAGTGTGGCAATAACCAGGGCACAGTCCGAAGAAAAAGGTATTTATATATTCATATATTATATAACTGACAAGGAAAAATAGTAGAAAAGCTAGAAGTTTACTACCAAAGATCAGGACATGAAGTGAAGAATTTAGCAGAAAAAAGACAAAATCGAAACGTAAGAAATCTAAATTTGAAAATGAATTTAAAATGAAAGATAAAATTGCCAGCAAGAAAGGTTGCCAGTCATAAAACAGGAAAAAGGACGAATGCCTCGTTACAGTAGTTTGACGATTTTGTCAAGAATCCCGTCAGCTGATACATAAAAACATATTCTGACGAAAATATCTTAAAATATTCCCTCTCTTGTAATAATCACACAAATCTAACCAAGAATAAAAAAAATACATGACAAATTGAATGTGGTACGATCACAAATTAACTCGCTACTGTTCTCAGTGTGATTGTACTTTAAATCCATTCTATATTTTAAGACGAACTGTGGTACGACCCTTATTCTCGTGTTTCATTTAAATCTGCAAACCTTACGCAACTTACTAATTAGTAACTGGATACATTAAAACTTAAAACGATACATAGTTAATTAAAAACAGCTGTTTGTAGCTTTTCCGCTGAAAAAAATGTAAGAATGAGACGACAGAAGACTGAACAATATTTCAAAATTTGAAGGAAGATAAAAATAGCCCGTAAAAATGAAACTGTAGGCAAGTCGACGTATAGTCAGGAAGCCTAAGTTGGTAATAACTATCTCAAAATTAGAGTTTACGAAGATTACCATTCATAGACCTTACCGTAGTTCTAAATTTATTATTTTGAGTTTGCTGTAATGTATGAAAATGGTTTCTAAAAACAATAAAGCTATTATTTGTAATATTTCGTTTCTACGAAAGTGCGCTCGTCCATCTCTACCATTTACATTTGAAAAACGTTGATTATTTTCAGGGACAACCCCTGGCCGAGTGGTCGCGCGGTCTACTTTACGGAAGTTCCGGGTTCAAATTCCGGCGGGGACACTGTCAAACAAAAATGTCTTTGTGAGACTTTCCTTAGTTTAGTTAGGACATTGCCAACTGAATCACCTGATTGTCCGGAAGGCACGTTAAGCCGTAAGTTCCGTCTACTATCTACGGTCAAGTCGTCGTCATTACAAGAGCCTTTGGTGAATCTATAACACTGACATGACGAAGAAGAAGAATGAGTAGGCCATACCTTGAACCTCAGCTCTCCGATTGGCTGCTTGGCGTAGGGCACGGCTAGGAAGGAGGCGAAGGGCTGCTGCTCGTCGGTGAGGGTTCGCGTGCCGCAGACGAAACCTGCGGTGGTGCGCGCGCGCACCTCACATTCCTCCGCTGCGGTTCCTTGAAAGAAAGATAAAATCTCGTTTAGTCAGTAATTCTCTGACAGCTCCAACCCATTCATATATATCTTTATCAGCGCTTCGTGAGCTGAATAATAGTGATAGGAAAAGGTAATTGATTACACAGGCCCAATGCGGGATTGGTCCACTTCACAACCTTTGGATTTCTTGACTAGTGTGTACCTCACGATGTTTTTGTTTTCACCGGGCGTCGATTTTGCTGCTTAGACCTTCTGATCGGGAGGAGATTAAACAAACATACGATGGAGGACCTATAGTGAATTCAAAAGACATATTATCGACGCTCTTTTTCTCTTATTCATATTAAAAAATTCATTCATATTACGATTTTACTAATTGAACCTTTACTTTATGACGTAAAAACGACAATATTCACTCGTTCATTCATAATATTATGTACAGTTAGCAGAAAGTATTGCGTGAATCTGACTGAAGCTTAAAAAATAAGACATTTTCGTCGTAAATTTTTTATTGTGAACTGAATCCTCTATTATTATTATTTTTTGTGAATATTTATGCATATTTTGTAGGTCATCTCCGTTCGATGAACCAATACAGGCTAGCTATCACACGAGGGCTTTGTCTTATCTTAGTTGTGTTTTTTTTTTTTAAATATAAAATATAGGAAATCCGACAACTTGAGGCACTTTGAAACTGGAGATGAAAAAATAAAAATATGAATAACAAAATAAATGTTGCTTGAAGATTGCTTGAGTAACAGGCTTTTTAGATAATTCAATGCACATGAATTTTGTTAATTTCAATTTTATTTTCGAAAAAAAAAATGCAAAGAATGCGACAACTGTTGAGTTTCTTCGGTGAGTCTTCCACAGACTCCGCCATTGTGATAGTAAACTCACCAAAAAATAATTAACGACGAATCGAAGTGATGTATGTAGCAACATACTATGGAAAAATAAAGTTTTGACTTTGACTTAGTTTGTGTGCTTACGCTCGAATTACCTGAAAATTTCAGTTACACACACACTCACTCTCGCGTATTAATTCATATGCCCTTCAAAACTACATGCCGCCGCCGCCCGCTCTCTTGTCTCTATTTTAATGTTTACGTTAAGCTGCAAATATCTAAATGCAAAGTGTGATTCGAATTACATCGCTGTCTTTGGGTCGTATTTGGGACAACAAATTATTACTCCAACAGCAATGACAGCATTTGGCTTTTAGAAAAGTGTAAAGCGTGTGGATTTTTGCGCCTTATTCACATTTGAATACAAAACACGTGTCGTAAAAAGGAGGTACTCGACATATTTTTTCAAATAAAAACTTCGTATCATAAGACTTTGATTTGTTTTGAAAATACTGGAATAAAGAAGAATGCAAAATATAGGTATTATTGTCCGCCTATACAATGCATTTCAATACTTGTGATTTCAAATATTTTTGCTTCCGTAGTCTGAAAACATAATAGACGTATCGTCGGTGGTGTAAAAGCTAGGGTTCCCTTCAGAGCGGGTTGGGTTCAAGCCATGTTAATATTAGTGTTCAAACGACACTTACGGTTAAAGAAAAAAACGCCATGAAACCTGCGCAGGCACACCCCTGCAAATAAATTAAAAGGTTGTGCATGAAAGCGACTAATCCGCATTTAAGTTTATGACGGGTTTTTTATATATATTTTATTATATTATTAAAACAGCCCTACATTTGGGCGTGTTGAATTTTCTTTCAATTTAGTTTAATAAATTGTACCTTTGTTAACCTTGGAACCCTGTCAGAATAAAATTAAAAATGGCTCATAAACCCTTTAAATCCCTTTATACCCCTTTTTATTAGAGAAATACTAAATAACCTCGTCTATCTGTAGGCTTTCAAAGTACAACGGTTTATCTCAATTTAATTTAATTTTGTTCTAATAGATAGCTTTTAAAAATTACTAAAATTTTCGCAATTTACGGGTTTGTTACCTCGGTTATATTTAATATTCAGTAAAGCCTATTGCAGTCCACTGCTGAATGTAGGCCTCCCCAAGGGTACGCCAAAGCGCACGATCACCCGCTTTCCTCCTCCAGCCACCTCCAGCGACCTTCCTCAGGTCATCAGTCCACGTGGCAGGGGGGCGTCCCACACCACGTTTCCCGAGACGCGGTCTCCATTCGAGAACCCGTCTGCCCCGTCCTATTTAATATTATTACCTCGATATTTACCGCGGTATAACATTTTACTACCGCGGGAAATCAGGAGCTAGCTACAATAATATTGTTGCTATGTACTTTATATAAATGGCTTACACGTGTATCGTAAGTTGGTCAATTGCCACGGCAGTATATTCTCATTATCAGTTATCATTTCACTGACAGCTGGACCATTATAATTGATAAAATGCGGTACGCGAGGGTCTACGGAATTCGTAGCGGATGCTACGCGCTACGAAAAGTGCTACGCGGGCTGCTTAGGGATCTTAAACAATCTTTTGCGTTTTTTTACATGGACGGTGATTTCTATAATAGTCATATGTTGTTATTCGTTGTAATATATCTTATAAATAAAAACATCTAATATTGAAACACGAACTGAAACTTAGCTTTTTGAAGTCTAGAAAAACAATAAGAACACACTTTGTCGATCAAATTACAATGAATTTTAATGTTTCTTGGAAGAGATCTCTAATAGCTATAAAGACGAAGGTTATGTGGTTATTTATTTTACGTAAACGCTATAAAGTATGACATAATTTTCACTGTTTATTATTATGTATTGTTAAACAGTGAAAAGTAAATTATGGATAGACATAACGTTATATTTAATTATAACACTTTTACTTACTGTTTCTTGAAGGAATAATACTCGTATTTTAAGTACGGTAGGAAATCTTTGATTTTGATTTTTTGAATATTTTTTTTCTTGAATAGGCCTGCAAGCTTCAAAAAGCCTTATAATAATTTTGACCGTATACTTAAAAAAAAAAATATTTTGTGCAATATATCTATCCAATATTTTCAGTGCTAAACTAACATAAACATCTCTGTGCAATTTATGCAATAATTTGTTCATTAAAACAAAAAAGTAGTTAGTAAGTAGTTTTCAAACTTTTTCAATCAGCTTTTACTTTCCATCCTTTCTTCACTTACGGCACTGACACTCACCATGGACCGCTAGAATTGCGGCGAACGCGAAATAAAAAACACACATGTTACGGGGCGCGAGCGAGAGGGAAGACATGCCGCGGCGAAGCGCGTGTTGATACTGGAGCCGATTCGCGAGGAAGCTAGCTTATAAACAACCCGCGGACTGATAGACGCGACACGATAACACTCACACTCATACCTACGAAGCAGCTGTCTCTCGGAGATATGTGCTTGATTTAAGGTTGGTGTGGGTGGCACAGTACTGAAATTCTTGAACCGCTGGTTAGCGGTCCGCCCGCGGCTACGCTCGCGTTGTGTAAGATCTAAGTAATATAATAACATCCTATAGAAATAAATATATTTTTTATTTTGATTTTTCCCGTGAGAATAAGACTTATTCCCGTAAAAAGTATCCTATGTAAAGTATCCAGGGTACAAACTATCTCTATTCCAAATTTCATCCCAATCCGTTCAGTAGTTTTTGCGAGATATTTCTCAAAACATCCATACATACAAATTTTCGCGTAAGGATAGTATTAGAAAGCATAAACTAAACTACCTTTCAAATAAAATTTAACTCATTGTTATCAGTTCAGAAGCTGCAATGTCACAAACAAATAGACGGATCAAATTTACGAGTCTTATAACACCCCAAGATTGGAGCGTGATTTTGAGGACGTATGTACCTACCTATACATACTATTTAAAGGGGGATGCCTTTTCTAACTCAGTAAAACATTCTCCTTTTTATGTGAACCTAAAGAGAAACAGTGTTATACTGCGACCTATGATCATAGAGTTCCTGCAGAAAGTTACACCACAAAAAGCATAAAAATATCAAACCAGTGCAATCAAATTGAGCTGATTTAAATCTAGATTTAATGTTTCGTAAGAAGCTACCAAAACTAGATAACCTACTCTCACTCGCCATAAAATAAAGTCATAAAAATACGATACTGTTTTATATTGCATACTACTCAGTTGACAGCCGCTTCTCTCGCGGGGTTTTCGATATACCCGTATGTATCATCTTGCGTTAAAAATGCGTTAGCGATTTATAAAAACATCGGGAAACAAAATGGCAACACTTGGAGACTGGCTTTAAATGATGCACTAAAAACGGACAAGAATGATAGGCTGGGCATTCTGGCTATGGCGGCGAAAACTATTGATATTAAGAGAGTATTTAAGTGGAATAAACTAGATTTAACGAGAAAAGTAGTGGTTTTAATAAATGTTTGTATGAATGGCTGAACTTTAGACGCACAGATAGATTAATACATAGGCTACTTTTTACTGCAGCAATACGTTTTATACAATGGTCTTATATTAAAGAAAATCATGTTGGTGTGTTTCCTCTGATAAAATGCAGGTTTCTAACCGATTCGTATGTCATAATATGTTTTTCAATACACCTTGCTCGAAAATTGAATTTACGAAGGCAGTAAACTGTGAGGTAAATGCGTTTTACCGCACTAGTGCGATTTTATTACAATTTTTTTTTTAATTTCTACGGTCTTCAAAATTATTATTCAGCCAGGATCATTTTGACACTAAAAAATATTTAAATCGATTCATACAAAGAAAAAAGTATTTTATATTTTTTTATTTCAACAAATTGTATCAAGAATATTATCAGCCAGTAATATTTTAATTATAAAAATAAAATTATCTCGATTTAACAAAGAATCAATTCGTAGAGGCTGAATGTCCGCCAGAGCCTTTTCTCCGTAATTATGCTTATAAAAAAGAAACATAATATCGATTTGTGGTTGGCGCCAATTTTGTGAAATTTTCATTTAACTGTTTTACATTGAATGTTGTGTGAATAGGCTCAAACTGCGCACGATATAATAAAGGTTAGTTTTTACAACTTCTATACATGATCAATTTTACCTGTAGTATCATAGCTTTTGTAGGGGTACCTTCTTAGCTATTTCAATTTAATTATTTACTATCAGTTTTCTCACAAGTGTATTGAAAAACGTCGTACAACACACGGATCTTAGGACGATCCTTGTATCGTAATGTATTATTATAATCTTTGATAAATTAACCCCCCCTGTAACCTTCAACCCTAATAGTGACAGCTTAAAATAAAAATCATTTATTATTTAAACCAGGTATCTATTTTATAAATATGATTTACTAATGATGTTATATTAATGTGTGATTGTGATTACGAAATGTGTTAATCAATTAAATGTCATGCTGGACTTGTTATACTAGCAACAAAAATGATTGAATTGATTTATTAAAATACCTTTTGTTTTTTAAAACTCACGTATCTAATTTTTCAGTGAAATTCAACTCATGATTGAAACTCCATTTGTCTACAAAAGTTAGCCAGATTTCTCACTAAAGAGTTGGTAAACAAAAATTCTGACTGAAAATGTCGATCAATAATCAACAGATTTTTTAAATTAAAACTGGGTGATCTTTTATGGAATAGATAAATAAATAGAGTAGGTATATTTTTCTTCCTACTATTCGAATTTGAATAAACGCACGTATAATTGAAAACACATTGGTGGGGATCGAACCCGCGTCTCCCGGACGGAACTCAGCGGCGCTAGACACCACCGACTAACTTAAACCGTCGTAGGTTACACAATTACAATACAATACTGATATAGGTACTACGAATACCGATACTATATTGTTATTGTTGTTATTTAATGTCGCCGATCAAGTCTGTTTATTAAGCGACCTATTGTTTTCTATAAAAACACTTTACACAGTATAATATGAGATGTATCGTTTCTAAAATAAACAAAACATTGCGTCGAGACATAGTTCAAGGGGCGCCTCGCCTGATTATCTTTATTGTAATCGCGTGTAAAAACAATGGCGGTTGCCACACGGAAATAAATCAAGAAACTGCATGCGCGGACGCAACATTTATCTTAATGTAAACAATAATCTCCAAAACTGTTCCAATGTTATATCAAGGTTTAATTTTTGCATACTTAAATTGGCAAAAAATATTTAACAATATCTAGGAAACAGATTGTTTTAAATTATTCGGGTACACCGGGTCTGAAGCAAATATACAATTTAAGATCAAATCAAACACAAAACAGTCCAGGAACGATCATAGCAAATTGTGACGTCACGCCTTGCTATGCCTTGATTTTTCAGAATCAGAAAATGACACCGGAATTAGCCAGATAAATCGCTCCACCAACTAATAACGGCCATGCACCACCACCCACTGAATCAAGAAAGAGCTGTTAATCTGTCAATCCTTCCTGTGTCCGGGCCTTGTGAGATCTCCCGTGTTGAGTCAAATTAAGCCGCAGGCTCCACTCCTGGTGGTGCCCTTCCATCAATTCCTTTAAAAAGCACGCTATGAAGTCCGTCCGTCTGTTAGGTTAGTTCAAAGAAAAAGCTGATTTCATTACTCAATCCTTCTTCTTAGCGAGTCGATGGCAAGTCGAATTTATAACTTATTTTTTTTATAATGTTGTAGCCCAGAATGTGGCCACTTGGACGGCGGATTGTGTGGCGTCCATCAAATCTTGCTGCGTGCAGGTGGCAGGGCACGCAGGACATGATGTCATCACTTTATTGTGTTCCTAGATCATATACATCCCCTACGAGGGGTTCGAGCCTGTTCTAAATAAGAGTGGGATTTGAGCGACCCTGGAACCATATCCTAGCCACTACACCAGCAAAGCTCCTATGTATTTACTTACAGAAATAAATATCACGCTACGTTCATAAGTAAACAGGTGTTCTGTTCAAGCCTGCGCCTGCTACATTGCCTCTCTGGTAGAAATTGCGATTCGTCCGTAAAAAAAGATGTTCTAGATTTTAAACTACAAACTGAAATCACGCTTAGTAAACATAGGAGCCTCCGTGATACAAATATCAACATAACTCGTGTCGGAACGGAACACGTGGAAATGCAGAATACCCAACAAGCAACTATACGTGCAGCCTAAAATGCGGTTGCGATGTTTTTCTGGTCAATTGCATTAATATGATAATCGTCATCATAATATTATTATATTACGGAAATTGTCTAATCTTCCTCTGTGTTGCATACCTAAATTTAACAACGATTATGGTAGAAGGGTCGGGAGGTGCATCCTACCTCAGATACTGAATAGTTTACGAATAAAATGTAGCAGAAAAGGTAATTAATGAGACAAATCCCAAATATATCAAAAACATTGTCAAAACATATTACTTAAGGGATGGGTATAAATCTATAGTGTTGTCTGAGGGGGATGCACCCTGTCCTCCTAAATAGCAAAGAAAATGTTAAAATGACTTACCTACCTACCTTTATATTTTTTAAACATATTATGTTGTTTTTAACGGCGCAACTTAAACCCGTCATGTTATGGGCTGCCGCACAATCTTTTATATTTAAGATTACCCTAGTAAGACCCAATGTAATCTGATAAATTTTTAATAATAAACAGTTTAAATATTAATTTTTTTATATATGTCATGTATATAGTTCGGCGACCGACCTCACAAATCTCGGGTTAGTATGTAGCTGCCCCAAGAGACTCGGACATGGCTCACTTAACTATTATTTCCAAACACATCACCACGGAACGACGCGGATTTGTCTTACTTTTTAGACAATCTAGTAACTCATACAGCAAGGTCCTAAACAAACTGGGGACAGACTCACCAAAATCACCGGAAACTAGAGCTTTGCTGTGCTTTTTATTTCTTCTGCTTCTGTTGTAAAGCTTTGAACAGTCGAAAGAAGAAAATGCATTCTGTTATACGTCACTATCATATAGTATACGTACAATGTACAGTAATAGGAGATCGGACTGTTCCCCATATTTTACGAATTATTTTTAAAATATTGATTAATAGCAGACGATTCGCGAAGTAAAAAACAGAATCGGTTGAAAAACTAATTTACAGTAATTTTTTAAATTTTTGATTTGTCTGTCTCTTTCAAAAACAATTTTTTGTATGGAGATTATATGGCGTTACTAACAAATGACGTCACAAGTGGGTATGTGCCTCCGTCTAATCTTGAATTTCAAACCTTTATAACTCGGTCAATTTTAAAGATAGAGCAAAAATTATTTTAGTGTTCGATAGCAGAAACTAAGAAGTTTGGATTTATAAAATAAAAAAAGTAGTCCGATCCCCTATTATAAAATCGCGCTTGTATTCCCGAAGCGGTGAGCACAGTTTTAGTCAGGCTTACAGAGAGCACACGCTACTCTCAGACCAGAGTAAAAGCATCATCATCGACAGCTCCTCCCCACCGAGGGGCTCGAGCATTCCCTAATTTAGGGCGATCAAGCCTCTGTAAACCACTTTACACACAACTTTTGATTTTGATTTCATGGCATGTATCCTATCACAGTAAGAGCGTCGAATAAACGCTCATATGAATTCGAAATTCGAAAACACATTGGTACGTGGTGGGGATCGAACCCGCGTCTCCCGGACGGAAGGCAGCGGCCAATACACCACCGAGACGACGCTCCCATACGTAAAAACATAATACCTAGAGAAGATAAAGCAATATTTAATTGGTAATTTACTATCAGTCGGGGTCAATATTCAATATTTATTTTGGAAACACTTCAGGTGCTTAACAAGACTTCCCGTTATCAATGTTGAGCGCGCAATGATTATGCACAGCACAGTGCACTGTTGAGATGGCAACAATTCGATAAGGATTTAACTTTTGGACAAAAAGCTAAAGGTCAGAATTGTAAAAAATCTGTAATGTGATTATGCTTAATGTATCACGATGATATTCGCTTGTGTTGTGACTTCTGTTGGGGAAAATTTAAAAATAATTACTACACAACTGATTACATTTTGTACCTTTTTTTGGGATCTCATACCCTGGCAAAAAAAAAGTTATGGCTTATTACCGTTTTCTCTGCTCTCGTCAAAAAAATGTATATTTTATTACAAAAAAGGGTTGATTTTTAGGTCAAAAAGTCAAAAGTCAAAAGTAAAATTTTTTTATTCGAATTAAGATTTTTACAAATCATTTTTCGACGTCAAAGCTATCATGGATGGCACGTTCACTACCAGTGTACGCCCTCTGTGGAGAAGAACGGCCAGAAGAAACTCCACAGGAATTGTATCTTTTGTACTAGAAAAAAGGTTTCATTGTAATAGAAAAACATATTGTTAAATACAATATTTAGAGCGGTTTCGCACTACGTCCGAAGCGACTCCGTGAAAGTACGGTCCGGTTAGTCGTGGAACTATTTAGTAGAACACTAGATCCGATTTCCGTCATTTGAACTACCATAAAAATAGTTGTACGTACACTCCGGACCGATTTTCACGTTTTCGGATCGGCTGCAGTGCGCAACCGCTCTTAAGCTGTTGGAAAATTAGCCATCCGTAACTACTAATATAAAAAAAAAAAACCTCGTTACGAAAGTAAAAATAAAAATCACTTTTTTCCGAGAGTCCAGTTTTATGGAACGCTTTTTCGAAATTGGTTTAATGTTGAGGAAAGCTATTAATCTGAGGGTCTGCAAAACAGTAATAGTAGTATTAGGAATAGATATTACCTAACTAGAAGGTCAAGCGCATGGCAACCGTGGACTACACACGCGAGGGCGGAGGCGCGAATAAATCAGTCAGTCAATCGGTGCTCGCTCGGTGTTGCCAGTAAGAAAAAATATTCAGATTCTAATTATTTCTAGACGTATTTTTTTAAATGCCTGACGTAATGTTTAGTTACCGAATTGTTGTTGTTTGGTTTCAAAATTAAAAACACGACTGCGACGAAAGTTCTCTGGTACAGTCCACCACACCAAGCCGTAACAATACTTACATGAACCCTGAACACATTACACACCTTTTTTTGAGCAGTCGTGTAAAAAGCAGTTATTTCTGTAGATAAAGTTTTGAGAACATTGAGTGTATCTTTATTCTTTATGTTTTGTGTGGATGCACACTAATTTATAGTCAACTGCAGATAAATTTGTGTTTAAACTATGAATGTGGTACGTGTCCAAGTTTGCTCATTGTATTTATTGATACTACCCTTAATATTCTACGAGACAATTAGTGTAAGAAAAAGAAAAACAATTTTCTTAGAAAAACATTTTAAGAGATGACCGTTAACGAGATAGGAAGCATTTAAATCATAAGAATCGTTTCCGAGTTCGCCTTTTTCAGAATTTAGGTTTTTCCCATCGACATCTGGCAACACAGCGAGGTTTCCACAACCTGACCTTTAAATGTTTACCGGCCACGTGTCGTGGCCACGGATGTACTATTGCTAGTACTATTACCTTATCTACCCGCCTTCAGACTAGACCGTCGAGTTGCCGCGTGTTGACCCGGTCAGCCGATGTTTGCGGCGCGTGTACCGTCTGGTTAGATCATAGGTCTGTGCACCTGAGACCTATGTCACCATGTAGGAAACAGAATAGGCCAGACTCATGTCCTCCCACAAACTAGGGAAATAAACCCAAAATATAGACCGCGACACGTAAATAGAACGCTATGGATATTTTTACTTGTACATAGGTACAGCCGTGCAGCAAACCATTTCAAACGATGTAATCTTTCTGTTTCCTATTTTTTTTCTCTAGCCTGTACTGTCCCACTGCTGGGCAAAGGCCTCCCCTTTTTTCTTCCACCGTTCTCGATCTTGTGCCAGTGACTCCCAATCATCCTCGAAAGCGCGTCGAGATCGTCTCGCCATCGTTTTCGAGGTCTGCCTCTCCCACGTCAGCTATCGTTTGGCACCCACTCGGTAGCGATCCTAGCCCACCGGTCCGGGTGCATCCTGCAGTCGTGACCCGCCCAATCCCATTTTAACTTGGCTTCCTAATTATTATGGAAAATAATGTCATTACAATAGTTAAGTACTTTAGCATGCCATTATTGTCTTCACTGTTCACATTTTCTGTCCAGCATTCTTATCACACTTCAGGTGCCGTTAAAGACGCTTTATTTTTAATTTATTATAATAATTAATACGTACACTTAAGATGCTACAATTTACCGCAGGAAAAATCTGAAATAATGCAGACAGTCTAGCAGTCATTCACGGACTGAGCATTTCATTATTTTAATATTTTTAATTTTATTTTATTTTTATCTTACAGGAAAACCAACAGTTAATAAAGTTGAACAGATTACAAATTATAAATTTAACATAGGTTACTAACGTATTGAATAGGTTCTCACAGATAGAAATTTAATAAAAATGTTAAGCCATTCGTCTACTGCTAAGCTAAGATAAGCAATTTAGATCAATGATCGATGTTTGACGTAAACCGAAGCTGCTGACTATGTTTTACGCACGTTACTATAATGACAACAACAATGTATATTGCTGTATTTGCAGACGGATGATTGCTCTTACAAATATGACGTGCGGTCCATCCATACTTTAATTAACAATAACATAATTATTACTTATTGTTAACTGTAATTAGCTATCATTAAAGTAAACCATTTTAGTTTTAATATCCTCCTTCGTTATTCGCCGATAATTATCGAGCGATGCCTTTGAAAGTTTTAGAGTTTGACGATTTTGTCATGGCCATCCCATCATATTGACTTTTATATTATGGAACCATACTTGAAGTGCCCTCATTATAACAAAAATCGAACAACGTGATAAAATCGCTGAACATACATTAAAAAAAATGATGAATTAAAATCTTCCTTATTGAAGTCGGTTAAAAAATGGGGATTCACAGATAATGATCAGTGCTTTTGCGCCCCAAACAAGCTATAGAGCATCATGAAACAGGGAGCCGTAGCTGCCCTGTTTCATGCAACATGAGTCATTCTGCTCCGACGCGTTTTTCGCCCTGGCTATATTCTAGGCCGAGGTCCGTACCCGTCTGAGGGCACCCCCAGATACGTTGTCATAAATTTCTAAGAGGTACGAGCCATCCGCTCCCCCGCAAGTCCGCGGCCGCTATATTACCACACTCTGGTAAAAATTGCGATTAGTCCGTTCTAATTCCGGGGGCGGTCCGGGGCCGGAAAAGCGGGGCATAGCGCCGTCCCGCTTTCCCGGCTCCGGACCGCTCCCGGCACGGCTCTGTGTGAGTTGGGCTTTAGGGTCATGTCCAGCAGTGGGCTGCGCTGAAAAAGGATCAACGCGAAGCATAATGCTGAGTCATGTCCTTTAATTAATTTCAGTACAAGAGTCATGTCCTTTGTCACTGTTGTTCCATACTGTGAACTTAGCATTGTACTTTAGTTTGTAGTGGTGTCACAAACTTACCAATTCAATAACTTAATAATTTGTTTACTTATTACGAATTAACCAGTAGAATTAACGTCATGTTTACACAATTCGCTTATTCCAATGGAATAGTTGGGCTACAGTACGCAATCATGACGATTAACACGTGTAATGAATTGTTGTCGTTAAGCTAGCACTTTGGTCTCGCGAACGTCAGTCAAGCGGACAATACATAGATCTTGTTAATATGAGGCGAGATAATTGGTGCTCTACAAACGCGGCAATGTATTCAACGCTCGCCTTCACACGAGTGTGAAGTTTCTACTTGACGCGTGCACCGCTCACGGCCATCTTTGTTGTTGTTTACATGCCCTCTGAGCACTGACGCCGAAACAGGTGACATCACAACACTGCCTTTACATAACAATATTATAAGCAATATTACATAAAGATGTCGGTGGAGTAGTGGTTAAAGCCGCTGCCTCCCGTCCGGCTGACGTGGGTTAGATTCCCACCTCTTTCATGGACGTTTATTCGGCGCTCTTACAGTGGAGGAAAACATGATGAAACCTGCACAAAAATATCAATGGTTGTGTCTGAAGTCGATCGACCAACCCGTACTAGTCCAAATGAATACCTGACCGCTCTAATTCAGGGTAGGCTTGAGCCCCTCGGTGGTGGAGGATATTACTTTCTTAGGTATACAGGTACTTATAGTTCTATTCTACAAAATGTTACAGAAAATACAAATGATATAGATAGAATTAATTAACCTACCTTTCCACTTAGGCTGCTGAAAAGAAAAACGCAATAATAAAGCCTTGCGGCGCCCCCCCCCCCCCCCCCAGTTGGTAGGTGGCCGCATACGCGTTTGGTGACGGCGCACCTACGACGTAGGTGCCGTGCAGTCACATAGGAAATTATTGCACCTACGAGGCGAGCACGCTCCACCTACGTCGTAGGTGCATAGCAGGCGTCGTGTTAATTATTGTAGTGACTGTACTGTGTACTTTTGCAGTTGTGTACCGCTGGCAATGTGGCCTTGGAATAAAACCTTCCTGGTTTCTGAATGCGAGACGACGACGTGTGTTAAAAGAGCAACTCAGCGCATCGTTCCAATTCCACGACAATGTTGCTAATACGCACACGGCACGTGTAGGCGCTCGCCTTCTGAAATCTAGGTCGGACATTATTTAAAACGCGCCGCCCCGGAAGATCGCGAAACAGAACCCTCATTGTGTACAATATTTTTTTCTTCCAACTACGCAGTAATGTTATCATTAATCACTACAAAACCGATCACAAAAGACCTATTATCTGCTTAGAACCAAAACAGTGCAGAAAAGTTATATGAAATCTCATTATTGCACTGTTTTACTTTACTGCACTGTTTTTTATTTAGATATCACTAAGATCTAACGTCTCCTCTTTAAAAATTAATATAAAACGCGCTCCACACTCTTTGCAAAACCACAATATCAAACATGAGATACATTGACGAGTATTTGCACCTGGCTCACTGGCAACGTTTTTAAAAACCATCAATGTATCTCATGCCCGGTACAGTTTTTCGAAGAGTGTAATTTTTACTTTCGTTATGTAAAAATTTAACTTCACGTTAGCGCTAGGAAACTGAAACTTTTATGGTTGAAAGTACAACTCAAGAGGAGGATATGAACAAAAAAAAAGTGTTAAAGTGCTCACCCCAAAAGAAACTAAAAAATAAATAATCCACTCAGGTCGATTTTTCCTGAAAAGTACTAAAAAAAATATATAACTCCTGAACTACTAAAAATCGCGGAACATACATGGGAGTGATTCGTATTCCCCTAGGCCTAAGGAACCAATCTTTTTTCTTTGGACGTCACACCCCCCCTGTAGCACTGTGGCCCAGCAGCCGCCACAAGCTGCTGCACCACACGAAGAGTGTTGTAGAGGATGGGTGTGTGGCAATATCCAGGGCACAGTCCGAAGAAAGGGTATTTATATATTATATAACAAACATGGAAAAATTCTGATAAGCTTTAGGAGTTTACTGTCGGAGATCAGGACATGAAGTGTAGAATTTAGCAGAAAAAAGACAAAATCGAAACGTAAGAAATCTAAATTTGAAAATGAATTTAAAATAAAAAATAAAAGGTAAAACTGCCAGCAAGAAAGGTTGCCAGTCATAAAACAGGAAAGAGGACGAATGCCTCGTTACAGCACTATTAACACCAAGCACAACGTTGATATAAAAGAATATTCGAAATTAACATCGCTTCTGAAGCGGCTATCAGATGAGTATATGAGTAAAAAGTCGAAAGTGCTCACAGCTCAGGATATAGAAACATTTTTGAATGAAACATGTGACAATACATATTTAGCAACCAAGGCTAGTTTTATATAATAGTATAATTTAATGCCTTGTGGTGACGGCAGAGTAGAATACATTTGTCACCAACCCCTACTATTCCCGTGGGTGTCGTAAGAGACGACTTAGGGACTACACATTGA
Source organism: Carpatolechia fugitivella (assembly GCA_951230895.1). Taxonomy (NCBI): domain Eukaryota; kingdom Metazoa; phylum Arthropoda; class Insecta; order Lepidoptera; family Gelechiidae; genus Carpatolechia; species Carpatolechia fugitivella. The sequence continues at coordinate 528,267 of OX579662.1, forward strand.
ACAGGGGACGGGCAGCAGCGCTCTCTGATACAGTAACCTTTTAATCTACGATCTCCAACCCGCCTGCCAAGCGTGGAGATTATGGCAAAACCCTCTACTTAAGTGGAGGAGGCTCATAGTCCAGCAGTGGACTGTAACGGGCTGTTGATGATGATGAATGCCTGTGATGATGATGAATGTGTTAATTTGTGTGTAACGTCAAATTTTAATAATTTTTACAGGTTGCTCTCATTTTCGGTATAAATGGTGCTTGTAGAAGCTCTGAATTAATGAACATCACAATTGATAACATCGAAACACATAACCAGTTGCTATTAATTAAAGTTATGAACACGAAAACAAAAAAATACCGTCAATTTGTTATACCTGACGAATTTTTAAATGTAGTGCAGAAATACATGGCGCTGCGTCCAAGTCCTATGGACACAAAGCGGTTTTTCTTAAATTATCAGAATGGAAAATGCACAAAACAAGCGATCGGCAGGAACAAAATTGGAAAGTTGCCAGTTATCTGAAGCTATAAAACCCGACAGCATACACTGGCCATTGTTCCCGCCGAACTTCAGCAGCGCTGCTAGCTGGTTCCGGTGCTAACTTGATTGCGCTCAAGCGTCATGCTGGATGGAAATTGGACCAAGCAGCAGAAGGTTACATTGAGGAATCCATACAAAATAAAAGTAAAATCACTCAAAATATAACAGAATCAATTCATTTGCAGATCAACATCACCACGTCCATCTACTTCTCATGGAAATGATTTTAAATTGAGCTCGCGTTTACCTGTATCGTCTGATTCTGATGATAATAATTGTTATTCACAACTAAACCAAACAAATATTAAAATTAATGTTCCAAGAAAAAGGGAAAATTTCACTTTTAATAACTACACATTTAATATTAGGTAGGAATATTTTATCACGGTAGGTAGATATTGGTAGTTTAAAGAAAATTAGATTACGCACCTCGCTTGCGCTCAGGCACCAACATAACACTCGTGCATTAATAACTCACTTTGCGCTCGATGCTACAATCTACTATAGATGACAGGAAAAAACCTTTATATAAAAAAAAAAATTAAATAAAAATAAAAATCTTTTATTTCAGACTAATATTGCCCAATTTGGTTAGTACCTGCAGTAAGCTTAATACATATTTATGTTAGTAACAAGAAATATAAAAATATACGTTTTAATTTTAAGTTGTCGATTCATCCATTTATTCTCTTTGTAACATGTAAATTGATGAATCGGCCAAATAAAAAAAAAATCCATTCTATCTTCTATCATCTTTCCCATTGGTACTCACCGCTTGGCAGTCGCCGCACCATCGAGGTAGACTTTTTTCTCATTATTGGGTAAAAGTCGTCTACACCAGCGTCTGCAAACATGCCTGATGCGCTGCAAAAGCGTGGGAGCCTCGACAGAGCCCTGAAGATGTTATTATATTGTACTCGCAAGGCGTTGTACGATTTCTGTGTAAAACTGGCCCATAGAGCGTGAAAACTTTGACTTTTTACTTTTTAAAGCGTTATTTTAACAGCAAGTAAATCTATGCGCCAGCATGCTACCACGCACCGACAACGCCCTGCGCTCCCGCTCTATATCTAAATCGTCCTTTAGGTCTTCGGTTACAATGTAGCCTAAATATTTAAATTATGTGACACGTTTCAATGGAGTACCATTTAGAACCAGAGGGGGTATATTTTTAGGTTGGTTTTGTTTGCTCTTGAAGACCATAAATTCAGACTTTTTCTCGTTATATTTTAGACAGCGAAAGATTCACATGTTTTTAACATATTTCGCAAACTACTAATCGATCACCATGTCATCAGCGTAACTAATATTGTTAACACTAACATTGTCTATTCGGCATTATATGCCTACGTAAAATAAATAGGTACATTTTATGGCGGTTCCGTGGCCTAGTTAGTAAAACTCCTGCCTACCCTGCGATGACTTGATGGACAATTGTGTTCGTCTTGTGTCTGGATGTTGTTTATGTATATAAATATGTACTCGTATTAATCTATTTATGTACCTATATGTATTATATCAGCTATCAGATACCCACAGTAGTGCTTGAGCAATACCTCGGAAAGGATGATATATGATCCGATAAAAAAAAGTTAGGTCAAACATTCTTTACTTCCCTACGTCTTGCATTATGTAGTGTTCTATAACCTAACAATAAACTCATTCACTATATACAGGGTGTAAATAAATTAGCTGACACTATTTTAAAGGATCAGCAAAGTAAGTCGGTCAAGGATCGCCGAAAGCCTTATCACCAGAGTTAACCTCCCAATAGTCGGAAGTTGCAGAACACTGTTGAATAGCCCACATTGTCCCACAGTAACCAGAACAATTGCCCTCAATTTTAATGACTTTTGAAAAAGTGCCATCTTTGTTTATCCGGAGTGTTTATGCTGGACGCGTGTAGACGTCGACACGTGTAGAAGCCTTGTATGTACGTACAATGTTTATTTTCGTGTTACGGCGAGGATTAGACAACTACTGACTGCTACTACTTTAGTACTGGGTGTTGGAAATTTGATGACCTTTTAGTTTCTCCAGATCAAACCACTTTTGACGCTTGACATTCAATGAGTTTAAAAATGCTATTCATAATAAGATAAAAAGTGTTAAAAAACTGGACTTTAAAACCTCTGTGATATACGGTCACGCATGATATAGTTACCTTTTAAAGGTTTATTTTTAAAGGATTTAGTAGCTAAGTTATTGTGTATCAATATTTTTCTCGTATTACCTAAAGTTTTTGAGTAATTCTAATGAAGAGATGATCCTGGCGCCATGCCTATGCTCATAGAACCTGACTGTCGGCCAGATTTACAATGACCAATGAAAGAGAGGTGATGAACGAATGATATTTGAACGAATGATAACCTAAAATAAAGACATAGCTGTCAGTTTAAGATATTTTTAAGTCGCATGTTTTAAGTGCTCTCTAAAATTGTGCAATCGACACGGTCATAAGGTTCAAATTCGATGTTTGACAGCTCTAATGTTAGAATGGCCATCTCCTGTCCCTTTTCAATCTTTAAAAGGTAAAATGGACAGACTAACTTAAATTAAGGATTAGAGCGCGACAGTGTGAATCGGGGCCATTGACTCTCAAGATTTAACCAAAATTAAATAAGGGCACTATTACTGTAACGTGGTTACAAACTGTTAAACTTGCTATGGCTTTTGGCTTGGCTTGGTTGGTGGTGGGCGAAGTTTGTCAGTTGTCGACCTTACAGCCCATTCGATGAAAGAAGGATTTTGATTACACAATACCTATGCATTCACTGATGAATTATGTGATGTCGCCGTTAGGAACGAATTTACTACCATAGTAATTTCTGTACTCTTTTACTTATTAACTTATACTGTTTTGTTTAGTGTTGGACTGTAAATTAAGTACTTTAATATGCATCTTGTCATCCGCGCGAAACTGCAAGCGTGACGTCACCGTCCAAAGTGCATTGTCTGCAGAGCCCCGTTTCATGAATCAACAAGTTACAATTTGATATTCATTGCGTAGCCAACCCGCTTAAACTGTAAACTCCTATCGTTTTGTCTCATTGTCTACACAATGTACATCGAAATGTAGTTGTAATTCGTAACTTTTAGCTTCGTGAAACGGCCCCCAGATATCAGGAAAACGCGGCCGAAACCCGAATACAAGTCATCGAAGATCAAGGCTAACTGATACATTCTATTCTTAGAACTAAGGATGCAACCAGACAGTTTTTTGGGAGGTTTGTTAGTCATTCTAAAAGGAAAAAGGATTCAAGAACGTTCGATTTTACATCGGATTTGATATCGCGATATTCGTCCCTAGTATTAGATAAAAAATCTCCTTGCTGCGCCTGCGCCCGGCGAAGGGGTTTCTATTTCTTTATCCCTTGTAGTTGTAGAGACGTAGAGTTGAGTTAAGAGTTAAAAAAATGACCAGGCTCTAGCTGACATATTAGTATTAGAATTCTGACGAAACTACCTCTTCATCTGTATCACAGTATAGTGTTCTAAACTTTAATTATAAAAAAGTTATTAGTGTTAATTATAATAAATCTGTCACAACGTGAGTCAACAAAATGAGTCTAAGTAACTTGAAATAAAGAATTTATTGCTATTATTATAAACAAAAAAAATCTTAAATATAAAAAAACTGTCAACTGAAAATCAAGGTCTGCTGTAAGACATTTCGTTAGAAATAAGCAGTGCCTGTTGTGTCGTTTTTCTATGTGATCATTTTCTGTTAACTTTATTGTGTACAATAAATAATAAAATAAATAAATAAGATTATATTGTGTTGAAAATTGTTTTGTTTTGTAGTTTTTAAGCAATTTTATTTTCTTTTACAATTTAACTTCTACCACACGACACTTACGGCTGATAGGAATGTATGGAGGAAGAAAACATACTGGCGCCCGCGCCGGCCCCCTCAGGCCTGACACAGGCGCATTTCCATTTTAACTACCAAGACACTGTAAAAGATCGACGAAATTCGTAATCGCTTTTTCTTAAATGTAATTTGAAAAGCCCTCATCAAGAGTCTGTCGCAATCCTGTCACCTGACACGGTTGAACCTTGTTTAGCCTTCATAAGCATATATAACACGAGGCCATGTATTCGTCGCGAGCGCATCGATATAGTACCTGTCACATAAGAACCGGTGGTGGGTGGGGGTGGGGAAGATGTCTACGTCTATGTGCTTAAAATGCGTACAGAGAGCTAAGATTTATTGCAGTTCGTAAGAGTGGCTGCTCATGAGTCTCCTCTTTACGAGACTAGATCAGGCGTTAGCCAGGGTAGCACTCTGGGGCCCACGCTTTTTCTCCTAATGGTGAATGATCTGCCTAAAACGGTCCGGACTGCTAAGTGCTTTATGTTTGCTGATGACATTAAACTGTGTCTGGGTGTGGGGTGCGAGTCTGATGCACACTCCCTCCAGAGTGACATCAATTCGGTGGCTCGTTGGAGTGAGGCAAATCGGTTACCACTTAACTCTTCAAAGTGTTAGATTATAACTTTTACGCGCTCTCAGCGCCCATTGCTAGCCGATTATCGGTTTCCTGGCGGTTCATTGGCAAGAATTACCGAAATTCGGGACCTAGGCTTACTGCTCGATGTTAGGCTTGACTTCCACTCGCATATGCTGTCTATTTGTCAGAAGGCTAACCGAATTCTGGGCTTTATCATGAGAGTGGCCTCCCAGTTTGGTGATCCTAGAGCGTTGATCGTCCTGTTCAATGCCTATGTTCGGAGCACCCTGGAGTTTGGATCTATTATCTGGGATCCCTGCGAGATCAATCTCTCACTGATGATCGAAAGGATTCAGCGTAAATTTGCTCGATGGCTCTACAAACGTCTCTACGGGTACTACCCTTTCTTATATCCGTCCTTGTTTGTCTTGGGAATGGTGGGGCTTGACACACTTGAGTCACGCCGAAAACTTCTTCTTGTGACTCACTATTATCTCGTACTACATAACGGCATCGACAATATGTATGGGCCTGGTCGTGCCGTCTCGTGGGACTCGCAGCCGTGATGGATTCATAGCGCCTCGTCGCCGTCACAGACTTTTTGCGTCACTACGTACACGCACAAGTCGTGCCCGCAATGCACCTACGACTCGCGCTCTATCTCTTCTCAGTGACATCACTGCTTGGCATTATGACCTTGATATTCACGCAGATACATTGAAAATGGTTCTTGACACTGCCTATAATTTTTTGACTAAATGCTAATTGTATGTTTTAAATTTTATAATTATGCTTAGTATCTTATTGTGATAGTATTGTATCTTATATTAATATTTTGTTAACATAAACTTTCTTGTGCTTTGGTCTCTGTACTGTTAGCAAGTAAGTTGATTGATTGAATAAATAAATAAATAAGACAGTGGCATTCGAAAGTACTTTATTCACCTTTTTCTTCTGTCTTCCGTAATGGAAAAGAGAAACTGACCACCTGACAGATCAACGCAGTGCCCAAACTTTTGGTTCTAGAAGCTTGAAATTTGGACAATACGTAGTTCTTAAAACGTAGGCAGGCACTAAAAAGGTATTTTTGAAAATTCTTTCCCAAAATAAAAAAAAGGGGGTTGAAGTCGTAATTTTAAACTAAAACCACAGTGCAGAAATCTAGTATTTTAAATAAGAAACAAACATTACATCGTCGCTAAGACCCTTTTGCGCGCGACAGTGCCTTTTGCAAGCAAACACATCCTCTTTGCTTTATTTTACGTGACGTGAACTATACAAACCGATTGCCAACAACGGGTAGCAACAAACACTTCCTATCTCCAATGTGCATGCGCAGTAGAAATCGCAAGTGGAAGTGAGTGGGACAAACAAATAAAACAATATGCAGCACGTGGGACCCGAGATAACCCGATGTTTGTGTCGAGTTCCGAGTAAATTTAGAATGGAGGTTGCAGGATAACAGCTCTATATATTTCACTAAATACTCGTTTCGATCGGGACCTAAGCTGCATACATAATAGCCCAAACCTAACCTGCTTGTAACCCTAAAGCTCAGTACAGACAGGACGGAAAAATCTGAAATATAATTCCTTACCATAGCAAAGTCGACCAACCCGCACTGGGCCAGCGTAGTCTACTGAGGCCTGATCACCCTAATTCATAGTAGACTCGCCCCTCTTTGGGGACGTATAATAATATGCGGCTACGCTCGCGTTGAGTTTTTCCCGTGGCAATAAGACTTATTCCCGTAAAAATTGTCGTATGTGTTAATCCAGGGTACAAACTATCTCTATTCCAAATTCCATCCCAATCTATTCGTTTTTGCGTGAAAGAGTAACAAACATCCAAACATACAAACATTCGCGTTTATAATATAAGTAAGGATCAGACGAGCATACATCCATAATCCAATGAACAGAGAACCTCCTCTATTTTTGAATCCTGTTAAAACTGTGTAAGGAAGTAATCAGACAAAACGACTGACGTTACTAGTGTCACATAAAAATTCACCATCAAATAATATCGGTTGAGGTCAAAGTCATATTCAAGAGCGACGCGTACGTATGTTTGGGTCTGAACAGACGGACTACATTTGAACTGGTTTCTAGCTGCAAAATGGCAGTTACAATACAATACAGTTGATTGGACTGTCAGTTAAATTAACAGTACAAATGCATTCGGTCCAATTGTAACACAATCGTGCAATGGCTAGTGCCGCTGCCTCCTGTACTGGAGACGTGGGTTCGATCCCCACCACATTCAAATATGTTTTCGAGTTTCGAGTTTGTATGTACAGTTACGGCCAAATAATTGGTATACCACCCTAAGGTGGAGGAAATTGAAGATGTGCGTGAAGTCGACCAACCCGGACTGATTTAGTATAGTCTTCTAAAGCCTAATCACCTCTGATGCAGGGTGGGCTCGAGCCCCTTGGTGGGGTATATGAGCTGTTGATGATAATGGTGCAGCTAGAATACAGTGTCTATGTCTGGTATAATAACTGAACTCTAATTTAAAATACACAATAAATAATATGTAGGGACATCTCATACACGACCGGGTACATACTCGTAGATAAACAACATCCAGCCAAGTAAAACACAAGTGCTCATCGCACGTGCGGATTCGAACTCGCGACTCTGAACTTCGTAGGCAGGCAGGCAGCAGACTGCAGTCTTGCAGCTAATATGCAGCTAAAAGTAATTCGTCTACGCAACCCCTTACAACCTTGTAACACTACACGTGTTATCAATGTCATGGCGACTATGAAGTGAGGCGCGCGCGACACCATACCATAGTAACAAAACAAAGCATTGATTTTATCTTCCTAAATATCGGATGCTAAATACCGACCATTGCTCTTTTAGTACTAATATACCGTTTATATATGTATATTATGTATTTTTTTATTATATTTATATTCAAGTAGGTCTATTTATTTACATTATACTTAGCGCACTTTTTGTCTACCTTTAAATTATTCTTCTTTCTTACTACATGAATAGGTTGGCTGGAAGAGATCTCTTTGTAGAGATAAGCTCGCCTTTGCAATGTAAATTTTTAATCAAAATGTATGTTGAAATTGTGTGCAATAAAGAATATATATACCGACCGCAATGCAGGACAAATGCACCAATGTAATTAGAATTAGCCACTAGATCTAGAGTGTAATCGCTGCTTGACTTGAAATAACACATGACTTTGCAACTTCGTTCTGGCTCTTGGTCCAATCTCGCATGGATCTTAGTTTTCCATTGTGAAATAACAACTGGAATAAAACAAAATATAGCATGTTTGACTACTCAGCCACGGAGGCTGCCTTCCATCAAGACCCATAATCACCAAAATCGGCTAATTACGTTTGTAATATCATAAAATATTTCTGCCTTGTAATAGTTATTTGTTAGGTAAGAGAGGAATGTTGATTTTTCCTCAGAGAACTGATATTGAATCCAGAGCATGCGAAGGAGTCTGTAATAGAAGCACGAGCGAAGCGAGTGTTTCTAAAAACAGACTCCTGAAGCTCGCGAGGGATTCTAAGGTTCGACGTGAGAGTAAGATTCCTCTCAAACCCAACACATTATTTTTCACCTGTTCCAGCAAGGAAATCATTTAACTATTTACTTACCTACGTAAATATTGGTACTTAAAAATGCACAAGAGTTCTCTTATTTTAGATATAATTCTATAAGTTGTGATTAAATTATCGTATTTTATCATAATTCTTTTAATTTTTTAGTTAATAAGATAAAATTAAACAACCAAAACAATAAACAAACTTTTAGGTTATGTTTTTTTAGGGTGCGTTCCAAAATTGTATGAAAACCTCTCCCTGTGTTCCGAGACGCGCTGAAATCGATTTTAGCGCACTCAAAGGCAGGCGAAACGCATACAATCTTTTGGTTTTCTGATCGCTGACAGTTTGATTCGGAACACACCCAATAAAAAAAAACATGGCACACGTCAATTATTTTACGCGCGGATATGCGAAAACTTTTTTCCTGTGTAAGATATGTTCGAAATTCAAACTAATTCTCCTCTCTAGACATGAGAATGGTTTGCATGTCTAGAAATGAATAAGCTATTTTCGACCCGGTTTTCGGGCATTAAAAGACAACTTTCCGAGGTGGAGAGGTGAAAAATATATTTTTCTCTGTTGTAAAAAGTAGCCAATGTAAATGCGTGACCTTCGATCATCGAAGAATGCGACCCATAAACAATGAAACTAGCTATCCACCCTCGCACTCAGCAGGACTGTCTACACTGAGTTGTTTTTAAATTTCCCCGGAAAAACAAGCTTAATTTATCCACGGTAAGGAGTATGTTTAACCGGCCATTTAACTATCTCTATGCAAATTACGTCGTTCATCCAATGCTACATTTAAAAGCACAATCTGTTTTCTGTCTAGCACATTAATAATAATATCAAGAATAATCCCTCAGAACATTATCTTTTTTTTTATTATTCCCTTCGTTTAAAAATATTAGATTAACATTTCTTGGGATTGTCTTTTCAAATCCACTACGTGTTTATCCATTGTCTGCAAGCGCACTTCCAGACGGTGAAATCCCCCAAGTGTTGGGTATCGGCAATCCCAGTGTTGGGTTACCAGTTTTCCAGCAACCAGTCCACATCGGCAGACATCGGAACGACGACGCCTGGTGTCGGCTATTCACGGTGTTGCCAGCTATACATGTCTCTACGGTGTTCTCGGATAGGATGGGGGCCACTAGATTCTGCGACATGTTGACTATAGGTATACGCAAAACCTTTCGGGTGGTTGTTCGTTCAGTCCATGAGACTGAATAATTCAGTTTTTGAACTTTTCAAAAATTTATTTTGTCTCTTTATACAAACATGTTTATAAAAAAAAAAACAAACTACCACCCGAAATGTTTACGAGTAGAAATGAAATAACGATGAACTGGTGTGTATGTTTGTATGATTTCGGCGACTAATGTCTAAAACGAATAGGTAATGTAAACGTATTTCTTTAATTCTTAATATTAATGCAATGGCAACATCGTTAACTGGAAATAAGTCTCAGACAGTCTGGAACGGTGTCTGCATAAAATCCGCTTTGCACTTAGTCTAAAATCGAATGCGAACATACCAATCATTACTGTCCTTAGTGCGACTCAAACATAGCAATGTATACCGAATCAGACTGCATGTGTAGACATTTTATTAATTGCTTGTGTCGCGTTGCACGATGGACGCCGATCAGCTGATGATGACCAATTAGCAACCTTAATACAGTCATTTCAGTCACAGTCAAGACTTGGCATGACTCAAAAGAGCTTCGTATCGTGTTCTTTATAATGATTTTTTTGTATTTAGACTCAGCTGTTTTAACTTTCCATTTAATATTTATGATTCAAGAAATGATCGCTCGAAGGAGGCTAAAATATCTTTGGCTCAAAAACTATATTTTGCTCTAGTTTTTTTTTTTGTGAATCCTTTGTTTCGTTGTTATTGCGTTAAAGAAGGACGAAACATCAAACATTCGCATCAGACCTAAAAAACAAATCATTCATTCAACATTTTTTTTATAGTGGAGGCGAAATTTAGCGACTTCTTTAGCTGAGATTATCAGTTTAGCTTACCTTTACCTTCCGAAGTACGGTATAATCCACTTTTCAGACAATCGAACGATACAGCCTGCAGTTTATTTACCAAGTTGTCAGTCCCACCCACAGAGGGCGTACACTGGTGGTGAACGCGCCATCCATGATAACTATGACGTCGAAAAATGATTTGTAAAAATCTTAATTCGAATAAAAAGAATTGACTTGACTTTGACTTGCGGGATTGAACCTAGATTTTTATCGAGAACGGAACTTTCTAACCGTTAGACAACGAAAGCTGTAGTACTACATTTACAGCCAGGACCAACTTCTGAATCAAACCTTGGTCTGCTTGCTCTGAATCTAGGAATTAGAACTTGACTTTGCTCTCTTACTGAACAATGAACTATTTATTTGTGCTATTTTTTATGCTAGTAGTTTAACCTTCAGATAATTTAATTAGCCAAAACAAAACGTAATCTATTCACCTTTTCTCATTGACTTTCGCCGAATTTTTTTAACAAAACACGATACTTGAATTGGTTTGAACCAGCTTAGTAACCGGTCAGTATAAGTACAGTCTGTTCTCCAGTAAATTCTAAAACCGATCCAGTAGAAACCACCCCATTTCCACTTACACCGGTATGTACTTGTTAGGCACGTTTCACCTAAATAATAATCGGCCAATCTTCATTTGATTAGAGTCGTCAATGGTGTGTTGGGTAGGTCAGGGCCGCTGCCTCCCGTCCGGGAGACGCGGATTCCGATTCACCATGTGTTTTGCCTGTGCACACTGGACAAACATAATATAAAAATTGATGAGCCATGATGATTGACACTACGCAATACGACTCCGGGTTGGTCCTTCCCTACTGTTATGTATGAGCTATTGAAAATATAATGGAATTCAAAATATGCGGGTCCGCAAGAAATACAAGAAAAAATATGTTATTTAAATAGAATGGAAAATAAAACTGAACTTTAAGCTTCCGTTTTGTCTACGTGTAGTTAATGAATTATCCAAGTGTTACATATTGTTATTCTCCACGTGTAGAAAGGTGACAGATAATTGAGAGAAAACAAGATAAGACCCGCTATCAATAACCTCGTGGATGTACCAATGTTAAAAATAAATGCACTGCGAACTGATAATATGCACTTGATTAATAAATAGATAAACATTACCGTGAAAACATCAACTTTCATTATAGATAACACCTAATCTCTAAGAATGGAAAACATCTAGAGAACACTTACAACTGGAGTTTGTTCGTGTAAAGACCAAAAAAGAACAAATTGGGTCCCTAAAAATACTCGTTGATCAAACTCCTTACCTCAGTATGGAAAATCAAAACAAATCTCTGTTTCTAGAAATGTTTTATGCGATAAAAATAAAATAAACACAATCATCACTCAAACCTAAATCAAATACGTTTAAAATTCATCACACAAACATCTGCCTAGGCGGGAATTGAATTGAAGTTGCTTGCGCAGAAAGCAAATGCACTGCCAACCAGGTTACGCTGGTCATCAAATTAATATTCTGTTTTTTTTTTTATTGGTAGACTTTTTTTTTCTCACGCTCTTCCCATTGCGTCCACATTAACATTATCTACTAGCAGTAATAGGCAGAAATTTACTGAATAAAAAATTCTACATTTACTTACACGTGTCAAAATTCGTCCTATTCGTCCTTCGTGCCTGTTATGTTATTACTTAGATAGACCAGTTTTGGTTGCCTTTAAATGTTATTATCGTGTCTGGTAGTTTTTTCCTAAGCAGAAATTAGTTTTAGTTAAGCATCATTTAAGATCAAGTGCTCTTTGGTCTGCATGGTAAATAGCATACAGGAATTCTTTGATGACAAATTTAATTGATAAACGTCTGTTTGTTGTGTATCTGAATGATGTGGTTTTTGTCTGTTATTTTGTTTTGTATAGTTTTTGTCTTTTGTGTAACTAGCCTCGTCTTGTGTTGCCGTGCCCTTGCAGGGCGTCACATGTATACCTATTTTTTTAAAAGTATTTGATATATCACCTTTATTCTGTAATGTGCAATAAATGAAATGAACATGTGGGTACCTATTCGTTAGAATTGGAGAACACGAGCGAAAATAATTCATTAATTTCTTACAGGCGTTTTTATAATACAGGGTGTCCCAAAAATAGTGTCAAGCTGAAGTCCTGAGATAGAACACCCCTTGGAGCATCCGAAACACCCCCCCCCCCCCCATGTTCCGCGATTTTTTGTAGTTTTCGCGTTATGAATTTTTAACTGAAATTTTGAGAATTATCGACCTGAAAAAATTCTAAAAAAAAGTATAAGACTTTTTCGAGATATTTTTTTCGCAACTCAATTTTCGTAAATTGTACTTTTATGTTTAAAATATTTGTCTTCGTAACTGTGATAGAAGTTTTAAAAATGATGGTCCAAAGTAGAAAGATTGCGGTCAGGGTATCACATCTAATTCGACCTGTCCGACCGATCCACCGTTTCGGGAGCTTTGTAATCTAAAATTATTTAGCTTTACACTAGTCAAATTGGTCGAGTTGAAAAAAGACAGTAGAGCGCCAGAATAAAAAAATATATCTGTTTATAAAATGTGCACAAATAGCTGTATTTCGCTTTGTTAGACGGCTCCTACAAGGTAGTACGCCTACCTATAAAGCACGGTCGTGGGTTTGAATCCCGCCCAAGGCAAACATTTGTGTAATGAGCACTTGTGTTTGCCTTGTGTCTGGATGTTGTTTATCTATATAAATATATTTATGTAATGTTTATCAGCTGTTTAATACCAATAGTGCAAGCTCTGCTTAGTTCGGGATCAGATGGCCGTGTGTGAGTGAGAAGGCCCCACATATATTTATTTAATTTACTATCCCTTTGTTGCAGTGAGGTGGTTAACGGTCGCGGTGTCTGACAATGGAGGACGAGGTGACGTTCCTGTTCCAGCTGGGCGTGGCGCGCGACGCCGTGTCTGCGCCCGCGCACCTGCTCACGCTCGCGCACCTTAAGGAACTCGCCGTCAAGTTCGTGCACGAAAAGGTCAGTTGGAGAAGAAGTCTTAGAGATACTCAAAAGATCGCATTAGATTGAAGTAGGTATACGCGCAAACCCTAAAATTTATGTGATACCATTAATATCGTGTAAGTTGATAGGTCGACGGCCGATCTCGCAAATCAGACTTCCACCACAGACCTCTGATGGCTCAAGTAGCGACCGTAAATAAATAGCTGGAATCCATAGTTTCGTACCTTCTGCAGCAAGGATTTATATTACTTTTGCAATATTTTGTAGACCCTAAACCTTCACAGATAAAAAGCTTCTTTTTCGTGTAATCTTAAAGAATGTTCTGTTCGTTAGATCCCCAACAACGGGCTGAACCGTCTCTCGGACCGCATTCTTCTGTTCCGGCACGACTACTGCTCGCCCAACGTGCTGCAGCTCATCAACTCGGCCTCTGACGTCACCGACGAGACCCTGGTCGAGATCGTCCTCACCGCCAACCGTGAGTCTCCCTTCTTCTAAAGCCCCGACCTCAGAAACCGACCTCTGGTGTCAGAATTCAATATACTCTGACTTGGGTCATGTGACGACTACGGTCAAATCACGGAATCATATTAGTGTTCCGACTGTCAGATGATTCAGCCTGCGACGTGCTGGCCTAAACTAAAGTAGGGACAGTCTCTCAAAGTGACCCATAGAAATCGAATCCAGAACCTCTAGAGCGAGAGACGATCTTTCTGACCGCTAGATCACGGTCAGCAATTACCTTTTAGTTACAATATATTTTTCTCTTTTACTCTGTAAATCTATTGGTGCAAGGTATCCCCTACCACTTTCGTCTAATGCTCTTAAACCGTTTCAGGACTGGCAGGTTACATATCCAATGACATGAGACTTTCTGTTTGTATACTCCAACACGACACAGAAAACATTAATAATATTTATGCATTTATTTATTGTAAACAGCGTTTTACGTTCAAAAAACAGAGTACAACTTCAACGTAGTAAATGTGCCAATCAAAGCAAACTTCCCTATGCTTGTTTGGCGTCGAGAAATTACTTTGCGAATATTACTTCGAATAAAGACTATCTTTGTTTTTTCTTATCATTTGCAGCGCTGATATGCGACGGCGCAGCGAGCGACACGCCGGCGACGCAGGCGCGGGCGCACACGCTGGCAGTCCACTCCTACAAGGCACCGACCTTCTGCGACTTCTGCGGAGAAATGCTCTTCGGGCTCGTCAGACAAGGACTCAAGTGTGAAGGTAAGAAATTGTTACTGTTCTGCTTAGAAAAAACGTATTTGCTAAGTTTTGAATCCCTGCTTCACGGATTCCTATGACCACTTTTCGGCTTCATCATCTGATCAGCTCTTTGTCATAATAATATTACATTGTCATCCGATTTACATATGCAAGCAAAATTTCAGCTCAATAAGCTGGGAAGTAGATCCAATCGAACTTGCAAGATTTTATTACAGACCACCGGCACAGGTATATAGAAGCTAGTAATCAATTAGCGACGAAGGCGTAGTGTTGGATGGCCTGCCGCAAAGTGGACAGATGACTTGGTAAAGGTTGCTGAGCGCGCGTGGTTACAAGAAGCGCATGACCGTTCACGGAAACCTATTTATTATAAAATAAATAAATATGTGGTGGAGACATTCACACACGGCCATCTGATCCCAAAATAAGCTGAGCTAATAAGTTGAGCTGATATACATTACATAAAAAGTTAAATACATAATTATATACATACTGCTCATTACATCACACGAATGTTTTCCCTGGACGGGATTTGAACCCGCGACCCTGTGCTTCGAAAGCAGGCGTACTGCCAACTAGGCCACGGGACCGTCAAATATGATTCAGAATCATTAACGATATGTTTCCCTCCAGGCTGCGGGCTAAACTACCACAAGCGGTGCGCGGTGAAGGTGCCGTCCAACTGCACGGCGCCCCCGAGCGCGCCGCGGCGCCCGCCCGGCAGCGGCGCCCCGCGGAGCCCGTCGCGCGGCTCCAACCACAGCCACGCCTCGCACGACGACTCGCTGGTAAGGCGGCTGGCTGATTTAGTCAACTTGAGGGATTAGGACGGTTATGACCCATGGCAGCGACTCACACACTCACGCTCTAATCTTTAATTTTAGTTTGTCAGCCCTCTTCACCTTTCGAAGATTAAAAAGGGACTGGAGATGGCCATCCTAATATTAGAGCTGTAAAAACAATTTTAGAGAGCACGTAAAATAAAAAAGTCATATTTTTTATTCGAATTAAGATTTTTCCAAATCATTTTCGACGTCAAAGCTATCATGGATGGCACGTTCACTACCTGTGTGCCCTCCTAATCTGACAGCTATGCCCTTATTTTAGAATCGTTCATTCAAAACAATAGCGTTTGTTCATCTGGATGAATCACCTCTCTTTCATTGGTCATAAAAACAAAAAGGACAGCTAGATTTTAAAATTAGAATACTGTATGAATCGATACCTTTGAGTCTTAACAATTTACAGTGGAAGATGGTGACACGGCGCGGCCTAAGGCATTTCCCGCTATTGTATAGTGTACGACCAATTTTTTGTAAGCAAGGCGCTCAACGACCGCGTGTTTTAAACAGTACCGTAACTAGCCTCTTACGCGCCCGGTGCGTGCTTTCGTAACAGCACCCTTTTGAAAATTTCTCTAAAGTGTTTCTGGTCCTTTCTACGCCCTCCTAGGGTCTGCTCCCTGTGTCTGCCGGCACTGGTCATAAATTAAACTTTACTAATAAATTTATTCAAAATATTAAATGTGTGAAAATGCTCCATAGGCAGCGCCGCCGCATCAAACATTTTCCTGTCTGAATTGACTCTGAAAGAAAAAGGATAAAATTAATATGAATCGCCAAAAGTAAGTTCCTTCAGATTGGTTGGGGGCTACAATAAGTAGCAAGTTTTGGAAGCTGAAGGAAAATTGTGTAGGGATTTAGGTGGGCAAAAGTAAGTCGCGAATAGCAAAAGGGTGATTGGGATTAAGAGAAGCAAGCAAAACCTAGATGTGTTTAAAAACTGAGGTGCACTTAGAAGCTTATTGAACCGCTAGTCTCCTTTAGGAGCGCGATTTGACTTATTTATTTTTAGAAAGAAAGCGGTAATAAGTCGAGTACGATGTTTTTTAGAAGTGTTTAATTACCGGAGAGCAGAAATATGCATAGCTATCATTCTGCGTATTTAGTATTTTTTCAATGAATTTACTTGTGAAACGGGTCCTAGGTGCTAATTTGACGACGACTTAAAATGCAGTTTGATAAAAATATATTGACATTCCAACTGATATCCAATTATAATTATTAATTACAATAGTAATTAATTTGAATCTTAGAAAGTATATTTTGTAAATATTATGATAATATAACAACGACTCTTGCATAAAATGTAGAGATAAGTTATAGTAAAATTCCACTAATATTTGAATTTTCATTTACAAGATAATCTCTTTTGTTACAAGTATTATTTTACATTTTTTACTTAATTTAAGGATTTATTCAATTTTACATGGATTCGTATCTCACAAATATTGACAAATGTTTTGCCTCTGTATTTACGATTTTATAATAAAAAGTTGAAGAATGATTGTAAAATTGTAAAAAGAAACATTTTTATTTTCTTGTATTATTTAATCCGTCCATTTTGTTTTTATATTTTATGTTAGTTTTACATTTTTGTTAGTTTAATTTTAACTGTATGAGCATGGACCGAAACGTTATTTTCTTCTTTTACTTTCTTTGCCGTTTCTTTCTTTCAGCTTTTTTCTAGTATTGATTTGGAGCCGCGTACAAAAGAAAATTGCCAATACGCGCATTTTAAAATTTAAAGCTAAAGTTAAAAACCAGTTGGACTGCTCACCCTTTAACAGAAGTGAGCATACAGGGTGTAAGGAAAAGTCTCATTATCCTTTAAACCACATAATGTGTTAGTGATGTGCAACGACTTTTACTATAGGGCCAACTTTGTAACTCAACAAAAAAAAAATCAGCTGTTCATACAAATTGTCCAGATAGATATTGACAATTTGTATGGAACAGCTGTTTTTTTTTTTGTTGAGTCACAGAGTTGGCCCCATAGCAAAAGTTGTTGCACGTTATGTGGTTTAAAGGATAATGAGACTTTTCCTTACATCCTGTATAAGACATTGTTGATTTGTGAGTTAGGATCAATACACTTTCAACGACCATGCTACCTAAGATCTAATGTAGATATAGTATAATTAAATGTGACATAGCGTTTCGGTTCCTGTTTTAAAGTTGTGACAACGTGACTAACTCGAATAGGGTGGTGGGTACAAGCATTTGTATAAATACTATTTTTAATAATAAAAAAACTTTTTATTTTACTTTATTTTTGTTTTATTTGAAAATACCCATCATCCTGTTCGGACGCGATCATCAAAGCGGATTTATTCATTCCTTTCTCATTCTATTTTTTAAACATTGGTGATAGTTTTCATAGGGAGGGAATTAACGTAAGATTGATTTCGTAACTTTTGAGCTCTGAATGATATTAAATATATTACGCTGGGTATTAAAAACCTTTCTTTATAGAGCTGCTGTACAAAAATATCAAAATGTTGTAGCTAGCTACTACCACTTTCTACTACTACACTACTACTCCTACTCCACCCACTACTACTTTCTACTACTACACTACTACTCCTACTCCACCCACTACTACTTTCTACTACTACACTACTACTCCTACTCCACCCACTACTACTTTCTACTACTACACTACTACTCCTACTCCATCCACTACTACTTTCTACTATTACACTACTACTCCTACTCCATCCACTACTACTTTCCACTACTACACTACTACTCCTACTCCACCCACTACTACTTTCAACTACTACACTACTACTCCTACTCCACCCACTACTACTCCACTACTTTTTCGTCTTTAAGAGTTCTTTTACCTAAAATACTTGTTTTACAAATCACTAATCCAAGGTTCTAAACAAAGTGTTAGTTTTCATTGGAAAAGAATAACCCTACAGGCTCCACAGGGATTTTATCTTTTCATCTATCAGTCCGGAAATAGAAAAAATATCTTAAAAGTTTAATTAGAGTTAGTAAGTAATTTGATCAAAATGTTCTGCGATCCCAAAAGGGTCGTTCTAAGTTTTTCGATTTCCGTAATAAATCATTTACGTTTCTTAAAACACGCTAAAAATAAAAATAAACCTCTCTAAGGAGGACTTCCCACTTAAAAGTTTTCAGGGGTTAATGTATTTGCTATGAATTAATGTATTTGCTATGAATTAATGTATTTTCGGACCTCTTATCGTATCAAAGTCACAACACCTCGTAGGACGTAAGTACTTACTGGTACTTACTGGAAAACACCTAATTCATCAAACGATCCAGAATTAGAAAAGCCTAAAAGAAATTCTCAGATTCCAACGAACTTTGAAATAGAATCTTCAATGTCAAGTGCTAATAGAA
Organism: Carpatolechia fugitivella; assembly: GCA_951230895.1. Classification (NCBI taxonomy): domain Eukaryota; kingdom Metazoa; phylum Arthropoda; class Insecta; order Lepidoptera; family Gelechiidae; genus Carpatolechia; species Carpatolechia fugitivella. The sequence continues at coordinate 547,313 of OX579662.1, forward strand.
ATGGGAAGTCCTTGTGAGACTACTACTTCCAAATAAAAAGAAGGACATCCTTGGTGAACTTTTCATACAAATTGGTTCTTTTAATAAACGAAACAAAGTGACTCAGAATTATTTTGTAATTAATGCGCGCACTGAGAGCGTCGGTGGTCTAGCTAGTGGCTAGGGCCGCTACCTCCCATCTGGGACACGCGGGTTCGATCCCCACCAGGTACCATTGTGTTTTCGAATTTCATATATACGTTTATTCGACGCTCTTACGGTGAAGGAAAACATCGTGATGAAACCTGCACACTTCTGCGAAGAAATGCAAAGGTTGTGTGTGAAGTCGACCAACCCGCCGGGCCAGCGTGGTCGACCGTATCTTTCTTTCTTTCTAATCGCCCTAATTCAGGGTAGGCTCGAGGTAAGACCCTTCTATTGCTCATGTTGCCACCCCGTAGTCATATAACAAAAAACTTTACTTTGTCATTAATATTAACGCAAAACAAAAAAAAAAAACGCTAAACGTAAGCAAGCAGGCGAATGGCATCAAACAATAATCTAGTTCCACCTGTCTTTTTGGAATTGAAGTGAACCCTGTAGGTAAAGGTGTGGGGTTCCTATTATGACGACGATGATGACGGTTGTGGTGTGTTAGTTCGGCAGCAGCTACGGCAAGCGCAGTCGGTCGCCGTCGCGCGCCGGGTCCGTCAGCGGAGCGTCGGGCTGGGGCTCCACCATCGGCATTCCACACACATTTGAGGTAAGCTTCGGTCAATAGATAGCAGATCGTTCGGCCAAAAGGTCTGTGTTAGAATTCTTGTCACTGATAGAATATATGGCATTATTTTAAATGAAATGTGTTTTTATGTACTTTATAGGGGATCGGACTACTTTTTTTTTATTTTATAAATCCAAGCTTCTCAGTTTCTGCAATCGAACACTAAAATAATTTTTGCTCTATCTTTAAAATTGACCGAGTTATAAAGGTTTGAAATTCAAGATTAGACAGAGAGGCACATACCCACTTGTGACGTCGTTTGTTAGCAACGCCATATAATCTCCATACAAAAATCGTTTTTGAAAGAGACAGACATATTGAAACTTTAAAAAATCACTGTAAATTAGTTTTTCAACTGATTCTTTTTTTTTCGCGAATCGTCTACTACTAATCTATACTTTAAAAATAATTCATAAAATATGGTAAATTCATAAAATATGGTGAACAGTCCGATCCCCTGTTGGTCACTTGATGATGATGTCCTCCCAGACGTATCCGTCGACTACACCCTTAGCTCGTATCAGCCGAGGCCCTCGCATGGGCGCGAGTGACTCGCATGCCTTTGGCTTTGAAAGGTCTGTTGCAAGAAGACTATCTACTACGGGACATTGAGCCGTGCCTGAGCCTTTAGGCGACTTAATAATTATTTGTGAGGGCACTCTACCTTGATTATAATTAATTGGCGATTATCAAAATTAACTACAATGATGAAAATTACGTTTTTTGGAAACTGTCTTGTACAGAGGACAAAGGATATGTCAGGCCAGGCCGCTTGAAACGGTTTGAATTTTCTCAAGAGGTATTTTATATTTTTATATGAAATTTAGTTTACATGTATAGTTTACCGAACTGCACAATTATGCGAAATTTTATGACGAAACATAAATAATTACCAGAGAAAACTTAATCCGTTTCAAGCAGCCTGGCCTGACTATATATGGTCGGACTCGTATGATGATCCAATAGTTTAGATTAAGCGACTAAACAGTTAATTTAATGCGTAATAATGATAATAAATAAGTATTCTTTTATAATTATGTGATTCAGGTTCACTCGTACACGCGTCCCACAGTTTGTCGGCATTGCAAGAAGTTACTACGAGGACTCTTCAAACAAGGACTACAATGCAGGTAACAATTTATTTCAAAAAAATAACTTATTAGCTTTCCGACCACAGCTACTCGTACGCCGGCCATTTTTTTTTCATTAATGAGAAAATTTTAAAAATACCCGAATGAAACCGCAAACGATCAGTTAACGGTACGTCTAGTCTACGTATATTTTAAGAAGCTTAGAAACAAATAATAAAGTATTTTTTGTAATTTGTGAATGTTGTGTTAATGTTCTTATTTTGCTAGGGACTGCCACTACAACGCACACCGCAAATGCTTGCCACACATACCGAAAGACTGCGGGGGAGAAGTCCGGGATCCACACGGTCAGTGTACGAACAAACACAGCCTTTTATATATAGCCTATAAGCAGGTCTATAAGAGCGTTATTGCGTTTATCATCAATATATTACACTCCAGACTTCCGCTGCTAGACGAAAATTTTCCCCAAGGATCTATGCATAGTGCCGCGATATAAGATTAATATATAAAGTGGAATGGGGCTTTAAAAGTCCTAGAGCCTAGAGTAGATGCTCAAATGGTGTCTTATTCTTATTAGTCCTCTTTCGTAACTAAGCCATGGTATTAACATTTAGACTAAGGTCAAAAAAATACTGAATCAAATGTGCTAAGTTTGTAGCCATTGTATGCTAAAAGTGCTAAGTGTTTTTTATTTTATTGTTTGCACTTAGCACAAATACCCAATTATTTAATATACTCACCGGCGGCACATCTAACCGCCCACCCTTGTATTTCGGGTTAATTTTAAACTACGCTTATTGTTATACATTACAATTGATTTATTGATAATATTACGATAAATTAAACACACTTAAATAAACGTTAAATTAACTACTTTTGAACAGACATCAGCTGTACCTAATAGAATTATAAAGGATCACGAGTATTCCCTGAAATGAAGGGTGGGCGGTTAGTCGTGTCGATGAATGTATTTATAATGCTCATATGAATAAAAACACAAATTCTTCACTAATTCCACTTTATTTAAAAGGACATTATAAGATTTGCTATTCGTTTCGTTACTGTCGATAACGTCACCCAGTGAAGATAAAAGTTATTCAATAATTATTTATTTAATAGCAATTGTTTTACAGGTGAATACCAAGACAGTACTTCAGGTAGCGAGCTGTCAGAGAGCGCTCGGTTACCGGACGAGGAGTCGGACGATGGCGGAGGAGACAACGCGGATAATGTCAGTATTGAAGAGGAGGTAAATTACGATTACAATTATGACACGGTGACTACTTCGCGTTTTGTTACTTTCTATTAGAAAGAAAGAAACATTTATTATTTTTACGCCACAACACAAACATAGAATGGATTTATAATAATGTTAATCATTAGTGCTACTGGAATGTGCCGCGACGTCAAAATAAAAGGACCGCACTCAGCTTATGCCGCGATCGTGAAGACCGCCACGCTGGTATTCTGTGGGCCCCCCCCGGTGGATGTAGAGGGCGATAAAATATTAATATTAATAAAAAAAGGCCTTAAAAATTAAGAAGCATTTACTCAGAGTGCTAACAATTTGTGGGAGGCACTGAAATAGTAAAAAAGGTCTGCTCACGTGTGATCGGATGCCCGAATTTTATTTTATACGGAATAAGGTCTCACTAAAGTTTTTAAAAAAATAACAACATCCTTTGCTCCACAACTTAAACTAAACTTTCACAGGCACCGACTTTTATTTAGTGTTTCGAAAATAGTATATAAAATGTTTTACAGTGGCATGGTCTAAGCTACCACCCGATATATTTACGTTAATTAACAAACACGTTTTCACTTATTTAGTTACTTACTACGATGGCTCAGTGACCCAAAGAGGATCTCGGCCTCCGATACACCAAACACGTTCTATAAAAATAAATTGTTCGACATCAATCAACATCCCAGTAAACTTGATGGTAAATGTGCTATCTCCCCAGGTGCAGTTGCGTCGGCGGCCGGTGAGCGCGGGCGAGCAGGAGGAGCCGCAGCGTGACGTCACAGCTGGAGCCAGTCGGCCCAGCAGGTAGCTATACACACGTACACACACGGGCCGACGATACACGAGAGGGCGTTACAGTTACTGGGATGTATGTGTAGCACATTTGTTATTCGGAAAGTTAACTTACATCGAGACGCCGACGACATGATAGGGTATCGGACTACTTTTTTTTATTTTATAAATCCATACTTCTTAGTTTCTGCTATCGAACAGTAAAAAAATTATTGCTCTATCTTTAAAATTGACCGAGTTATAAAGGTTTGAAATTCAAGATTAGACAGAGAGGCACATACCCACTTGTGACGTCATTTGTTAGTAACGCCATATAATCTCCATACATAAAATCGTTTTTCAACCGATTCTGTTTTTTCTTCGCGAATCGTCTGCTACTAATCTTTATTTTAAAAATAATTCATGAAATATGGTGAACACTCCGATACCCTATTCGATATGATAGAATGTTTTCCTCATCTACCTTGAAAATCTGTTAAAAACAATCTCTCTCTCTCTCTCTTTTCTCTTTCTCTCTATTTAAACTCTCCAAAATTATTAAAAAAAAATCGGAGTCATTTTAAATTGTAAAAACTGAACTTATAAAATAAAAAGTAATCGAATAAAATAAGAATATCTGAGTTTGAAAACTCAAAATTTGACAGAATGCTTATGAAATTGTGTTGTTTGTTTAAAAACGATCTCATATAATTTGATTAAATAGACAATTTCTAATCAACGGAGGGTGTGTCATACATCATCAACAGTTCACATACGTACATCTATAAATACACGTTTTCGTGAAACAAGAATGATTATTTTGCTATCCATCCAAGTACCGCCTACTCGCGTGTATTTGTCGGCCTGTTTGAATGTTTGTCTGGAGGTGGGCGGGGCGATGTGTCGGGCTTATTACTGTGCTCTTTGTGACGTCACTGTTTTTTGTATATTTGTTTTTATAAAATTATTATACTTTGACGAAAATACCTCATGGTTATTAGGCTACACGTATGTTGGGAACAAAACGATGTAAATTTCATGCTGTATATCTTTTCAAACTTTTTTTCTCGATGAACATTCCCAACCATTTGTTTGTTTTTATTTTTCAAGTTTATTTTATTTCATTTTATTTTATTTTAAGAAATGTGACCTGTAGCCTCAGCGGTAGACCTTGTAAGCTGGCAACCCCCATAACTCCGTAATTTTTTAAAATTTTCAAAAACTGTCTACAAAAAAAATCGATTAATTTATCGAACCTGCTTACAAAATTTCACGAGAATCGGTTGAGAAACGCGACCTGTAGAGTGAAACAAACAAACAAACAAACCAACAAACAAATCCACAAACAAACAGATTGCAAGTGCTACCTTGCTTCCGTTAAGGAATTTCCAAGTTTTACCTCATATTCCATCATCAGATCTTAACAAAATTTATATGAGACCACCTCGAAAATAAATCCTATCAGATGAAAAAAGAATAACCAAAACCGGTGCATAATGGCGGTTTTCCGACAGCCAATTAAAAAAATAGTTCATAAAACTTCGATAGATAGCGTTGACGATTAGTGGATCCGAAGAAATCCGGCGAGTCTCCACGAGGATCCACGAAGTACAATCTGTCGTCTTAATTGGAACTATTATTTTTATTTTTTAAAGAGCTGTCAGAAAATCCCCCATTGGCGAAGACGTCGAAGAGCATACATAAAAAAATACAACTGAATTGAGAAACTCCTCGTTTTAAAGTCTGTTAAAAAGCCCATCGCCCCCCACCTCATTTCCCCCGGCTGGCCCGTGCCCCGGTCCGTGTGGTCTGATCCTGTGACGTTGCAGCTCGTCGTCCTCGCCCAGCGCCAACATACCCCTCATGCGGATCGTGCAGTCAGTCAAACACACGAAGAACAGGGACCAGCAGTGGCTCAAGGAAGGCTGGCTGGTGCACTTCACTAATAAGGATAAGAATGTGAGTGTAAAATCTCTGTGATAAGGGTAGTCCAGTCAGTCAAATATCAGAAGCAGTGGTTGAAAGAAGGATGGTTGGTCCACTTCACCTGATAAGAATGTGAGCACCGTTCTTACTTTACTTTCTCCGGAGTGCTTTCTAAAAATGTAGTCGTTATACGAGCCGTTTCAGAAGCCTTTAAGCACTGACACTAGGATTTTTGAGGTTGGTTGTCGACGTTACCTTCCCACATGATAAAGAAAAAGAAGCAGAATTGAATATCGCGCTTATAAGTACCAGATCTTTCTTCTCTTTGCTATTAGAAATATTAAAGCGCATTTTCATAGCACGGGAAATAAAATGAGATTAGATCTCTTATACTTAAATTTTCTTCCAGGATGTTCAAGTAGGGCATTATTGTACAACCTTTTAGCTGATAACTATTGTATATTTCAGTTAAAACGTCACTACTGGCGGCTAGACAGCAAGTCGATCACGCTGTTCACGTCGGAGAGCGGCTCCAAGTACTACAAGGAGATCCCGCTGCAGGAGATACTGGCCGTGGACACCGCGCGCACGCTCATTGGAGGTACACAGTCCCTTTGTTCACAAGGAGAGCGGCTCCAAGTACTACAAGGAGATCCCGCTGCAGGAGATACTGGCCGTGGACACCGCGCGCACGCTCATTGGAGGTACACAGTCCCTTTGTTCACAAGGAGAGCGGCTCCAAGTACTACAAGGAGATCCCGCTGCAGGAGATACTGGCCGTGGACACCGCGCGCACGCTCATTGGAGGTACACAGTCCCTTTGTTCACAAGGAGAGCGGCTCCAAGTACTACAAGGAGATCCCGCTGCAGGAGATACTGGCCGTGGACACCGCGCGCACGCTCATTGGAGGTACACAGTCCCTTTGTTCACAAGGAGAGCGGCTCCAAGTACTACAAGGAGATCCCGCTGCAGGAGATACTGGCCGTGGACACCGCGCGCACGCTCATTGGAGGTACACAGTCCCTTTGTTCACAAGGAGAGCGGCTCCAAGTACTACAAGGAGATCCCGCTGCAGGAGATACTGGCCGTGGACACCGCGCGCACGCTCATTGGAGGTACACAGTCCCTTTGTTCACAAGGAGAGCGGCTCCAAGTACTACAAGGAGATCCCGCTGCAGGAGATACTGGCTGTGGACACCGCGCGCACGCTCATTGGAGGTACACAGTCCCTTTGTTCACAAGGAGAGCGGCTCCAAGTACTACAAGGAGATCCCGCTGCAGGAGATACTGGCCGTGGACACCGCGCGCACGCTCATTGGAGGTACACAGTCCCTTTGTTCACAAGGAGAGCGGCTCCAAGTACTACAAGGAAATCCCGCTGCAGGAGATACTGGCCGTGGACACCGCGCGCACGCTCATTGGAGGTACACAGTCCCTTTGTTCACAAGGAGAGCGGCTCCAAGTACTACAAGGAGATCCCGCTGCAGGAGATACTGGCCGTGGACACCGCGCGCACGCTCATTGGAGGTACACAGTCCCTTTGTTCACAAGGAGAGCGGCTCCAAGTACTACAAGGAAATCCCGCTGCAGGAGATACTGGCCGTGGACACCGCGCGCACGCTCATTGGAGGTACACAGTCCCTTTGTTCACAAGGAGAGCGGCTCCAAGTACTACAAGGAGATCCCGCTGCAGGAGATACTGGCCGTGGACACCGCGCGCACGCTCATTGGAGGTACACAGTCCCTTTGTTCACAAGGAGAGCGGCTCCAAGTACTACAAGGAGATCCCGCTGCAGGAGATACTGGCCGTGGACACCGCGCGCACGCTCATTGGAGGTACACAGTCCCTTTGTTCACAAGGAGAGCGGCTCCAAGTACTACAAGGAGATCCCGCTGCAGGAGATACTGGCCGTGGACACCGCGCGCACGCTCATTGGAGGTACACAGTCCCTTTGTTCACAAGGAGAGTGGCTCCAAGTACTACAAGGAGATCCCGCTGCAGGAGATACTGGCCGTGGACACCGCGCGCACGCTCATTGGAGGTACACAGTCCCTTTGTTCACAAGGAGAGCGGCTTCAAGTACTACAAGGAGATCCCGCTGCAGGAGATACTGGCCGTGGACACCGCGCGCACGCTCATTGGAGGTACACAGTCCCTTTGTTCACAAGGAGAGCGGCTCCAAGTACTACAAGGAGATCCCGCTGCAGGAGATACTGGCCGTGGACACCGCGCGCACGCTCATTGGAGGTACAGTAAAACGGGGGGCGGTAGCCAGATGGGCGCTATGCTAAACATACGAACACAGATGAGATATTATAGTTATTTATTATTTTTTAACACTCCGAAATAAAATATCATCTACTCGGTAGTCCGTTGACGTCCCGAGTCACCACAACAAAAAAGAACCATTCGTATTTCAAAATCTTTAAACCCTATCGAACTATACGAACAGCCAGTACGCTCAAAGGAGGTCGCTCCTTACATGCCGCGCCCCTATAAAAAAAAATTACTTGAATGGTAATTTTTTATATTACATATCAACAAAATTCCTCACTATTACAAACCTACCTAATGCGGATATATTATTATAATATGGACACATAATAGCAGACAGGAGCTACCTGTCAGTTGCGGCAATCATCTTAAACAAAAACATGCAAGAAGTTGATTAAAGGAAATGTTAAGTAAACTATGCTATGATCAAGATGTATTGCTGAAACCCTGCATAATAAAAACCGCAATAAAAAAATTATACACAACTACTTGTGCCCATCTACATTCAAAGTCCAAAAGACAATTCTTTATAAATTTAGGCTAGAAAGAAACTAAACCTAACTGAAACAACCATAATCCTCATCCAAATTAACTAGGCAAAATCAACCCATAACTGCCCACAGTCAAGACTTGAATTAATAATGTAAATAAAAAAAAAACAAAATAGGCAGTCAAAGACTAATTTAAACTAGCCAAGAATACAAAAGAGTTGGAAGTTCAAGTATCTGCTTATCTTAATTTCTACCTATTCCCATCATAAGACATCAAAGCTAGAAGACTGCACCACCTCCTAACCTTAACTGAAAACGCGAGGGGGAAAGCTTTTGAGCAGCCAAGAGGCAGCAAGGTTGACGTCAAGGACCCAGCAAAGGTCCCCCAATAGCACTATGTGCACACAAGGTTCGACATCAAACAGACTATCCCTTGAATACTCAGATAAAAACTAAAAATTGTTTACAGAATACCATTAGCAGAGTAGCAGATCTTGCTCGAAGAGGTCATCCCCCACATTCACGAAGACATAATTATAAGAAATAAAAAGAATCTGGAACTTATTATTGATTAAATAATTCACAATAACACACAACACATTTTAACAAAACAAACACTTTCCCTGACATTAGAAATGTCATACTATATTTTTTTTTTTTTTAAACTGGCACTAGACTATCTTTGTGCCACGTAATGAAAAGAATTTAAAGGAACAGGCAAAGTGTCATGACACGATTCAGCCTAATTGGCCCCATATGCCAATGTGCCAACTGAGCCAATGCCCAACCATAACGAGTTTAGATAGCACTACCTACAGTATTAAACACGTAAGGAAAAGGGTTTAAGCGTATTATGGTGGAAAACCAACGTTCGACCATTTCTATGTCCTAATTTCCTAACTAAATAGTTGTTATTAGCAAGTCTGCGCACAACGCGATAAGGCCCCTTATAAAATCGCGACAGTTTCGAACAAACCTTGGAAACTCTCTTAGGGTTGTACACTAGAACTAACCGACCTGGGTCAAAAGTTACGAACTTAACCTTTTTATCATAATGTCGTTTTTGAGTCTGTTGCGACTTGCCAATACTTCTGACGGCCTTGGAGATACACACCTCGTTCGACAACCTGCGCGACTCGATATCTAAGTCGTCCGAGACTAGGTTAAGATTTACGTCAGTATCGGACCTGAACAACGGTTCTCTAGCGTAAATAATCTTATATGGAGAAAAATTCGACGATGACTGCGACGAAACGTTATATGCGAAAGTTACCAAAGGCAAGTAGGCACACCAACTGACCTGATCGTCCTCAACGTACATCGCCAGACTTTGAAGAAGCGTGCGATTGAACCTTTCCACCAGACCAATCGTTTGTGGATGACGCGTGGCAGCCAGCGATAACGACGCATTAAAAAAAACGATGGTATCCTTTACCATATGCGACGTGAAAATCGAACCCCTGTCCGTAATAACTTCGCCGACAGAACCAAACTTACAAAAAACTTCTTGTGCCAAGAAATCGCACACAGCCTCGGCCGTAGCCCTCGGCACAGCCCTACAAATAGCATACCTCGACAGATACTCCATGCACACTATAACATATCTGTTCCCCGCCGATGATCTGCGAAACGGACCTAGCACATCCAACGCTACCTTCTCAAACAATCTATTCACGACTATTGGCTGAAGCGGAGCAACTAAATGAACACGTTTTCTCTCCTGACACACCTTGCAACTCTTAATATACTTCGCTATTCTTTCGTCTGCTCTCGCAATATAAAACCTGTCCCTAAACTTCTTAATGGTCTTGGACAAGCCGAAATGGCCCCCAAACCAAGGATCATCATGAAGTTCACTCATGACCTCCCCAAACAGAGAATCAGGAACCACGATGCAATCAACGAACCTATCCCCTTTCCTACATCTGTGGTAAAGTCTGCCATCCCTAAGGAAAAAACCCTTATAACTACGACGAGATCCAACAGCCAACCGCGCCCGTAGCCTCGAACAAAAACCATCCGTATTTTGTTCGCTCACAAAATCCACCACATCGATTCTGTATAAGTCCAGCCCATCGCTCACCACGTTCTCACATTTATTCCCACCTTCTGAGAACTCAGACAAAGGATTCCTACTCATAAAGTCCGCAACCACATTTTCCTTGCCCGAGCAATACACTATTTTAAAATCATACTGCTGTATCGCTAACGCCCAGCGTGCCAGTCTACCATTCATATCCTTCTTGTCCCGCAACCAAATGAGTGCCTTGTGGTCAGTTACTACGTCGAATTGCATCCCCCAAATCAAATGTTTAAAATAATTCAGTGCCCACACCAAAGCCAGACATTCCTTTTCTGTTATCGAATATCTAGATTCGCAAACCGACAGTTTTCTCGAAGCAAACGAGACCGGCAATAAACCGCACTCATCCCCTTGCATCAGACATGCACCAAGCGCGAAATCACTTGCATCAACAAACAATCTGGTCGTCACGTTTTCTGCATTCGAAAAGTGACGTAACAACGGCGGGTTCTGTATAAGCGAAATTATTTTGTCGAACGCGAGTTGTTGCGAACTACCCCATTCGAACTTACACCCCTTTTTTAACAGTTTAGTTAACGGCATCGCTAATGCGGCATAACCATCAATAAATTTTCTATAGTATGAAAATAAGCCTAGTACTGATTTAATATCCTTGGCGCACGTTGGCACTTTAATAGACTTCAGTTTATCCAACTTAGACGAATCGGGTCGTACACCTTCCCCAGAGATTTCATACCCCAGAACCGAAACTCTTTCGAACCCGAATCTACACTTACTAGGCTTCAGGGTGAGGTTCGCGTCTCTAATACGACTCAGGACATTCCCAAGCGCGTCGCAGAATTCATCAAACGATTCTCCATACACTAAAATATTATCGATGTAAACAATCGCGTTTTTATATTTTAGACCCCCTAAAACTTTGTCCATAGTGCGCTGGAATATCGCGCCACTCGTTCTCAGACCGAAAGGCAATACGTTAAATTCATACAGCCCCGACGGCGTTACGAAAGCCGTCTTATGTTTGTCGGTCTCTTTGATGGCCAACTGCCAATACCCGCTGTTCAGGTCCAGGTCGGCAAAAAACTTGGCCCGCGCCAGATAAAGGATCAGGTCATCTATCCGCGGCAATGGATATGAGTCCGTTACAACCTTCTTGTTCAACGTTCGAAAGTCTATACAGAAACGCCAGGAGTCATCGGGTTTCTTGACGAGGACCACCGGGGAAGCGTACGCACTACGCGATTCCCTGATTATATTATTATCTAACATCTCCTCAACCTGCTCTCTAATAATTCGATGTTGCTCATGCGGCACCCTGTATGGTGCCTTGTGAACAGGAATCTCGTCGGAGGTGTTTATCTCCACCTCCAACAATGAACAAGAACCTAACTCTTTGGAATTAAACGCGAACCGGTCCCTATAGCAGGACAACAGGTCGTTCAGTTTACCTTTTTGATAGTGATTTAAATCCTTATTGACATCCAATGTTTGGACCGAACTATCTTTCAAGTTCTCAGTGTCCAGAGACGCGCGAAGATTCTCCCCAAGGACCTCTGGTGAGTCCACAAAAAACACATAATCAGACTGCGACAGCTTCGGTATCTGAGCAGTAGCATGTATTACATCCAACGACGAGGTGATTTGCGCAGGCTTGCTCATAAAACTAACACAACACCTATCTAAACGTACGACTTTCTGGCAGAAATCTATAGCAGCGTTATACTTGCACAAAAAGTCTTGACCTAAAATTACATTGGGCACTAGCCCATTCACTATGACAAAGGTATGCACAAATAAATATGAATCAATCAAAAACTTTAATTCAATCAAACCATTAGTAACCAATTGTTGGCCATCTACCGCACGCACATACGGTGCCTCTTTATTTAACCTATCACATTTAATCACGCTACAGAGTTTATCAAACAATTTATCTGAAATCACGGAGACAATCACGGAGACAATCGCTCCGGTGTCCAACAAGGCTTCGGTTTCGTAGTTGGTGAACGACACCTTCACGATTGGCGAAGTTGGTCCAGAGGGAGCTTCAGTCGGACCAGAAGGAATTCCTCCCACCAGCGGCGGTCCATTCACTGGCGGCGCATTTCGTTTGGGTGACCATACCTTGCATCACCGGTCGGTCGACTTCTTAGATTATATCGCTGCGTCCGCTCTTGCGACGACGGAGGAGTAGGCGAACGGCCTCTCCCAGCACCATACACAGGGTGCGCCTGCTGCTGCAAGGGCGGCGGCCTGACGGGTGTCTGCCACGGCGACTGCATCGACGATGCCGGCGAACTTTCACCACGCACGTCGTAATAACGACCACTACCACCCGCGCGGCCATTATCGCCCGATGATCTCGCGCACGACGAAGGAGACGCGATGGTTGCCGTGGTCAACTTGACCGGTAAATTTACCTCCGTGCTACTTTTATTAAAAAGGGCAAATAACTGCCTGGCCGAAGATTTCAAATCGGTAAGTTTTGTAAAAATTTGTCCCCCTAGAGACCTTTTGTTGTTATACGACATGCTTCTTAGGCATTGTTGAATAATAATCGAATCGTCTACTATTTTGGCCGATCTGGCTAAGGTCTCTATTCTATAAATAAAATCAATTAAATTCTCGTTATACTCCTGCTTAGCAGAATAGAACAAGGATGCATAATCGACGAGAGGAGGAAACTCTTTCCTTAGGCTCTCGGCAAATTCCTCGAAGGTCTTCACGCCTTTGATCGAAGATTTGTAGAAAGACAGGGCTGGACCGGAGAGATAATTTTGGACCACTACAAGTTTAACCTGATCGGCCCAGCCGTTCACTGCGGCGATTACGTCGAACTGGGACACGAATTCATCGGTCGTCGAGTTCATCCCATCGTAGGACGTGGCCATTTTTATTAATAACAATTTCTGGACTTATCTAGAGATCGGAGCGTCGACTCGTCGTTCTTGCGCGACGTTTTGCGCTTCAGGCGCTCTTCTTGCTCGTTCGGGCTTGAGCTGCGGCACGTGCGGCGCGCCTGCAGTCAGGGCGGGAGGTACAGGCACCGCCGGATTTCGGGATCGAGGCGCTCCAGGCACTCAGGAATAGCGCCTTCACGTTCAATCGCCCGGCTCCTTCCGTGCGACGACACTTAAATCCTACGCTGTATTCCTACGCGTAAAAAACTCGCGGCAGCCTCCACCAAGTAAAACGGGGGGCGGTAGCCAGATGGGCGCTATGCTAAACATACGAACACAGATGAGATATTATAGTTATTTATTATTTTTTAACACTCCGAAATAAAATATCATCTACTCGGTAGTCCGTTGACGTCCCGAGTCACCACAACAAAAAAGAACCATTCGTATTTCAAAATCTTTAAACTCTATCGAACTATACGAACAGCCAGTACGCTCAAAGGAGGTCGCTCCTTACAGTACACAGTCCCTTTGTTCACAAGGAGAGCGGCTCCAAGTACTACAAGGAGATCCCGCTGCAGGAGATACTGGCCGTGGACACCGCGCGCACGCTCATTGGAGGTACACAGTCCCTTTGTTCACAAGGAGAGCGGCTCCAAGTACTACAAGGAGATCCCGCTGCAGGAGATACTGGCCGTGGACACCGCGCGCACGCTCATTGGAGGTACACAGTCCCTTTGTTCACAAGGAGAGCGGCTCCAAGTACTACAAGGAGATCCCGCTGCAGGAGATACTGGCCGTGGACACCGCGCGCACGCTCATTGGAGGTACACAGTCCCTTTGTTCACAAGGAGAGCGGCTCCAAGTACTACAAGGAGATCCCGCTGCAGGAGATACTGGCCGTGGACACCGCGCGCACGCTCATTGGAGGTACACAGTCCCTTTGTTCACAAGGAGAGCGGCTCCAAGTACTACAAGGAGATCCCGCTGCAGGAGATACTGGCCGTGGACACCGCGCGCACGCTCATTGGAGGTACACAGTCCCTTTGTTCACAAGGAGAGCGGCTCCAAGTACTACAAGGAGATCCCGCTGCAGGAGATACTGGCCGTGGACACCGCGCGCACGCTCATTGGAGGTACACAGTCCCTTTGTTCACAAGGAGAGCGGCTCCAAGTACTACAAGGAGATCCCGCTGCAGGAGATACTGGCCGTGGACACCGCGCGCACGCTCATTGGAGGTACACAGTCCCTTTGTTCACAAGGAGAGCGGCTCCAAGTACTACAAGGAGATCCCGCTGCAGGAGATACTGGCCGTGGACACCGCGCGCACGCTCATTGGAGGTACACAGTCCCTTTGTTCACAAGGAGAGCGGCTCCAAGTACTACAAGGAGATCCCGCTGCAGGAGATACTGGCCGTGGACACCGCGCGCACGCTCATTGGAGGTACACAGTCCCTTTGTTCACAAGGAGAGCGGCTCCAAGTACTACAAGGAGATCCCGCTGCAGGAGATACTGGCCGTGGACACCGCGCGCACGCTCATTGGAGGTACACAGTCCCTTTGTTCACAAGGAGAGCGGCTCCAAGTACTACAAGGAGATCCCGCTGCAGGAGATACTGGCCGTGGACACCGCGCGCACGCTCATTGGAGGTACACAGTCCCTTTGTTCACAAGGAGAGCGGCTCCAAGTACTACAAGGAGATCCCGCTGCAGGAGATACTGGCCGTGGACACCGCGCGCACGCTCATTGGAGGTACACAGTCCCTTTGTTCACAAGGAGAGCGGCTCCAAGTACTACAAGGAGATCCCGCTGCAGGAGATACTGGCCGTGGACACCGCGCGCACGCTCATTGGAGGTACACAGTCCCTTTGTTCACAAGGAGAGCGGCTCCAAGTACTACAAGGAGATCCCGCTGCAGGAGATACTGGCCGTGGACACCGCGCGCACGCTCATTGGAGGTACACAGTCCCTTTGTTCACAAGGAGAGCGGCTCCAAGTTCTACAAGGAGATCCCGCTGCAGGAGATACTGGTCGGTCCCTCTTAGCGAAATGCGGCACTCAACAACGGGTGAAGTTAAAAATGTGCAATCAACACGTTCAGTCGCTTAACTTTGGCTGATTCATGATGATATTATTCTGATGTCTTTTGTTAAAAGTTAGTTTTCAGGCAAGCAATAAAAATTTCCTCCTGCACAAAATAATTTCTGACTACCAGACTTGCTTGCCTCTGCTCTGACTCGTTTGCCAAGGTGACCTTGCATTACGCAAAATTAAGGCGTCACACATTACAAATTGCATTCTAAATACTTGCCTAAATAGTGTAACTGGAGCACAAAATGTTCTATACCTATTTCATATTTTTGATGTTGTAACGAATAGCTTCGTATAGCTTCGCCCAACAGAGGGTAGCATCACCGACGGACATTCGAATCTACCCACATCGAGCTCCGCATCGGTGCCTGGCACAGCATCGCACGGACTCGATCTTTCTAGAAGCACAAGCCTGACGTCGTCGACGCCCCACTCCGACGCCGCAGTATTTAAGCGGCAGCGCGCCGTCACTCGCGGTGTTCTCCTGCTCTGGTCGGCTTGGTTCCCCTGGTCGATAGGAGCAAGGGAATACCCGGCGAGCCCCCGCTATCTCGCCGTCCCGTCCCGTACCGACGCGCATCGCATTCCGTAGTATTGTGTTAGGTATAGCAATACCTACACTCCTTACTCTGTTATTTAAAAATGCTGGCATGTGATAAATGCACACTGGCAGCTTTATTTTGTTCTAGAATTGTATTTTCAAATGATTTCGAAACATGTCGGTTTTGAATGTCGTTTTGACTCAGTCTAATTTGAGAAGCCCTTGAAAAACATTATCTTTTATAATACAAAAACTTATTTAAAATATAATTGAATCTCCCTAAATAAACGTATTTATTTCACACACCTCCACCACCACAATATATTGACAAACCTCACCGACCCCGATTCTAGTTATACGTCCGCCCTCTCTCTCCTCTTATTATTATATGTTTGTAATTTAATAATAAAACTATCGTTTGTTATTTGTAATCGAATTTCAATCAACATTCTCATAGGTTAGGTATTTTCCCAAACCTAAAGGACATCATAGATGTGCCCAGAAGTAAGTAGGAACTGCCAGAAGTGCCAGGCACCGATGCGGAGCGGGTTGATTCGAATGTCCGTCGTGACTCGATGTGATGCTACCCTCTGTTGGGCGAAGCTATGGTATTTTCGTTACAACATTGTTATATCTGTATATTATTTTTTACATATATCACTTTCAAGCTTCAGATCTGAACTACATGTCTAAGTATGTGCTAATTATAGGACGCTGGGTCCCAGGAGGTAGTATTCGTGTGATATCTAAGCACCTGTTCATCCGCAGATGTGATGCACTGCTTCGAGCTGCGCACGGCCAACGTGGACTACATGGTGGGCGTGGACGCGGGCGGCACGGGGGGCGGCGCCCTGCCCCCCCCGGACTCCGGCGTCGGCGCGTACGTCGCGCGCTCCTGGGAGACGGCCGTGCGCCAGGCCCTCATGCCCGTCACCAGCAACCACTCGGGTATGTACTACTAGTGTGAGCGTGAGCACCGTGCACTCACGACGCTTACACTCACGGCGCTCGCACTCACGACGTTCACACTCACGGCGCTCACACTCATGGCGCTCACACTCACGACACTCATACTACACTAACCTTGACCTAGATTAAGTGAATTTAACCTATCTGCAGTAACTAACCCTGAATTATCTACTGTGATCTTGATCTATCTACAGTGACCAAGACCTAACTACAGTGACCAAGACTTATATCGGTATAGACCAAGATCGCTGTCGGGGATGGATTTATTATCAAATAAAAATAAAATTGATTTAGTTCCAAGTGCTATAATTTCGAAAGCTAACATGACAAGCAACCAAAGAGCAACAAAATATATCTACTCTGTGGTCAGGTCCACGACAATCGCTGTAGTTTAGTGACCAAGACCTATCTACAGACGTTCACTTATCTACTCGTATTATTATCCACTGATGGTAATTGGTCACTACCAAGACCTGTCTAGTTGCCCATCTATACTTACCTTGACCTACATAAGTCTGTGATTCTCCCTACTATTAACATGTTTCCGTTCCAGCGGAGAGCGTAACGGGCGCGGGGGCGGAAGGCGGGTGCGGGGAGGCGGGGGCCGAGGAGCGCGCGACGGACATGGCGCAGGTTTACCAGATACACCCCGCGGAGGTGCTAGGGTCGGGGCAGTTCGGGATCGTCTACGGGGGACTGCATCGCAAGACTAACAGACCTGTCGCTATCAAGGTATGTATACAACGGACCTGTCGCTGAAAAGAAACGTTACGAAACAATAAATGGACTGTTATTAGGTAAATAATAATGAAATCATGCGCAAGGATGAGGTGAAAACGTGTACTGAAAGACAGGAGAAAAAAATAACAGGCGTCTCAAAAAACAAAGTAAAGTTTATAAAAACTACCAGCCAGTTTCCAACAGTCGCCATCAAGGTATGTTAGCGACCCTACTACCGTTTTTGATAAAACATAGTCATTAATATCATATTTTGCCGTTTAAACAGAACTATATTAATTAATTGCCATTTTTGTAGGTATACGTACCAGTAGGTTTTAATTTAAAATAATATGATAAATAATTTCCTATGAAAGTTGTCCCATAAGTACAGAGTAAATAGTTGACTTCATACAGGGAATTGCGATTTCCTGCTGATTTTAATTCTATAAACACTAGATCTATAATTTTAACCTTTCGCGATTGTTGAGGAGACCCGATATTTTAGCCCGTAAAATGTCTCATAAACACTAGATCTATCCTGCAGAAGACGTATTTTTAGCCGATGATTAAACGCCAATATTTTTACCCTAGGTGATAGACAAACTCCGCTTCCCAACCAAACAAGAGGCGCAGTTGAAGAACGAAGTGGGCATCTTGCAGGCCGTGTCGCACCCGGGCGTGGTCTCGCTCGAGCGCATGTTTGAGACGCCCGAGCGCATATTCGTCGTCATGGAGAAGCTCAGCGGAGACATGCTCGAGATGATACTGAGCCACGAGAAGGGCAGGCTGGACGAGAGAACGGCCAAGTTCCTTGTAGCGCAGGTCAGTATATTTACTTTCCCTTCTTTTCCTTGGGCTTCTAATACTGTTCCTCAATTTAGCATATTTTACCATATTTTGTGCATTATTTTTAAAATATAGATTAGTAGCAGACGATTCGCGAAGAAAAAAACAGAATCGCTTGAAAAACGAATTTACAGTGATTTTTTAAAGTTTCAATATGTCTGTCTCTTTCAAAAACGATTTTTTGTATGGAGATTATATGGCGTTACTAACAAATGACGTCACAAGTAGGTATGTGCCTTTCGGTCTAATCTTGAATTTCAAACCTTTATAACTCGGTCAATATATTAGATAGAGCAAAAATTCTTTTAGTGTTCGATAGCAGAAACTAAGAAGTTTAGATTTATAAAATAAAATAAAAAAATGTTCGATCCCCTATTTGTTTACATTGGTGTTCAGCTGTTCTAGCAATGTCAGCAAAACTTATCACTTGCGATGTCAGCGATTCATGTACCGGCCTCGGTGTGTGCTGATTAAGAGCTGGTACAAAATGTGCCCGCAACTTCGCTTGCATAATCAAAGTTTTATCTTCGAGGTGAATTTTTCAGCACAAAAATTTTATTGAAAATAACATAACTCCGCTTCTAGCCGGCGGCGTATCAAGATAAAATCACCAATTTTTAAGTTAGACAGCAATACTGTTGTGAACTGCATCCAATTTATTCCTGTAGTTTATGCGTGATGCACGTACAAACATACAGACAGACAAACAAAAATTCTAAAAATAATTGTTTTGTTTCTATTGGACCCCTCATATTAATTTTTCTTAAATATTTTCTATGTAGGTATTTATAATTTTATTGTATGTAGGCAGGTATTGATTCTACTTCTATGTCCCCCATATTTTAATAAAATTGTAGTTGAAACTGGTTGATGTCTGTACGTACATAGGAGATATTTAAAGCCTCGGTCACACGGAGCGGGAGGGAGGGCGGGACGGTGCGACGCCGCCTTACTAAGACCCGCTTTC
This sequence comes from Carpatolechia fugitivella, assembly GCA_951230895.1. Taxonomy (NCBI): domain Eukaryota; kingdom Metazoa; phylum Arthropoda; class Insecta; order Lepidoptera; family Gelechiidae; genus Carpatolechia; species Carpatolechia fugitivella. The sequence goes on from OX579662.1 coordinate 566,957, forward strand.
CCGGCCCCGGACCGCGCCGCTCCCGCTCCGTGTTACCGAGGCTTAAGGAAAAAATATACGAGTTGTCTTTATAAGAGCAGTAGAAGCCAAGACAATTATTTTTAAGAATTTAATATGTCTGTATGTTTGCATCACACAAAAACTTCTGCACGAAATCTTGAGCGGTTTTTACAGTTGTCTTCTGGTGGTCTAACTTAAAAATTTATGTTGTTTCATCTTGATACGCCGCCGCCGCCAAGAAAAAAAGTTCAATTTGGAATTTTATGAAACTTTGATCACGCAAGCGAAGTCGCGGGCTAGTGTTAAGATAGATATAACGTTTATTGCACACAAAAAACACACACGAACATATCACAAAGTTACGTCTAAAACACTATAAATTGATTTTAGCTACAACCAGAGTAACACGTGCATGTGTGTAGCGATGCAGAACGGCCCAAGCTCTGTGTGTAATCTCTGTGGGGATCGGACTACTTTTTTTTATTTTATAAATCCAAACTTCTTAGTTTCTGTTATCGAACACTAAAAGTATTTTTGCTCTATTTTTAAAATTTACCGAGTTATAAAAGTTTGAAATTTAAGATTAGACAGAGAGGCACATACCCACTTGTGACGTCATTTGTTAGTAACGCCATATAATCTCCATACAAAAAATCGTTTTTGAAAGAGACAGACATATTGAAACTTTAAGAAATCACTGTAAATTCGTTTTTCAACCGATTCTGTTTTTTTCTTCGCGAATCGTCTGCTATTAATCTATATTTTATAAATAATTCATAAAATATGGTAAATTCATAAAATATGGTGAACAGTCCCTATTGCCCAGAGGGCAAGAATTACATTGTTGAGTTTATTTTGAATTAATTCAAACTCAAACTTTTTATTCCGCAGATCCTGGTGGCTCTCAAGCACCTGCACGAGAAGAATATCGTCCACTGCGACCTGAAGCCGGAGAACGTGCTGCTGTCCACCGACACGGACCGATTGCCACAGGTCCTTTATTTTATTTTTCCCATAAAAGAATGTAAACATTATACAGCATAAATACTATGGATAGTTGATCTGGTTTGTGCATAAATCATTGATTTACAACAGGCCTAGATATAACATGAATGCTCAAAAATTGTCCCGGCAAAGCGGTGCTCAAGCACTACGTTACCGCAGTAAATGGCAATAAAAATACTACTATAATGGTAGACAATAAGGTTGCAATTAATAAAATACACATGTCACTTTTTAATCGCAGCGTACTTTCAAATAGGTAACATGTTTCTGGTGTATTTTGGTATGACGCGCGACATCTAGGCCTGTTGTAAATCCATGCTCAATATGGGAGGGTATTCGTTCATCAAGTTGTGCTCCCTCAAACTTGTAATTTGTTCTAGTCTTCGTGTCTATTTTAAACTACTATTTTATAAAAGGATTTATTAAAATGCTTAATAATTCCAGGTGAAACTTTGTGATTTCGGCTTCGCGCGGATCATCGGAGAGAAGTCGTTCAGAAGATCCGTGGTGGGCACGCCCGCTTACCTCGGTATGTTTATTGATAGATATCTATCTATACATCATTATCTGTTTATTTCTCGGATTTCATTATTTACGAGTACTACACTACCTATATTTTTCATCTTATATTCACTTTTGCTGTCACAATTTCCACTACCAACCACGAAAACCACGAAAATATTAAAACATACATCCTATGACTTGACCAGAAAAATAAAAACCCTCGCCATATCATGAACAATCTAAAGAACTTATTTCACAATGACATTAATTTTGTTACAGCAAAGATTATGAAACTACAAATGGCGCCCCCTGGGCCCTGTTTCACGAAGCAACAATTTACTAGTAACAAGTTACAATTTGATATTCATTGCGTAGCCAATTCGCCTAAACTGTAAGCCCGTATCGTTTTACCTCATTGTCTACGCAATGTACATCAAATTGTACTTGTAATTTGTAACTTGTAGCTTCGTGAAACGGCCCCCTCGGCTAGTTTTTTATTTTTTTGGTCAACCTTTACATACCATCTCACCTTCTTCCATTATTAACGTACTTATCCTTTTCCATCCCATTCCATCACTTTTATTTTGTCAGTAAATGTGCTAACTTTGTCAATATAAATAGATTGTAAACTACAAACATAAATACCTTAAAAGGAGCGTTATTTCAGCTCCAAGTTTATTGTTCTTTCAAATGCTTCCAGCACCTGAAGTCCTCCGCAACAAAGGCTACAACCGTTCCTTAGACATGTGGTCTGTGGGGGTGATAATCTACGTGTCTCTGTCTGGCACCTTCCCCTTCAATGAGGATGAAGATATCGCTGAGCAGATCCACAACGCAGCCTTCATGTACCCCCCTCAACCTTGGAGGACTATCTCTTCTGAAGGTACTTTAACGTGCGACCTCTCCTTAGCTGTATGGTGTTACTGGTCATAGTTTTGCCGCTAGAAATATAATTATTCGAAACCGATTATGGAATAGATCATAGACTTATAATATACTGGCGTATAATATATGCCAGTATATTATTAGTCTATGGAATAGATTAGCGGAGTCGGGCGCGAGCCTCATCGCGCTCCGTTGCTCTACCTGTAGCTAGACTTGTTAATATACAGAGTCCCAATAAAGAGGCGAAGTAATCGATATTCTTGAGTTATTATTCTTCTTCTTCAACTTCGGGCCAGATTTTTTTTTGTACAATGTAAGTTTTGAGTACTATTGATATATTCCATTGAAAAATAGATTTCATGAAATAAAAATCTCATTTGTCTTTGTTACCAAAGCATTTTCTAATTTCAAATTCATTACCAACATTTATTCAACGTTCTTATTATGAAGAAAAATATTGTAAGGAAACCTGCAAACGTTTGAGACGAAATTGAAGTGCGTCTTTTAAAAACTTTTTTATTTGTTGTACAGCGATCGACCTGATCAACAACCTACTGCAAGTGAAGCAGCGCAAGCGCCTGTCGGTGGACAAGGCCATCTCGCACGTGTGGCTGCAGACCACGGAGGCGTGGTTCGACCTGCGCGCTCTGGAGGCGCGCGTCGGCGCCCGCTACCTGACGCACGCCTCCGACGACGCGCGCTGGGGGGAGCCGCCGCCGCCCGGCAACTGACTACCGTAAGTACACCTCTTTAGTCTACCTTGTCTTATTTTCAGCGTTTCAATAGTATTCTATACTCGTACCACCTACTTCTATCCCAATCCGCTTCCTTCTCCATCCCATCTTAGCTCTCTATTCCATCTTAGCTTAGTCCGACGACGCGCGCTGGGGGGAGCCGCCGCCGCCCGGCAACTGACTACCGTAAGTACACCTCTTTAGTCTACCTTGTCTTATTTTCAGCTTTTCAATAGTATTCTATACTCGTACCACCTACTTCTATCCCAATCCGCTTCCTTCTCCATCCCATCTTAGCTCTCTATTCCATCTTAGCTTAGTCCGACGACGCGCGCTGGGGGGAGCCGCCGCCGCCCGGCAACTGACTACCGTAAGTACACCTCTTTAGTCTACCTTGTCTTATTTTCAGCGTTTCAATAGTATTCTATACTCGTACCACCTACTTCTATCCCAATCCGCTTCCTTCTCCATCCCATCTTAGCTCTCTATTCCATCTTAGCTTAGTCCGACGACGCGCGCTGGGGGGAGCCGCCGCCGCCCGGCAACTGACTACCGTAAGTACACCTCTTTAGTCTACCTTGTCTTATTTTCAGCGTTTCAATAGTATTCTATACTCGTACCACCTACTTCTATCCCAATCCGCTTCCTTCTCCATCCCATCTTAGCTCTCTATTCCATCTTAGCTTAGTCCGACGACGCGCGCTGGGGGGAGCCGCCGCCGCCCGGCAACTGACTACCGTAAGTACACCTCTTTAGTCTACCTTGTCTTATTTTCAGCGTTTCAATAGTATTCTATACTCGTACCACCTACTTCTATCCCAATCCGCTTCCTTCTCCATCCCATCTTAGCTCTCTATTCCATCTTAGCTTAGTCCGACGACGCGCGCTGGGGGGAGCCGCCGCCGCCCGGCAACTGACTACCGTAAGTACACCTCTTTAGTCTACCTTGTCTTATTTTCAGCGTTTCAATAGTATTCTATACTCGTACCACCTACTTCTATCCCAATCCGCTTCCTTCTCCATCCCATCTTAGCTCTCTATTCCATCTTAGCTTAGTCCGACGACGCGCGCTGGGGGGAGCCGCCGCCGCCCGGCAACTGACTACCGTAAGTACACCTCTTTAGTCTACCTTGTCTTATTTTCAGCGTTTCAATAGTATTCTATACTCGTACCACCTACTTCTATCCCAATCCGCTTCCTTCTCCATCCCATCTTAGCTCTCTATTCCATCTTAGCTTAGTCCGACGACGCGCGCTGGGGGGAGCCGCCGCCGCCCGGCAACTGACTACCGTAAGTACACCTCTTTAGTCTACCTTGTCTTATTTTCAGCGTTTCAATAGTATTCTATACTCGTACCACCTACTTCTATCCCAATCCGCTTCCTTCTCCATCCCATCTTAGCTCTCTATTCCATCTTAGCTTAGTCCGACGACGCGCGCTGGGGGGAGCCGCCGCCGCCCGGCAACTGACTACCGTAAGTACACCTCTTTAGTCTACCTTGTCTTATTTTCAGCGTTTCAATAGTATTCTATACTCGTACCACCTACTTCTATCCCAATCCGCTTCCTTCTCCATCCCATCTTAGCTCTCTATTCCATCTTAGCTTAGTCCGACGACGCGCGCTGGGGGGAGCCGCCGCCGCCCGGCAACTGACTACCGTAAGTACACCTCTTTAGTCTACCTTGTCTTATTTTCAGCGTTTCAATAGTATTCTATACTCGTACCACCTACTTCTATCCCAATCCGCTTCCTTCTCCATCCCATCTTAGCTCTCTATTCCATCTTAGCTTAGTCCGACGACGCGCGCTGGGGGGAGCCGCCGCCGCCCGGCAACTGACTACCGTAAGTACACCTCTTTAGTCTACCTTGTCTTATTTTCAGCGTTTCAATAGTATTCTATACTCGTACCACCTACTTCTATCCCAATCCGCTTCCTTCTCCATCCCATCTTAGCTCTCTATTCCATCTTAGCTTAGTCCGACGACGCGCGCTGGGGGGAGCCGCCGCCGCCCGGCAACTGACTACCGTAAGTACACCTCTTTAGTCTACCTTGTCTTATTTTCAGCGTTTCAATAGTATTCTATACTCGTACCACCTACTTCTATCCCAATCCGCTTCCTTCTCCATCCCATCTTAGCTCTCTATTCCATCTTAGCTTAGTCCGACGACGCGCGCTGGGGGGAGCCGCCGCCGCCCGGCAACTGACTACCGTAAGTACACCTCTTTAGTCTACCTTGTCTTATTTTCAGCGTTTCAATAGTATTCTATACTCGTACCACCTACTTCTATCCCAATCCGCTTCCTTCTCCATCCCATCTTAGCTCTCTATTCCATCTTAGCTTAGTCCGACGACGCGCGCTGGGGGGAGCCGCCGCCGCCCGGCAACTGACTACCGTAAGTACACCTCTTTAGTCTACCTTGTCTTATTTTCAGCGTTTCAATAGTATTCTATACTCGTACCACCTACTTCTATCCCAATCCGCTTCCTTCTCCATCCCATCTTAGCTCTCTATTCCATCTTAGCTTAGTCCGACGACGCGCGCTGGGGGGAGCCGCCGCCGCCCGGCAACTGACTACCGTAAGTACACCTCTTTAGTCTACCTTGTCTTATTTTCAGCGTTTCAATAGTATTCTATACTCGTACCACCTACTTCTATCCCAATCCGCTTCCTTCTCCATCCCATCTTAGCTCTCTATTCCATCTTAGCTTAGTCCGACGACGCGCGCTGGGGGGAGCCGCCGCCGCCCGGCAACTGACTACCGTAAGTACACCTCTTTAGTCTACCTTGTCTTATTTTCAGCGTTTCAATAGTATTCTATACTCGTACCACCTACTTCTATCCCAATCCGCTTCCTTCTCCATCCCATCTTAGCTCTCTATTCCATCTTAGCTTAGTCCGACGACGCGCGCTGGGGGGAGCCGCCGCCGCCCGGCAACTGACTACCGTAAGTACACCTCTTTAGTCTACCTTGTCTTATTTTCAGCGTTTCAATAGTATTCTATACTCGTACCACCTACTTCTATCCCAATCCGCTTCCTTCTCCATCCCATCTTAGCTCTCTATTCCATCTTAGCTTAGTCCGACGACGCGCGCTGGGGGGAGCCGCCGCCGCCCGGCAACTGACTACCGTAAGTACACCTCTTTAGTCTACCTTGTCTTATTTTCAGCGTTTCAATAGTATTCTATACTCGTACCACCTACTTCTATCCCAATCCGCTTCCTTCTCCATCCCATCTTAGCTCTCTATTCCATCTTAGCTTAGTCCGACGACGCGCGCTGGGGGGAGCCGCCGCCGCCCGGCAACTGACTACCGTAAGTACACCTCTTTAGTCTACCTTGTCTTATTTTCAGCGTTTCAATAGTATTCTATACTCGTACCACCTACTTCTATCCCAATCCGCTTCCTTCTCCATCCCATCTTAGCTCTCTATTCCATCTTAGCTTAGTCCGACGACGCGCGCTGGGGGGAGCCGCCGCCGCCCGGCAACTGACTACCGTAAGTACACCTCTTTAGTCTACCTTGTCTTATTTTCAGCGTTTCAATAGTATTCTATACTCGTACCACCTACTTCTATCCCAATCCGCTTCCTTCTCCATCCCATCTTAGCTCTCTATTCCATCTTAGCTTAGTCCGACGACGCGCGCTGGGGGGAGCCGCCGCCGCCCGGCAACTGACTACCGTAAGTACACCTCTTTAGTCTACCTTGTCTTATTTTCAGCGTTTCAATAGTATTCTATACTCGTACCACCTACTTCTATCCCAATCCGCTTCCTTCTCCATCCCATCTTAGCTCTCTATTCCATCTTAGCTTAGTCCGACGACGCGCGCTGGGGGGAGCCGCCGCCGCCCGGCAACTGACTACCGTAAGTACACCTCTTTAGTCTACCTTGTCTTATTTTCAGCGTTTCAATAGTATTCTATACTCGTACCACCTACTTCTATCCCAATCCGCTTCCTTCTCCATCCCATCTTAGCTCTCTATTCCATCTTAGCTTAGTCCGACGACGCGCGCTGGGGGGAGCCGCCGCCGCCCGGCAACTGACTACCGTAAGTACACCTCTTTAGTCTACCTTGTCTTATTTTCAGCGTTTCAATAGTATTCTATACTCGTACCACCTACTTCTATCCCAATCCGCTTCCTTCTCCATCCCATCTTAGCTCTCTATTCCATCTTAGCTTAGTCCGACGACGCGCGCTGGGGGGAGCCGCCGCCGCCCGGCAACTGACTACCGTAAGTACACCTCTTTAGTCTACCTTGTCTTATTTTCAGCGTTTCAATAGTATTCTATACTCGTACCACCTACTTCTATCCCAATCCGCTTCCTTCTCCATCCCATCTTAGCTCTCTATTCCATCTTAGCTTAGTCCGACGACGCGCGCTGGGGGGAGCCGCCGCCGCCCGGCAACTGACTACCGTAAGTACACCTCTTTAGTCTACCTTGTCTTATTTTCAGCGTTTCAATAGTATTCTATACTCGTACCACCTACTTCTATCCCAATCCGCTTCCTTCTCCATCCCATCTTAGCTCTCTATTCCATCTTAGCTTAGTCCGACGACGCGCGCTGGGGGGAGCCGCCGCCGCCCGGCAACTGACTACCGTAAGTACACCTCTTTAGTCTACCTTGTCTTATTTTCAGCGTTTCAATAGTATTCTATACTCGTACCACCTACTTCTATCCCAATCCGCTTCCTTCTCCATCCCATCTTAGCTCTCTATTCCATCTTAGCTTAGTCCGACGACGCGCGCTGGGGGGAGCCGCCGCCGCCCGGCAACTGACTACCGTAAGTACACCTCTTTAGTCTACCTTGTCTTATTTTCAGCGTTTCAATAGTATTCTATACTCGTACCACCTACTTCTATCCCAATCCGCTTCCTTCTCCATCCCATCTTAGCTCTCTATTCCATCTTAGCTTAGTCCGACGACGCGCGCTGGGGGGAGCCGCCGCCGCCCGGCAACTGACTACCGTAAGTACACCTCTTTAGTCTACCTTGTCTTATTTTCAGCGTTTCAATAGTATTCTATACTCGTACCACCTACTTCTATCCCAATCCGCTTCCTTCTCCATCCCATCTTAGCTCTCTATTCCATCTTAGCTTAGTCCGACGACGCGCGCTGGGGGGAGCCGCCGCCGCCCGGCAACTGACTACCGTAAGTACACCTCTTTAGTCTACCTTGTCTTATTTTCAGCGTTTCAATAGTATTCTATACTCGTACCACCTACTTCTATCCCAATCCGCTTCCTTCTCCATCCCATCTTAGCTCTCTATTCCATCTTAGCTTAGTCCGACGACGCGCGCTGGGAGGAGCCGCCGCCGCCCGGCAACTGACTACCGTAAGTACACCTCTTTAGTCTACCTTGTCTTATTTTCAGCGTTTCAATAGTATTCTATACTCGTACCACCTACTTCTATCCCAATCCGCTTCCTTCTCCATCCTATCTTAGCTCTCTATTCCATCTTAGCTTAGTCCGACGACGCGCGCTGGGGGGAGCCGCCGCCGCCCGGCAACTGACTACCGTAAGTACACCTCTTTAGTCTACCTTGTCTTATTTTCAGCGTTTCAATAGTATTCTATACTCGTACCACCTACTTCTATCCCAATCCGCTTCCTTCTCCATCCCATCTTAGCTCTCTATTCCATCTTAGCTTAGTCCGACGACGCGCGCTGGGGGGAGCCGCCGCCGCCCGGCAACTGACTACCGTAAGTACACCTCTTTAGTCTACCTTGTCTTATTTTCAGCTTTTCAATAGTATTCTATACTCGTACCACCTACTTCTATCCCAATCCGCTTCCTTCTCCATCCCATCTTAGCTCTCTATTCCATCTTAGCTTAGTCCGACGACGCGCGCTGGGGGGAGCCGCCGCCGCCCGGCAACTGACTACCGTAAGTACACCTCTTTAGTCTACCTTGTCTTATTTTCAGCGTTTCAATAGTATTCTATACTCGTACCACCTACTTCTATCCCAATCCGCTTCCTTCTCCATCCCATCTTAGCTCTCTATTCCATCTTAGCTTAGTCCGACGACGCGCGCTGGGGGGAGCCGCCGCCGCCCGGCAACTGACTACCGTAAGTACACCTCTTTAGTCTACCTTGTCTTATTTTCAGCGTTTCAATAGTATTCTATACTCGTACCACCTACTTCTATCCCAATCCGCTTCCTTCTCCATCCCATCTTAGCTCTCTATTCCATCTTAGCTTAGTCCGACGACGCGCGCTGGGGGGAGCCGCCGCCGCCCGGCAACTGACTACCGTAAGTACACCTCTTTAGTCTACCTTGTCTTATTTTCAGCGTTTCAATAGTATTCTATACTCGTACCACCTACTTCTATCCCAATCCGCTTCCTTCTCCATCCCATCTTAGCTCTCTATTCCATCTTAGCTTAGTCCGACGACGCGCGCTGGGGGGAGCCGCCGCCGCCCGGCAACTGACTACCGTAAGTACACCTCTTTAGTCTACCTTGTCTTATTTTCAGCGTTTCAATAGTATTCTATACTCGTACCACCTACTTCTATCCCAATCCGCTTCCTTCTCCATCCCATCTTAGCTCTCTATTCCATCTTAGCTTAGTCCGACGACGCGCGCTGGGGGGAGCCGCCGCCGCCCGGCAACTGACTACCGTAAGTACACCTCTTTAGTCTACCTTGTCTTATTTTCAGCGTTTCAATAGTATTCTATACTCGTACCACCTACTTCTATCCCAATCCGCTTCCTTCTCCATCCCATCTTAGCTCTCTATTCCATCTTAGCTTAGTCCGACGACGCGCGCTGGGGGGAGCCGCCGCCGCCCGGCAACTGACTACCGTAAGTACACCTCTTTAGTCTACCTTGTCTTATTTTCAGCGTTTCAATAGTATTCTATACTCGTACCACCTACTTCTATCCCAATCCGCTTCCTTCTCCATCCCATCTTAGCTCTCTATTCCATCTTAGCTTAGTCCGACGACGCGCGCTGGGGGGAGCCGCCGCCGCCCGGCAACTGACTACCGTAAGTACACCTCTTTAGTCTACCTTGTCTTATTTTCAGCGTTTCAATAGTATTCTATACTCGTACCACCTACTTCTATCCCAATCCGCTTCCTTCTCCATCCCATCTTAGCTCTCTATTCCATCTTAGCTTAGTCCGACGACGCGCGCTGGGGGGAGCCGCCGCCGCCCGGCAACTGACTACCGTAAGTATACCTCTTTAGTCTACCTTGTCTTATTTTCAGCGTTTCAATAGTATTCTATACTCGTACCACCTACTTCTATCCCAATCCGCTTCCTTCTCCATCCCATCTTAGCTCTCTATTCCATCTTAGCTTAGTCCGACGACGCGCGCTGGGGGGAGCCGCCGCCGCCTACACTGCACTGACTTCCCTAAATAATCTGTTATGCTTTATTTCTTCGGACTCGAAACCTCCGTAATGAGAGCGATTGCTCGATCACTTGGCCATGATGGCTGATATCGCATGAGTGTAGGTGGCTGCATAATAGGGTATCGGACTACTTTTTTTTTATTTTACTAATCCAAACTTCTTAGTTTCTGCTATCGAACACTAAAAGAATTTTTGCTGTATTTTTAAAATGAAGAACACCGATAGGTTCTTATTTCACATTAAAACATGCCTTATATTAAGGTTTATATCATGTAAATTACATTACTTTTTATTTCACTTCAATACATGCAATATTACCAAAGTGACCACGAGAAGATCCGAGCGTGTGACGGTTGCGGGCGGTGTGATAGGAACGTTGCGTGCATATGACGTCAATATGACGTCACAGCTACCACTCGCCTCGTGCGGAAGTGTGCACTTTAATAGTTAATAACTCAGTCATTTTTAAAGATAAAAAAAAACAGTATTTTTTGTATTTTTTTATAGAACATTTTGGCATTTTCAGCTAAAATCGTTGGTCAGACCCATTGGCCGAGTTATAAAGGTTTGAAATTCAAGATTAGTTAGAGAGGCACATACCCATTTGTGACGTCGTTTGTTAGTAACGCCATATAATCTCCATACAAAAAATCGTTTTTGAAAGAGACAAACATATTGATACTTTAAAAAATCACTGTAAATTAATTTTTTGACCGATTCTGTTTTTTTCTTCGCGAATCGTCTGCTACTAATCTATATTTTAAAAATAATTCATAAATAAAATATGACAAATTAATAAAATATGGTGAACAGTCCGATCCCCTATTACTTATAATACGTTTTTAATTTGTCAGGGCCCACGCTTCGCCCCCGGGCCCGAGCGCCCCCAGCGAAGCCTCCACCCCGCGCACGTTGACCCCGCCCACGCCCCCCGCCCCCCAGCCGCTGTCGGTGCGCAAGTCGCTGGCGCCGGGCAAGAAGCGCTGCGTCAGGATCAGGTGGAGGAAACTGCTCGGGAAAGTCCGCCTGGTCAACGTTCGGTAAACTACCCTACTTTGTGTTCTACGAGCGATATAATAGAATATGGTGAATGTTACAATGGCCGTCATTCGCGCAATCACGCTTCGGAAATGAAAAGGATGATGAGATAAATAAATAAATATCTGGGGACATCTCACACGCGGCCATCTGATCCCATGTTGCAGATAGACGAATAATAAATTAAATATATAGCTGTAATTTTGAAAGCCTAATATTGCACTATCGACGCGTCCTTAAAATCCAAATTTTATGTTTGGCAGTTCTAAAAATCCCTGTTAAATTCGGTCCCTTTTCGTTTTTGAAGCGAAAAAGACGAATGTACTTTAATTGAGGTAAATTCGTGTCTGCGTAAATTTGCCTCATTATTTACAATGAACTCTCCTAACGGTCTTCCGCAAAATTATTTAAACGAGAGAGAATATTAAAATGAAAAAAAAATCTTTTTCAAATTGTGCTTTATTTTTTTATGTGTTTTATTTAAATATGGTGAGAGTGGACGAATTATTAGTAAATAAAATTATTTAGTTAAATATTTTAATTTCTTTTGTTCCAAAGGAACTTATCGAACGATGCAATTGCAATGCAAATGTATTTATTTTTTATTATATTTTGAGATTTTATAATTTTTGGATCGAATTTTTGAATAGGTGTATGAGATTGATTAGTTACGTGATTATTCATTAAACGTGTGTTCAAATGACAGCGGAGAAATTGTCGCAGTGAACAATTTGTTAACTTCGAAAGTGAAAAAGCAAAATCGCCTAACCGCCACCATTTTTAAAAATGACGAGCTTATTTTTATGGTCGATCTGTTTATCTGCTGATCTGTTCCGTGTGATTCTAAACAGGTTTCGGTGCAAGCTTCTCAATTTTGGTATTTTTTGTAAATGTATTTAATTGGCGGTTAAGCTATTTTGCTTAACTTATTATTTGAGCCGTTTGGCAGCTTGGAAACAATAGACCAAGTTAGGCTGGTCACTAGTCTAGCATGCCCAAATGGCATGTGTTTGATGACCTCGACGTGTTTCCTTTCTATTAATAAAGTAAGATGCAAGATGGAATTGTCACAATGAGCATAATATTTAGCAAATATTTAGCAGTTTTATAAACATACCAAGTTACCTCAGTAACATGTTGACTGGGTTTTGCGAAATTTGTCATAAATCTTATTATTGAATTTACTTCCAATTCCGTTAGATGGCATTATACACCAAATAATACACGTTTCTATTGGTTGCCTAGAATAAATTGCTGTTTAACAATAAGGCAGCCTATCTGTACACCCTTTACTGTTTTATAGTTAAGTTATATTTTTATTATTTTATGTTTTATCCTGTCATGTGTCGACACTAAATAATGACGTTTAGACAAACTTAGCAAAACCCTTACATTATAAGTACATTTTATACGCAGCATTCCCAATAGTGTTAGCTAGCTTAAGTATTATATTTACTTCATTGTATTTATTTATTTGTAATTGGGACTTTGCTAGTTGTATGTTGGTTGCATATTTCGGTTGGATATTTCGTTGTGAATATTGCGCGTTGATTTTTTATTTTTATATTTTTATTAATAATTGTGTTTTTATTATTAATAAGTAGTCTATAAGTTAAGAAATGATCGTCTTAGAATATCAATAATGTAAACGTTAATGTGAGATTGTGTGTCTTACTGTAGCTACGGGTTATGGTATATAATTGTAAATTTTTATTGTTTTTCTCATCACAAGCCTTTTTTAATGTTTTTTTTTTAAAAGAGAACAATTTGAACCTATTTATAAACGCAATACTAGCCAATTGCTTTAAGCATTTCAGTTTTTTACAGACTAAAATTAATACAATAATTAACACGGGTTGTTTTTTTTATTGTTTTTTAAATGAAACAACTTTAAATGTGCAGCCTAAAATCAAATCTAAATTACAAATGTATTTAATGTAATAAATAATACATGACGTAAAAAGCTAGCTAGATTATTTACACAACTACTAATCTTAAGATAATGTTAAAATTTAAGCCACATATACTTACTTAGTTAGTTTTTTTTTATTGAATTTTAGTCCCTAATACGCGAAGGTGTAACTATTTCGAACCGAACAACTTTTTTCTACGGCTTTTGAAAATAATTTATGTTTAGTCGATAAACTGATGAGTTGGTATAAAATATATCTATTACCTAGAAATTTAAAATAATTGCAATCAACTTTTGCTTAGTTTCATGGTCTGAAACTCGAGAGATTCTTCGCATTTCGAGTGTATATTTTATCACCGCTACTTCCATTCAAACATTTCAGTCTTCGAGCGGAAAAATAGTGCCAATGACAATTTATAAACATCACAAATAAAAATACTTATATAAAATTATAATTATTATATAAAAGAATATATAAGACGATTAGCGTCCCATAATCGTAAGCTAACGGCCTAATAGACTTAATCTAGTACTTATAATTCAAGCAGCGGTGTTTGAGAATTGCGATGTGGGTAGTATGCGGAAGTATGTGTAAAGAAAGAACTTTAAGTAATGAAATAAATCTTATGCTAATACTGGGCACTCCATGCTACATAAATAGGGAATATGCATAAAAAAATATTAGTTTTTTTCATAGTTCATCTGAAAGTATACAAAAATAGAATACTGACAGTCAAAACAGAATCGAAATTGTTAAAAAAACAAACTAGATACAACATTATTGTCATCTGTCCATCTCTCACATGTCACGTCGGACCTCTCTGTCTAACCATCAACTTTGAAGCCTTTTATCTTTGTTTCTGAGCAAGATATTTGAAAAAATATTTTTTATGTGTTTACTTGGAACTTGAAATATTTCGATCAATGAATTAAAAAAAAATGTGCATCTTCCCTATTGCGATGTGGGTAGTATGCAGAAGTATGTCTAAAGAAAGAACTATTAAGTAATAAAGTAAATCTTATGCTAATACTGGGCACTCCATGCTACATAAATTCACTGATTTGGATTTGATCCTTCTCCTACTGACTCAAACGTCAGACTACTACAAACTATATGTATGTCGTGGCCATATCGTAGAATTGCCCACATCATGAAATTTTCGATCATTTCATGAAATGGTCGCATTTCATGATGTGGCCAACTAAATTTGAGCAGATCATTAAATCGTGAACATTTCACGATTTTGTCATCCACGATTGGCCATATGGTGAAAATAGAGCGTCCATGAAATATTTAACAAGAATCTCTAAGTCCGACAGACATTTTCAGAGTACGTTTTTATCATAAACTCTTTTTTCTTCCTCGTTTTAATAACAAATTATTCACTTTTTCACTGCGAGAAATAACGCGGCCGCCATGTTGGTACATAAACAAAGCGCTTCCAGCGCCTCTATCGGCAATTAATGTAATAATATTACGATATGATCAAATAATCTTGACCATTTCATGAAGTAGCTACGTGTTTAGTTGAACATGTCGATAAACGATTTCTTATCATTGATCTGGCCAAGGCACATCATGATGTGGCCAATGGACAGTGAAAATTTCATGAAATGTGACCATTTCATGAAATGATCGAAAATTTCAAGATGTGGTTAATTCTACGATATGGACACGGCATGTATATGTAAATCAGGCGGTATTTGAATGGCCGGATTTGAAATGAAACTCTTAAATTGGAATGTTCATTGTTTGTTTAATGACAATACAATAATTTGGTATCATCAAACTGATCTGATCTTGGAGTCAGGAGCTGGATGGTGAAACTCTATAGTAGCTACTTGTTATCTTGTCCATTTTGGGTTCATTGGAATTGTTATAACAAGTCCAATACAGTACACTTGGTACTTGGTGCCGAGGGTCTGGTGAGCCGTGTTTTTTAACTACTAATATTCATAGTAGTTCTATGGCCAAGGCTTCTGAAACTACTTCTGCATACTACAATCACACAGTGAGAGAGATTAAACCCTAAAGTGTAGTGCAAATCATTGGACGTCATTAAAGCCAACTAAATTAATTTAACAACTTTCATGAGTGGCCGCCAAAACTGAAAACAACGCCAACTTTACCCAAACCGCTTTAACTAAATATTGGCCTCGATTCGGGATGTCACGCTCTAATCCTTAATTTAAGTTAGTCCGTCCTTTTTACCTTTTAAAGATTGAAAAGGGACAGGAGATGGCCGTTCTAATATTAAAGCTGTCAAACATCGAATTTGAACCTTATGGCCGTGTCGATTGCACAATTTTAGAGAGCACTTAAAACATGCGACTTAAAAATCTCTTAAACTGACAGCTATGCCCTTATTTTAAGTTATCATTCGTTCATCACCTCTAACGAAAAGGATAGCTGGATTTTAAAATTAGAATTAGAGCATGACATCCCGAATCGAGGCCATTGCATAACTAATACTAATATTTAAACGATGAGGTGCAGAAATATTTTGACATGAATAGTAATAGTGCCAATAATTTTATTTTATTTTTATAACTCATGTTGCCGAAAACTTTTTAATGTTTTGAAAAATATTATGGAATGAGAGAATTTAGCCAATTGTGCATTTAGAATAGGATTGAGGTTTTAGAGTGATGCTTGTGCTTTTAGTGGCTAAGAAGACTCCAGTTTTTCTGGTGTTGTCATTGGTAAAATACTTACTTTCATCGTTGTTTTATGTGTTGGACTGTACAGTGCGACGAAATTAAATAATGATGGAACTAAATGCTTTACCCTCGCACCATATAAACTGGCAGCGATTGGTAGATTGGCTGAAAAATCACCAGTGTTGCCAGTTAACTCCGTAGTCTCCGTACAGCGCCCTCACATTTTGTCTACTCTTTTCTGTCGTACTGTTTATTTATTTATTTATTTACGGAAAACATACAGCTTACATGACACATAAGACAATAACATTTGAAACATTACATTAGCCAATTAAGTTTTCACTAATTATTGATACAAGACATTGGGTAAAAAACAATGGAGGTTACAAGATGAAATTATAAAAATTTAGAAGAATTTTACGCCTGATAATTTTAAAATACTGTGTGCAACATACATTTTTTTTACTATTGAGCAAAACAATCGTCCAAAATTATTTTTATTATAAACTAATACTGCAATTTAATATTGATTATAATTAATAAAAGGCGATCAGAGTGTGATGGTGGCGAGACATGTATATTCCACATAGGAAACTGAACAAATAAAAGCTGATCTGACTAGACAATCAACTATACCCAATATGGGATTTGACTGTTCCTTTACCATATTTTATGAATTAATTTAAAAATAAAGATCAGTAGCAGACGATTCGCGAAGAAAAAAACAGAACCGGTTGGAAAGCGAATTTACAGTGATTTTTTAAAGTTTCAATATGTTTGTCTCTTTCAAAAAAGATTTTTTGTATGGAGATTATATTATGGCGTTACTAGCTTGTGACGTCACAAGCTAGTAACGCCATAAGGAACAGTCAAATCCCATATTGGGTATAGTTGATTGTCTAGTCAGATCAGCTTTTATTTGTTCAGTTCTAATTTTGAATTTCAAACCTTTATAACTCGATAATTTTTAAAGATAGAGCAATATTTTTTTTAGTGTTCGATAGCAGAAACTAACAAGTTTGGATTTATAAAATAAAAAAGTAGCCACTAAAAGCACGGTACACAAATGAGAAATGTTGCAAAGTAAAAAAGTATATTATAATAAGAAAGCATTTACTGGGACCTAATCTAGGATCGTATACGTCGGGGGGGAGGGGGGTTTAGTGTGCTTCTCTACTTAGAATGGTTTCAACATTCCCGTGTCTTTAAACAAACACACAAATGTCCTTATACTCCATTACTATATTAATATTTAGAATCTATAGATACACTTACTATCTATATATAACTCAACAGAATATCTGAAGGTTATTCCTCTACATCTCTCGCTCGCTCCCGCGTGTTCCCGTATGGTTTGAACGAGATGACAGATATCTCTAAAAGGTTGTACAAATAATCATTCCAACAACGGTGTCGATTCGTGCAGACACAGACTAAAACTAAATTTATTAAGTTTTTTTTTTACTAATAATATTATTATTCTCTACATACAGTCAGGCCGTATAAGCCGAACAGCCTAGTAAGCTTTTACGTAGTTTAAGAAAACAAACAAAATTGATTTGGTTTGTGTTTTCAAAATCGACATTATTAAGATATACTACTATTCATAATCTGTGATTTAGTTTTTTATTTTTACGCCAGTCAAGCTTCCATTTTCTGTGATCTCTTTTGATACTTTGCTATTTCTGAAATACTGTATTGAAAGTGCAGCTATACGGTACTGAATAGATAAGAATAGGAATCGGATGCGATAAGGAGGACTATGTATACACGGTGTTACAAAAAACCCGTAAATTTTGTTTTGCTTGATCCCCTCGGTGGGAACGTATGTGAGCTGCTGATAATCCTGGTCTGCATCTACACGGTGTTACAAAAAGACGAGTAAATTTTGTATGGAGACCATCTACATTTTGTATGGGAATGCGATTTTTTTAAATCGTTTTTCGACCTATGTTCTTTGGGGAAAGTTGTTCAGTTTTACGAGCAGATTCACACCCTTTCGGCTTTATTTGTAGTTTTGTAACACCTGGTATATATATTTGCCTGTATTCAAAAGGATGGGGGAATGTGCTGACAGCTCCTAAAAAGTAGTTCAAGACAGGACGGGATTAAAGATTCGACAGTATCTAAGACAAAAAAGAACTGCTAAAATTAAAACTGGCGTCATATACCTATTTATCTCGGACATTGGCCCCGATTCACACTGTCACGCTCTAATCCCTAATTTAAGTTAGTCTGTCCTTTTTACCTTTTAAAGCTTGAAAAGGGACAGGAGATGGCCATTCTAATATTAAAGCTGTCAAACATCGAATTTGAACCTTATGGCCGTGTCGATTGCACAATTTTAGAGAGCACTTAAAACATGCGACTTAAAAATCTCTTAAACTGACAGCTATGCCCTTATTTTAGGTTATCATTCGTTCAAATTAATATCATTCATTCATCGCCTCTCTTTCATTGGAAACGAAAAGGATAGCTGGATTTTAAAATTAGAATTAGAGCATGACATCCCGTATCGAGGCCATTATACAACAGTTTTGTCTTAATTTTGAATTGTCATAAAAATATCCTATTCCTATTCTTTGTTTAATAAAAAATGGTCTAATTTACAAACTTAATCTAAATAAGTGTTACTATTGTAAATATTATCATCTAAGTATAATATACGTTTTGAAATGTCAATTCTGTCTGTTGCTTCTAGTTGTCATCGATGTTCGTTGTTTTTAATATGTAACTACCCTCACACTTAGTTTTTAGTACCTAAAACTATGAAATAATAGTGAATTGTATATTTGTTATAACGTCTAATAGATATTCTTTTACTTATGTAAATCGTAATATTTGTATGTGGTTTCATGTGTAGTTGGATTCAGAGTTGTATGTGAAACTATTTATAAATATTTTTATACCATACCATACATTTCGTTTGGTATTTGTTTTACTTCTGGTCTCCCAACCCGCACCGGGCCAGCGAGGTCGACTAAGGCCTAATCGTCCTAATTCAGGGTAGGCTTGATCCCCTCGGTGGGAACGTATGTGAGCTGCTGATAATCCTGGTCTGCATCTACACGGTGTTACAAAAAGACGAGTAAATTTTGTATGGAGACCATCTACATTTTGTATGGGAATGCGATTTTTTTAAATCGTTTTTCGACCTATGTTCTTTGGGGAAAGTTGTTCAGTTTTACGAGCAGATTCACACCCTTTCGGCTTTATTTGTAGTTTTGTAACATCTGGTATATGAATAATACATAATTCTTTGAATTCAACTATACTATAGTCTGTCCGCAAGAGCTGTACCGCGTTTTGGCGTATCTTTTGACCCATGTTTCTTTTTCAGTTTCTTCCCTTAATTATTTTATAGTCTTTAAATATTATGACGTTTTATATTATCTATATAACCATAACCCCTACCTCACGTCTCGTTCCAAATATCTTAAAGGTTGGCATAGCTCTTGTGGTCAATCTACTATTTAAATGTTTATGCAAGAACTTCTCTATTGCCAACAAATCTTCCTGACTATATAATATACTTCTTATTCCACATGTTGAATGTTTAGTATATAAAAAATACTTGGACCAACCCGGATATAATCATAGTATATAATTATATATTGGATATTTTGTAACTAGCATATTATTATGTGTCTGTGAAAAATCACATAGTACCTAATGGTGTGTCAATCTTGTGAAATTAGTGTTTGGACCCATTTAGTACTTACAGCAAGAATATGAAAATTTATTTTTCTGATATAATAAGTAATTATATTATGTATCTTGTACTTTCTTGTAATAGTGGAGAATATCAAAGGGTTCGTATAAAGTCACAGGAAAGCGTACATGCATTCAAACCCATTACTTTTTGTTTCCTAGACTAAGTTTTATTACACGCACATTTAAATGTCAAAAACTTTGCCGTATCGAAATAATTTTTCATCGATATTTTTGGCTGATATTTTCCATTTTATTTAAAGAGAGATAAAACTAAAGATATAATTAAACACTGATTATACAAGATTATAAGGAATGGATGTTGTGTATGAGCTAAATGCTAAGAATACTTAAATCATATAGTATAATGTCGTGATCATTTGAGCATAATATTGTAAGTGGAATTGAAGTGCACGCATGCGCGGGGTGTACTCTGTGTTGCCAGTAACTATACAAACACATATTCTCTCGGGTATAAAAACTATAGCGCATAACAGATGTGAATATATACATTTATAACAGCATCTGTGATGACTTTTATAAATTGCGATTTAGTTTCTAAATTATTATTTTTACAAAACTTGTTCAACAGATGGCATTAGTAGTCTATTCTAGACTTTCATTCACACATTTCTTTTATAAAAAAAAAACAAAAGATGGCATTAGTGGTCTATTTAAACGCGTTATTGTTAACGGTTTTTATGATTATGGCAATATCATTCACAACTTTACTCTCCAACTTAATTATGATAGTATCAGCAATTGGATGGAGGATAGGTACTTATTTACTTTTATTGCAACGATTCGTCACGGTCTCATAACTATCTACATTTCATTCTACCTTATTTAAAATCATAGACGGATATAGAATAACTGGTTAAAATCTCCCATCTTCTACATCATCGTGTGGGTGTGAGGTCGACAACCGACCTCACAAACCCTGGCCTGGTGTCAGTGTCATAGATCGACATGGCTCCAAACTCATGGCTCGTGTAACGACTACTTGATGCTTCTGTAGATAGTTTATGGGACCAACTTACGACGGATGGAATCATCTTTTTTAAGCCTAAAAACCTAGTCAAACTTGGTAAAATCACAGAGTTTTTTGTTTGACAGTGACCACATCGGGATTCGAACTCGGGCCCGTTATGAGAGTCGACCGCAGAGTTTTTTTTTATATCCGCCATCATACTTTTTGTTAAAGGTTAAACATCAGCTGCAGTGGCTTACGACTTACATAACTTATTGATTATATTTAGGACAATAAAACAGTAACTAAAATATATTTATAACCCTTCTATTATCGTTAAACATAATAATTTCAATCGAAGTCACTGAATAATTAGTAAATGATTTATTTCAATTGGTGGCGCCACTGCAGCTGATGTTTAACCTAGAGCGTGTGCAGCTACTAGCGACCTCTCACCTTTTACGTTGTAGGTAGCACAGAATATGCCCTGTCACGGCACAGACCTTCCAGTATATCTGTGAAATGGGCAAAATTGGAACTGCAGCCATACCTATGAAAAATGACAACTTTCAAAACTGTAGCGATTGGTTGAAATACACCCTGCGTTCCGAGACGCGCTGAAATCGATTAAAGCACCTGTAATCGCGTTCCGAATTACTGTCAGCTGTCAAAACTCATACGTTTTTTAGCTTTTCTGATCGCTGACGGCGCTGAAAATCTGATTCGGAATGCGCCCACAATTTTATATTACTACTAGCGCCGCCCTTCAGTTCATAGGTAAGTTGGAAGCTGTGTATTGGTGTAATGGTAAGCAGGTGAATTTGCGACAAGGCCCATTTTACAAATCACGTTAATGATAAATGATAACTATACTTATAAAAATAATACATGCTGTTTTGAATAATAATGCGTTTTACTTTATTTTCTTTTTATAATTTTACTTATACTTCTTGAAAACATTTTGAAAAAACGTTCCTACACATAAAATTTCAAACAATTAACTTATCGTCTATTTGCTTAGACACTTTACTGAATGTAAACAAAACACATTTCTAATAAAAATAAGAATTAACTTTAACATTGACAACAGGTAAATCAAATAAACATGCCTAAGATTGTTTACTTTTATTTAACTAATACTTCTTCATTGTGTGGGTTGTAACTTGTAACATCGATAACCGACCTAACAAACAAATACCTACTTAGATCTCAGTACAGTCGCCAGCACGCACATACAACTCTACGAATACCGCCCCTATTGTTACGGAAAAAGGCGCTCTCAAGTTTCCACGCGCATGTACTGTATGTACGTTTTTATAATATTCGAAATTCTTTTGGCGATAGTTGGTGACAGATACAGTTATACCATGTGAAATGTTGTTACCTGGGAGCCGTTTCACGAAGCTACAAGTTACAAATTACAAGTTCAATTCAACGTACATTGCGTAGACAATTAGAGAAAACGATAAGGGTTCAGTTTAGGCGAATTGGCTACGCAATGTATATCAAATTGTAACTTGTTACTAGTTGCTCCGTGAAACGGGGCCCTGGAGGGACATTTTGCTCCTAACGATGTGACGTCACGGCTGAGAGGACGCAACACGACCGCCGTGGTCGTAGAGCGAATAATGGACATAATAAACGCTACATTCTAAGAATTACCATTAGGTACCGGATACCACCATGCAAATACCACTTTTAGCCTCAAGTGTCCTACTGTGAGGCAAGGGGTATTGGGGTATTGTCGTAAAAAACGTGCCCGTACAAAATATAACGCTGAAATAACCTAAGCTTTTTCTCTTTTACTTATCATCATCATCAACAGCTCATATATGTCCCCACCGCGGGGCTCGAGCCTACCCTATCATACTTCCAGAAAAAAATAAAATAGTTACAGATTGAAGCTAAAATAAAAAATTGTGACACATCAAAAGAATATCATCAACATCAACGGCCCGTTACAGTCCACTGCTGGACAAAAGAATATAACTTGCTTTATTTATAAAACATACAAAAAAAAAGGTTGAGTTCCCCTGATATAACAGATCTTGGGCTATCATCTACGCCAAGCCGCGCCGGCGCGACATCATGTCACAGTACAGTTCACATTGAGACAACATCCCATCTGACACACGCACAACATGCTGTATTCATATATATTAGTGATATTAATCATCCAAGCAAAATGTGAATGGGTGGAAATATCGCAACACTACAAAAAACTTATAAAACCAACGAACAACCATCCTTTACTAGCTACAGTCGGGAAAGTCAGTGAAACGATACGGCCTACGCATCTTCATACCAATGTGGAAACTGGTGACTCAATTAAAACAACATACGATCGACCAATAATCGATGCAGCAGAAAAAGTAAGTGATGATGATCGAGTGAATAAAAGAAACAGGATTTATATCAATCATACTCTTGTGGATAATAGTTGGGACGTAGATTCAGTGCAAAACATGCCTAATAATGTAAATGTGAAACTGAAAAGTGATACAAAAATTAACGAAAACAATGTTGTTAGAAAACCTACAATGACAGATGAAATAGTTGGACACGAAACTAAAAGTAAAGGAGAAATCATAATAATAAGAAGACCAAAACCAGGTAGTACAAAAACTGGTACATCAAACACTGATAAACCCTCAGTACACCGCACAACTCTTGCTGGCCATGTAGTAAGAGTTCGTCCAACCAATAACAAAGGAGTAACTAATAAACCAAAGCCTACAGACGAGTACAGTGGACCCATTGAAGTTTTTAATTTGTCAGATCTTGAATACACCACTGCAGAAGACTCCTTAGACACTAACCTTGATAAAGGGATTGAAAATACTGTTAAACTTAAACAAAGCTCAAGCAGCATGAGAAATAAGCAAGAATTATCTAAATCTGGCATTTACAATGATCACAGTTACTCCAACCTCAATCAGGAATCTACTACAAAACAAACTTCAATATTTAAGAGTGTTACTAATATGAGAAGAGTTGATATTATACACAGTACAAAGCCAACGCCGATAGAAGATTTCGATGAACATGATCACAGAACAAATAGACCTTCCAGTTCTCAAAAACCTGAACCAATCACTGAAAGCACTAATAAAAGAAGGGATGATACTACAATTTATAAATTCCCTAATCTAGGTCAAGTGAAACGTGTGCACCTGAAAAGTAACTCTACGAAAACTTCTCATAAACCTAAACCTAAAAATGAATATGCAACTACAGAATCAGCTGAAGATAATTTTACAAGAAAAAGTGATGATTTAGACGGTAAAATAAGAGTTGATAATGCAACAATACGTATAATTACTACAGAAAAATCTTTTCCTGTGAGAAAGAAACCGGGAAAACTCGCAGCAGAAAATCGTATGAAACTTAATCAGGTGCCAACAGTACCAAATCCAGAAGACGTGATGCTCGAAGAAATCTTCATAGGAGAAGAAAAGCATTTTGATGTCAAAGTTCATAAAGTTGCTAATATAGGTACCATTAAAAGGGTTTCAAATCCCACAGCAGCTACGAGAACAGTTGATAAAAATAAACTTGATAGACTACATTCAAATAAACAATACTCTGAGCCAACACCGGAAATAGAGACTGACGAAGAAGCAACAGTATCAGATGAACGCTCAAATATCAATTATAATAATAACATTAAGAAAAATCATTATTTTACGAGCAGCACTGAAAAAATACTCATTCCTACTACATCAAAAATTAAACAGAAGCCGAGTACTGCCACAAGGAGGCCAGAAATAAATCCTCAAATCGAACAATACGACTCAAACCCTTACAAACCAGTTAGAATACGGGAACATATACCCGAGTTTGTAACGAAGGACGAATACGGAAAAATACAATATGAAAGCACGTCTAAGATTAATTTAGAAACTACCAAACCTAGAGGTGGATCTAATAATCAAGCTAATGAAAAGAGACAAGAAACACAAAATAATTTAGCCGGAGAATTCAAACCAGATATATCAAACAAAAATGTAGATGATCGTGAAAATTTAGAAGACCCTTTGTCCAATGACAAGAAGAACAGTGCGATGGAGAGTTTGATCAAGTTCCTGAAAACCGTGACGGAGATAATAACGAAAAACACGCGTCGAGGCGTCAGCGGAAAGTTGCGGTATTTGGAAGACCTCAGAGACACTATTATGGCGAACATAGGTAGGTACTTAATGTATAAGTAGTTGTTTCGAAATAATTAAGGAAACGCATATTCGAATTCGTCACGTTGGTCGAGTTTGACAGATCCTTAATATTATAAACGCGAAGTTTGTATGTAAGTATGGTATGGATGTTTGTTACTCTTTAACGCAAAAACTACTGAACGGATTGGGATGAAAATTGGAATAGAGATAGTTTGTACCCTGGATTAACACATAGGATTTTTACGGGAAAATCTTACACAACGCGAGCGTAGACGCGGGCGGGTCAATAAAGTAGGTGAGTATTTTAATTTAAACATAATCATGTTTAAAATGGGTGAGGCAAGCGTTGTTGTCGTCGGTGTAGTAGCTGACAGCGTCGGTGGTGGTAAGGCCGCTGCCTCCCGTGCGGAAGACTTGGGTTCGAATCCCACCATTTACCAATACCTATATATTTTCGAATTCTTATGTCCTACGTTTATTCAACGCTATAAGGTAAAGGAGAACATCGTGAGGGTGTCCCCTGCACAGTCCAGCGAAGAAATTTAAAAAATGCCCGCGTGTATGAAGAAGACGTGATCACCTTCAGAGTTAGGCTCAAGCCCCTCTGTGGGGACATCTACATGTCGATAATGCTAAATAATATAATTTTTACCTTATAAAACGACCTATTGGGATCTTCTGTTTGCTTTCAGTAAAGTACTTCAGAATACTAAGCTTGAAGTTATATCTGATCTTTCGCAATATACAGAAGAGCGTCTAGAGGCGGAGTTCCCGGATGACAGCCCAGGGAGCCCTGGCTCGAGACGCGCGCGCGCAGCGGAGCCACGCGGCCATGTCGAGTTCCCCTCCTCAGAGGGGGCCCTCATGACAATATCCTTCCTCACTTTTGCTGTGTTCCTCATTAAACTTGTGCTGGTGAGTTAAATGATGTTTTAGAATAGCTCACGTCGATAGTGGCTGGTGACGCTGCCTTCTGTCCAAGAGACGCGGTTTTGAACCTTACCACGTACCTTCAAACGTGTTTTCGAATTAATATCCTCTATTATAGCTGAAGGAAAATATCGTGAGGAAACTTGCACGCTCTCTCTGATTCAAAGATAGAGGCTTTCTACCTATTATACTTATCTAACATTTTCTTAATCAACAACGCTTCGATCATCATCATCATCATCATCGTGTGTGTTGTAAGGTCGACAACCGACCTAACAAACCCTAGCGTCAGTGTCATAGTGCCGCCAAAGGCCACTGACTTGGCCCTATCGGACCACTTAGTAGCTAGATTTCGAAGCCGGCGGAATTATTTTACTCCCAGTAAGAAGCCAGCTTCGAAATGGGATTTTTTTTTTTTTTTTTCCCCGGCCGGCTTCGAAATCTAGCTACTAAGTGGTTCGAAGGGGACTTGGCTCGTGTAACGACTAGATAGTAGCCGGGACCAACAACGGCTCGACGTGCCTTCCGAAGCACGGAATCATCTTTCTTTTCACAAAGAGATTTTTGCTTGACAGTGTCCTCACCGGGAGTCGAACCCGGAACCTCCGTAATAGGCGTCGAAATCTCAACACTCGGCCACGGAGGCTGTAGCTTTTGAAGTCAGAGATAATTAATTAATACCCTTATTTTCTAAGAGTAAAAGCGACGTTCTAGTGATACAACAAGTGTACTTTGTTTTCCAGCAAGTGATCCAAGCGTACAAGAACAAGACGATGATGATGATGCCTACCGTGGTGGCGGCCGTGGGGCGCGCCTACAGCGCACGAGCCAACCGCGTCTAACTAATACTCTAATAGTTCAAACTATTTAAATTTCGCGCCTCGAGCATGGAGAGTTCAAAACATCATATAAAAAAGATTGTACAGAAATTAAAATAGTCCTATTTATTTTATACTTATTAAATTAAGTATTTCTACGAATAAATGGTTAGTTAATTTTTATTGCAGTTTTTATTATTTCTATGTACGTAGGTAACTTTCACATCATCATCATCAAGACGTCCACTGCTGAACATAGGCCTCCCCCATACGTTTCCACCGTGAACGGTCCTGCGCTACTTGCATCCACCGGCGCCCAGCAACCTTCACCAAGGCATCTGTCCACCTTGTGGGAGGCCGTCCAACACTACGCCTTCCGGCCCGTGCAAGCCAGGAGAGAACCTTTCTTCCCCAACGGTTATCAGTTCGTCGAGTATATGGCCTGTCCACTGCCACTTCAACTTACTTATTCTGAAAGCTATGTTGATGACATCGGTCTTTCTACGTATCTCATTACTGATTCGCAAAATAGAACGTGTTAGCAATATAGTAACTCAAACCGAAAACCTACTTACTCACATCCAATAGATATTGTGTAAATGATAAATTAATAAACTCGCTTCACATTACACACTATCATCACATTATACGCACACAAACACATCCACACTTTTACATACACTTTTACTTACCTATTATCTAACCAATCTTTCTTCTTTGTATGTACAATACCACTTAACCGTTACACCTCAGTGTATACAATATTGTTTCGCTACCACGAAAAACGTACTACTAGCGACATATTATTTGTACGTAGTTGCATTTGTCTGTACCTATATTACAGGTTTACCCTAGTTTAGGTCCTGACAGATGCCCTGTCATTGTAATGATCTTGTACAACTTTATTATTAAGTCTTATATTGTATAAGTCTTTAAGTCTTTGTACTGAATAAATAAATATTATTATATATTATTATTATAGTAACGCAAAACCTCTCAGCCCATGAAGCTGATCTTTTTAAAATTCCCTTTTGTTTGAACTTTCATACAAACTGATCAGCCGACTCACTTTGTATGAAAAGTGTGAAATATCTGTTATTGGGGGAAAATGGCTTGTTTTGTGGCGTCCTCCTCCAATGTAGGTAGTAATAAAACAGTTTTCTGATCTTTCGTTTTATTAGAATAATCAGTACAAAAATGCTTCGATAGTAAGGTACAAATTATTTATTTTTAGATTTGCCTGAACTGGACAAGTAATTATTTCTTAAGACAAGAACATCGTTTAAGTGCTTGTCTTGTAATGACATCTCTAAATCATATATTACAAACTTTAAGGAAGAAAAAAAACATTCAACGCTTACTGGAGTAGCTGGCGTTGATAGTATCACATTAGCAAGAGAGTAAAGATCCACATCTGTTAATTTTTTCTCGCGCCAATACTCCAAGATATTCTTACCGGATTTTAATATCGGTTCTTTTAAAAATTCAATTAAATGACTATTTATATCTATTTCAGTTTTTGCACCATTTTGGTGTCTTGCTCTGTACAGGGTGTCCAAAAAATCATCAAGTTTTTTTAAAGAATCTGCAGTGTTTGAACCCACGGTTGAGGAAGAATTCACCGAAGTGTTACTGTTTTCGTCATTTTCAGATTCAGTTCTTGGTAGCGAATTATCGGTATTTTGTTTTATTTGTGACAACGTTCTGGCGCTGCTGGTTAAATTGACATTTACCAGTTTTTTGAATGTTCGGGTCAAATGATTTCGTGCCGTCGCTAATTGTTTTTTCTCAAGAATAAAATTAACTCGTGGATCCAAGTACATTGCAGCCAGAAATGATTCGCTTTCAAATAATGTGATTTCTCTGCGTTTCATATATGAAACCAAAATAAAAGCAAACGGAGTTGCTAGTTTCTCTATTTCGAAAATACATTGAGTCCATGAAATGTAGAAATCTCCAAATGTAAGTTGATGGTTTTGGAGGCGTTTTAAAATGAACCTGCAGCGTATCAACGCGTTAAGAATTTCTTCTATATTGCACCAGGCAAAGTCAGTTAAGTTAATCCTGTGATCAGAGTTTGTTTGACAAAACATTTTCAATGTCATAATTCGTTCTAACATTTCAGTAGTAGAATCCCACTTCGTAGGACGGTCAATTTCGGCTTCTGGTAAATTTAGATTTCTTAATTGCGTTACGATATTGGGTGCACGCAAAGCTCTGACAGCTTCGCGTACAGTTTCTAAGAGTTCTTTACGCTCTTTGAGGGCGTCATTGATGGCCAGATAGAGGGTGTGTGCTGCACATCTAACAGCAGATACCTTTGGACTCAGATCACATGGTGCTTCGTCGAATAACATTTGTAAGTCATTTAATATTTTTTCATACTCTTCTTCATCAATAGGTGAGAGTTCTTCTGGATAATATACAATTTCTTGTTCAAGCTCTCCTTCTTGCATTTGACGCGACGTACTGTGTATGTTGGAGTAGGAAC
Source organism: Carpatolechia fugitivella (assembly GCA_951230895.1). Lineage (NCBI taxonomy): Eukaryota > Metazoa > Arthropoda > Insecta > Lepidoptera > Gelechiidae > Carpatolechia > Carpatolechia fugitivella. Next base: position 596,152 of record OX579662.1, read on the forward strand.
CATTGTCTGTTGTCATTGAGTAGATTTGTTTGATTTCGATTCCGTACTGGTCCAGCACACAAGTCACAGCATCCTTCAAGTGTTTCCCAGTGACACTTTGGTGCAGTTCAATAACTCCCAAATTTCGCATAACTATTTCGTCCTCCTGTGTATACTGGACATTCAACCCTAAAAATCTACGTTTATTTATTGATCCCACATCAGCTTTTAAAGAAATAAGTTGTTTTTTTATTTCGTTGAATATTTCCTTTCGAATTTCATATGCTTTCTCTATAATCAATACTTTAATGGATTTGGCGGACACCGAAAGACCCTTAGTACCAGGTATCATTTTCAGTAATTCTTGAAAGGCATCGTCGTCTATCAAAGAAAATGGACGGCCGTGTACTATGATTAAATCAACACAGCATTTAATAATTTCTGCGCTCGGTTTATTTTCGTTTACGTGTTTTCGAAGGTTTCGGATTGATTGGTTAGTTTTTGTTATTTCCTCATAATCGATGTGATGGTGGAAATGAAAGTGCTGTAGTAAGTTCGTACTATGGTTACCCTGAAAAGAAGTAGGTAGGTAGATATACGGTATTTTTTTAAGTGGATCCCTAGAAGCAATAACAATAAATTAAAAAACTTGCATTGGTAAAGTTTTATCATAAACTGCTCATACATATACGTTCCCTTAAAAGGGCTTAAGCCTACCCTGAATCAAGGCGATCAGCCCTTAGTAATGCTATGATTTAATTTTTGTGCCAGCGCAGTACTAGCAATTATTTCTTCTGTGGTACTAGTACCTACATTACGATACGAGGATCGTAGGTGGCAAATTACAAACGAGCTGACTTTTGTCACGAGTTTGTTATAAAACCTAAAGCCGCGTTTCCATTATGCAAGTAGCCTGCATGCAAGTTGCAAGTTGCATGCAGCTTGAGTAATGGAAACGTAAACTTGCATGCAGGCTGCAAATTGCATGCAGGTAGTTTTGAACTTGCAAATATTTTTATTTTATTTTTTTATTTGGCAGGAGAACCAACAGTTATATTAAATCTAAATAATTAATACAATTGCAACTTTTAAACCAATTAAAGGTTCCCACAGATAGAACTAGGTAAAAAAATGAAACTACGTTGAGACTAACAGCCAAGAAGACATTCACGTGACAAGTAAGTACATTAAGCACCAGCTCACCAACACCACAAAACACAAATTAAAACATTAAACAAAAAACCAAAAAATAAATCCTCAGATGAGAACCGCAGTGCACAAATTTATAAACTATGTAGGAATTACTGACTCACAGCTGTTATTGAATAAATCTAAGTCAAGTTTGCCGGACAACGAATTGAAAGTCTTTAATAAAAATTGAATACACACCTTAGTTCTGATAAAATGTTTGTAATATTCGTATTTTATTGTTTTCACACGGAGCACAACTGCTCGCAACATAAATGTATTCGGTCTGTAATTAGTATTACAAGGTTTTAAATGAAGTAAATCATACTTGCGAAGAGATCTAGCAGGGATGTTAAAATTCAATAAGGAAAGTAACTCAGGACTATCAATGAGACCATGGACAATTTTCATCAAGAAGATAACATCAGCTATATATCGTCGGTTCTCTAACGTTAAATGGTGTTTTTTACATAACCTTGCGTAGTCAATAGAATTATATTGAGTTTTTGTATGGTAGTATAAATTAACGAATAAATTTTTTTTGGACGTTTTCAAGTCTACTAATATATGTAGCGTATCTTGGATTCCATATTTGAGAGGCATACTCCAGGCCACTACGGACAAACGTACAGTACAAGATTTTAAGTGTTTTAACATTAAAAAAGTTTTTTGAGTTACTCATCAAGAATCCTAAAGATTTAGTAGCTTTAGAGACAGTAGCTTAATGCGCAACTGACGCTTGTCTGCGCAAGTGATATGCAAGATGCGCGCCAGAGTGCCACAGCACGTCTCCCGCCAATGGTAAACACTGGTGCTTGTCCTGGTTCGGACACTTGCATGACAATAAAAACTTGCATGCGAGGTTCAAGTTCTATAAATTAAAGTTTACAATTCAAGTAACTTGTACGCAAGTGTGACGTCATACTTGCATGCAAGCACTTGCACATTGGAAACGCGCCTTAAGTGCCTATTACTAGGTAGGTACCTACTACCTACCTAAGTAAGTATAATATACGAATTAATGTAAAAATCATAGATTTAAGATGTTTTCTAAATCTATAATTTAATTAACTTATAGTAGTTAATTTGTATAACTGTCTTCCGGTTCACTGTAGGACCATTTCCAATATTAAGGAATTTAAAAATAGTCTAAGATGCTACCTGGTTACTAAATGTTTTTATACCGTGGATGATTTTATTAACAGTGACATGTGATTGGGTTCAAGTCTCTTTTAAATTAATTTTAGTGCCATTTAATTTTAATGACTAGTATTATTATAACTATTATGGAATTGTAAGTTCTATATTATTATGGATATAATGAGTGTGTAGTCGCATGCATTGTATAATCGAGCTTTTGTTATTCTATCATTCATCATTCGATTTCGAGTAGAGAACCCCTTCCGCAGCAAACAAGTAAAGTATCTAGTATCTCTCCTTAACCACCCTTAACCGAACAAGGGGTGCAGAATAGCCAAAAAACATATATATTTTCGAGATATGTTCTGAAAATTTAGGTCTGGTAACCCTATATACAGGGTGGCCGGGGGATTGACGTCAAAAAAAAAAATTAGGTTTCTCGTGTCATGGGGTATCCGAATCACCCCCATGTATGTTCCGCGATTTTTCATAGTTTCGGAGTTATGATTTTTTTTCTGAATTTTTATGAATTTTCGCCTTATCAATTTTGAAAATTTCTAAAAAATAAACTAGAAACTTTTTTCAATTACTTTTTTTTGTAACTGAATCTTCACAAGTTTTTCTTCTATGCATAAAATAATCAGCTTCGTAACTTTGATAAAAGTTATTAAAGTGTTGGTCTAAAGTCAAAAATTTACGTTCGGTAAATTATGACTTGAATTTTCAAAAATAAATTAAAAATCCAAACAGATGTTTTAATGGTTTCTTAGTTAGCCTCAGAAATGCGCAAGACTCTTAGATTTCATAATCATTAAAAAAAAGTACTGCTTAACGAGCTACTTTGTGTACATTCGGCCTTCGAAGACAGCGAGGTGAAGAATTATTAAAATTAACAATTTTTTTTTTCTGCCATTTTGTCTTTTCTTAGGTTATTAATGAACGAGTCGTCATCATCATGATGAATAAAAGTGGTTTTGTCAATAAAACACAGATTAAAAAATTTGGAGGCATTTTCCGTTTTACAGTAATTAATTTTGCGCGGTCCGTTCTCGTGGGTCATGGGTTGTACATGCAGACGCAACTTTTTACCTGTAATAACAATAGTCTTTGAGGATAGGAGGCCGCCGAACTATTGCTATCTCTCTCACTCTCAGCGGTAAGAGTGAGAGGGGCAGCGCAGCAGAAGCGAACACAAAACAAGTTTGTACCTCAGTCGTTCTCACTTTGTGTTTACTGCTACACGTGTCTTCATTTTGTTTTACCTCACTGTCTCGCTTTGTCCACGGATTCCGCTGCCTACTTATTTGACTACTTTGCTCGTTAATTGGACTGTGTCTTGCATACTGATTTGGACTTTGTTTACTTGGAAGTGTAAAAGATGAGTTACACGTTAAGTGAATACGCAGAAATGCACTATTTTTATGGAGTTGCACAAGGAAACGGCCTTGAAGCAGCGCGACTGTATCGCGAACAACTTCAACGTCGTGGTGGGCCGCAACCTGAGCATTATCCCGACCATCGCGTTTTTATTAACACGCACAATACCTTAATGGCAGGCTGCATTCCTGGCCAACGAGGCGATAGGGAAGGAATCCCTAGAGTTGACCCGGATCGCAGAGAAGTTGTGCTCGAAGAAGTTCAACGAAATCCTTCCACGAGTACCAGAGCTATGGCTCGTACTCTGAACATCCCAAGAACTTCTATCCAAGACATACTTCACGATGAAGGATATCATGCGTTCCATATCCGACGAGTCCAAGCTTTACTGCCTACAGACTACCAATTGCGCATTGATTTCTGCCAAACAATGCTACAAAAAGAAACAACAAGATCCTGGATTTTTCAATAAAGTTTTATGGTTAGATGAGACACGTTTTGAGCGCACTGGAATTTTCAATATTCATAATTACTACACGTGGGCGGTTGAAAATCCACACGAAATGAGAGCGTCGACGTTTCAACATCGTTTCAGCGTTAACTTGTGGTCTGGTATTCTCAATGGCGAACTGATTGGTCCATTTGAATTGCCGTCCAGATTAAATGGAGAAAGATACCGACACTTTCTGGAACATGAACTTCCATTGTTGCTAGAAGACGTGAATATTGAACTAAGACGAACCATGGTTCTTCAAAATGACGGCGCTCCATGTCACTACGCAACGCAAGTCCGAAATTATTTAAATGAGGCGTACCCCAATAGATGGATCGGACGCGGCGGACCAATATCGTGGCCTCCACGCTCACCTGACCTCAACCCCATGGATTTTTTTATTTGGGGCTATTTTAAGGAAATAGCATACGCCAGAGAAA